>OY728149.1:165927517-166527517 GCA_963277665.1 Viscum album
ACTTCACTATTCTAAGATAGAGAAGGCGACTTTGACTGTTTAATATCTAGATGGAGAATCTAACCAATGGTGGGAATTGATTTAGAACACCATGTCGACTAACCAAATTTAAGAGTTGGAGTGGGAATATTTTAAGATAATGTTTCTTAAAAAATATTTTCCTCAAAATATTCAAATAATATGGAGAGAGAATTTATATAGCTCAATCAAAAATAAGGAGAATTTATCATGGCCTACTAATAAAATCTCACAAGGCTTCAAAAGTATGCTTTTGGGTTTTGTTATCAAAAGTGATAGAAAAATTGATAGATTTTTTAGTGGTTTAAAACCACACCTTCAAAGGGAACTAGAAATTTGAGACTTTGGGTGTTATGATGAAGTTTTGCAGTGTTCTCTCAAAGTGGAGATAGAGTTTGGACAATGGTCCCATGTATATGGTGATAAGAAATAAAAGATTTCATTTCAACCTGGATGATATAATGAGAATGTTGGAAAGAAAAATCAACCACCCACATGTGAAAAATGTGGGATGAAGCATCATGAGAAATGCCTCAATGAGATGGGGAAATTATTCAAATGTTGGAGAGATGTCCACCAATATCATGAATGTTAAAAATATACGAGGAATCAGGACAACGTGGTGGAGGAAATAAGAGCACCACCCATGGTCCATTACTAGAACTATAGGGAGAAAGTGAACTATGAAAGCCGGTTCACTAAACCTCGAGTCCTCAAGGGTAATCAACATCAATAGCCACCAAATCCACAGGATAAACGAAAGGATTATTCCATCACTACTACTGAAGTGGATAAAAAAACAAAGTCATTCATGGTGCACTTCCTATTCATTCCATAATGTCAAAATTATTAGTTGATTCTAGTTATATGCATTACTTTATATATTTCAAGTTTTATATAACTATTGAATCAAATCCATGATACCTTGAAGTATAAATATATGTAAATACACAAAGTGGTGAAATAATTACAACCCAAGTATTGGACTCTTCTCTTATTGGCATATGTGGGAAGATTCATTTTGAAAATCTCATGATACTTCCCTTGGTGGAATTTTACATACTAATGGGAAAAAATTAGATCTCATTATATAGAACATATATAAACTATTGGGAAAAGGAAATAAATTTTCATATTCTAAACCATCCAATTCTCCTCTATAAATGAAAGTAAGAACATGAATCTCCTTTGGAAAATACTTCGACAGTGTGTGTGCTGATTTCTTGCAAAGAATCATACCTTACTCAAATGGTTGAGTCAAAGGAAGGTATTAACCAAGGGTAAATGCCTATTTTGAGGAAATATTGTGATGCATTTCCTAAAGTGTTACTTAGAATTACTCCAGATCATGAGGTAGAGTTCTCAATAGGACTTAAACTCGAAGCTACTCCTATATCAATGTTTCCCTATATGATGTCTCCTATTAATCTGGAAGAGCTAAATAATCTCCTACAATAGAATTTGGACAATGGGTTCATACAACCTTTTACATCACCTTAGGGTGTACCAGTGCTCTTTTTGAAGAAGAAGGGTGGATCAATGTGGCTGTGTATTAGTTATAATGAACTTAACTAATTAACTATAAAAAACATGAATCCACTTCTAAGGATTGATGAATTGTTTGATCAGTTATGAGGAGCTCAATACTTCTCAAATTTGGATCTTCATTCTTGATATAATCAGCTAAAGGTAAATAAGAAATATATTCAAAATACTGCCATTCATATAAGGTATACTGGCTACTAGTTTTTGGTGATTCTCTTCGGACTTACTAATTCTCCTACAATCATCATGGATTTGATTAATAAAGTCTTTAATCATTACCTCCAAAACATTTTGGTTTTGTTTATCAATGATATTATCATCTACTCCAAGATCATGGTGGAATATGAAGAACTTCTAAGTCCTATGTTACTGATATTAATGAAGGATACTTTTTATGCCATGTTTAGAAAGTGTGACATTTGGATGTAGAAAGTCACATTCATGGGACATGTGAACACAAGTGATGGAATTTATATAGACAATTAAAAAGGAAAATTTAGTAATGGCCCAGACCCACTAATGTCTTGAAAATTTTGAGTTTTTTTGGATTAGCTGGGTACTACCGACATTTTGTGAGAAATTTCTCATGATTTTCTAGCTTTCTTACTAAGTTAACAAGGAAAGGGGTAAATTATGTTTGGATGGAAGAATGTAGGGAAAGATTCAATGAGCTAAAGAAAATTCTGATAAATGCACCTGTACTCACATTACAGAAATGTGTAGAAAGTTTTGTGACATATAGTGATGCTTCTGAGAATAGTTTGGGTTGTGTTCTCATAAAAATGATAATGAAATATAATACTCATTTGGACAGTTGTAGATCCACGATAATAACTACACAATGCATGATCTAGAGATGTATGTTGTTATTTTTTCCTTGAAAATATCATGGGACTACCTCTATGTTGATAAGTGTGACATATATACCAATCACAAGAGCCTAATGTATATATTCAAAAAAGGAGCTCAAGATGAATAAGAGGAGATGGTTAGATCTAATCAAGGACTACAAATTCTATATTCACTATCATCATAGCAAGTAAAATAAGGTAGTTGATATTCTTAGTGGTAAAGAATCTACAAATCTATCCATGTTTTAGATTGAGAAAGACCATAACTTAATGGATATACAAAGGATAGATTTGGAAATCATAACGGTAGGGACTACATCCTTCCTTACGAAAACAATTTCCCAACTATATGTACAAGAGATGACTAAGGAGGCACAAAGGGATGATCCAGAGTTACAAAATAAGGTGAATGCAAGAAATAATGGGGAAGAGGTAAGAGTTCTATATCATGGATGATGTTGTGATTCAGTTTGGAAGGAAGCTTTGTGTTCCTTCATCACTTGGGATAAAGAAGGAGCAATTTGATAATGCACAGAGCTCAATATTTTCTATTCATCATGGGAGTACCACAATTTACCGTTATCATTGATAATACTTTTGTCAGGATAACATGAAGAAGGATATTGTGGATTATATCTCAAGGTGCTTGATATGTCAGCATGTTTAAGGAGAGTGATAGAATTCAAAAGGGGTGATGCAAACATTTCTTATATACTTGTGGAAGTGGGATAATTTCATTATGAACCATTTCAAAGGTCTCCTGAATAAATCCAAAGGAAATAATGTGATATGGGTTATGGTGGACCAACTCACTGAGAATATCCACTTTATCTCTATTCTGGAGGATCTCTTGCTAGAAAAAATTGAAAATATATACGTGAAGGACCTGGTTAGAATGTATGGGGTTCCACTCTCGACTATCTCTAATCATGATCCTAGGTTCACATATAAATTCAATAGGAGACTTCAGTAGTATTTGAGTACTAAATTAAATTTAATAATGGATTATCACCCTCAAACTGATGGACAACCCGAAAGGACTATCCGGATGCTCGACGATATCCTAAGAGATGACTCATTAGAATTCAAAGGTGGACCGAATCTGCATCTCCCATTGGTTAAGTTCTCATAAAACAATAGCTTCCTCTCAAGTATTCAGATGAATCCTTATGAAGATCTATATGAAAAGCTATGTAGAAATACTACCTATTTTCATAAAGTTGGTAAAAGAATTCTACTAGTACAAGATCTTGTGCAAGATATGACAGAGAAGGTTGAAGCCATCCAATAATATATCAAAGTTTCTTAGAGTTGTAAAAAGAGCTATGTTGACAACCATAGAAAGTAATTGGAGTTTGATGTTAGAGATAAAGTCTTCCATCGAATATCTCCATGGAAGAGAGTCATTTGGTTTGGAAAGAAAGGGAAGCTAAGCCCAAGTTAAATTTCACATGTTTGTATAATTGATCACATAGGATTCATGTCCTACCAACATTTAATTACACTGAATATGGATCAAGTTCATGATGTGTTCTACGTATCACTACTAAGGAAGTACATACAAGATCCCTCATGTATAATGAAATCAAAGGTAGTAAAACTGGAAGATGATCTCTCTTATGAGGAGAAACCAGTAAAGATTCTGGACCGAAGAGATAAGGTTCTAGAAAACAAGATAACCCACCTTTTAAAAGTGTTGTGGTGGAACAATAAGTATGAAGAAGCAACATGGGAACTAGAGGAGGTGATGAAGGAGAAGTTCCCTCACATGTTATTGTAAAACGAAAATTCAATTGTGAAATTTCAAAAGGGGGGAAGAATGTTACGGCCCAAACTTTTATCAATGAAATTTTACCCTTTTAATAGTAATTCCATACAATATAAATAACATAAAATCACTTATCGGCTAAATAAAAATTTATAAATGAAGAATTAATTAAATAATAAGTATTTCGAAACGTTAAGGAACCAATACTGAGGAAATAGTAAATTGACCATAGGAATAGTAATATGAACCTTATGAATAGTAAACCAGCCAAATGAATTGTAACAACACTCCTAAAGTATAAATAAAATTTAGGAATCTTATAAATTAATGTATGGTATAATTATATCATAGTCTAAGTAGTTAAATTTTTTAAAAATTATTAATTAAATGTTGGAATGTTTCTATGTCATAAATATTAAATAAGAATATATAATTAATTTAATAATTTAAAAGAAAATTTATTTTTCCTAAAAATTATCCATAAATTAATATTTTTTTGTTTTATGGTTTTAATAAAATTTTATGAGACCTTAATTAATTTTTCAAGGTTATATAAAATGAGTAACAATTTTAAAATTTGTATTTTCCAATTAAATGATGATTTAAATTAAAAATTAAATTACTCATATTTATAAAATTATTTTAATAAAATTTATTTAATTTTTTAATTACACACATAGAAAAATGTTTAGGGATAATTTTTAGGATTTTTCTAAAATACGTGAATTTTTGGTGAATAGTAAAATACGGTAATTTATACTATATATACAATATAAGTTAAATACACTATTAATTGATTCACCGCTGATGTATTCACCATAATCTTGAACTAAAATTCATTATTTTAATATATTTAGTGAAAATTTTAAAACTATTCATATTATTTTCCAAAATAATAAATTAATGAATATAATAATTAGAAAACACTCTGCTCTTTCACTATAAATACCACCCCTCACCACCTATTTTCTTCACACCTCTAAAGCTTTGATACTTATATAAATTTTTCCCAACCCTATCCCAAGAATCTCTACGGTTTCCAAGATCTTTTTGTCTCATGAAAAGACCAAAGCCTTTTCCCTAAGGAGGTTCTCAAGGAGGATAAATCCAAGAGATAAAATCCTCTTCCTTTTTATTTTAATTTCTTTTAATTTTCATTTCTTTAGTCCTATTCCCATCACCTTGTCTTATAAAAATGGCAGGATAATTATATAATGTTTGGTAAAATAGAATTATATCATATTAATTGAATATAAACCATCAAACATCTTTCTATCTCTCTTTTATTCTAAAAATGTAATTGTCACCCGTGATGTGTCAATTTACCCACATCGTGGGAGATGCCTTTAATTTTACATTAATGCCTTCAAGGATGATAATATAATGATAATAATGGTTAAAAAATATTTTATAATTCATATTAAATCCCCCTTTATATTCTGGAAATAAAACATACATAATACTAAGTGATAAAACAAAATGAGTTCGTTTTGATAAAAAAAACTACCAAAATTAACCTAAAACGACCATCACTAACTTTTATCTAATGATTCATACTCATAGCATATAACCAAATTATATATAATATAATTTTAACTAAAATAATATAATTAATAACTTATAATAAAAATTATGTATATTTACACAAATTTTACATGGACTTTTATTCCTATATACAAGTAAACCGATCATGAAAACTAAAAAAACGAAAACCCCCAAATGATGAAATTAAACTCTATAACACATCCAAATGCCCATAAATAAAAATAATAAAACCATAATTAATCAAATTAATGTATAAAATGTTATTTATTTGTTATTTAAGGAATATAATATGATTATATGGTATATTAAAGTGAATAAATCTTTCTGACACAAAGTAAGGGGAATTCTCGAACCCAGCTATATTTTTTGTCGGTGTTCCCTATTTTATCCCATTTTCATTATATATATTTATTTATTGTTACATAGATATCATTTATTCATAATTATATTCTGTTTTATTTTATATACATTTTACCAATATGGTTTTATTAAAATGAATTGATTTTTCCAAAATAAATCTTCTTCCAAAAAATACATATATTAATTCTCACATGAATGTTTCTTCTTCAATCAAGATTGATACAAAGAATATTTTTCCCTATTTATCATAGAAAATAAAAATTTTATGAATGAATTCTTTAAAAAATTAAACTATTTACTTTCAAAGGGGTTTTTTATGTCCAATGTTGATATATGTTTTTTGGGGAATGTATGATAATGTAAATGTTATGATGTGATGGGTGCACCTTGAATTTTATAGCTCAATGTAAATGTTTTGATGAGATGGGTGAACCCGAAATTATATAGAGAGATAATACATTGGGTAATGTGATGAATATCTTGAAGAAAATTACAATGTGCATGAACATGATGCTATCTTTTTTAACAACTATGTGCAGTAGTTCACCATAAAGACATGGTGTTTTATTTCTATGTATTTCCATATTCCAAGACTTTTATAAATGTTTCCTCTCAAGATTATAATCATATTCAAACGTTATGATAATAATGACTATTATCACCCCATTTTATATTGATTAATGTTCTTATCCATCCTGTTTCTAGGATTTTAGATCAAACTTTTCATTGATGTATATCATCAGGTGATTACTTGTACTAAAGAGGACATGAGGGAAACTAAGAATCAAGAGAAGAAGAAATTAAATAAATTTTTATGTTTTATTTTTTAAATAATATGTATGGTCATGGTTTTCCCAATAAACTAAACCTTTGGATCCTAGTTTTATAATTCTTTTATTTTTGTTTTCTATAAATTGATTTAATGAGTTATGTAAGAAAAAGTAGGGTCACTATAGAACCTCCTCCCTATATAAATAAAAATGATACTCTCAAAATAGTGTTATAAGACATCAATAATATTCAAACTGAATAACCATATTAGTTTATTAATTTTTTACTTGATGAATCAATGATGACATTCAATTTTCGAAGATTTTATATTATCTAACATTATAAAACTGAATATAGTAAACCCATATCGAATATTCAAATACTTCTAAGAGATAATATATTTAAAACTTTTATGATCGATATACAAAATTTTTTTTTCACCAAAATTGTAATGTCACCAACTCTTATGTATATACACCACTACTTAAAACTCAAGATCATGTAAAAAATAATCTTCTAATATATCATTGCTTATAGAAAACTGTATGCCACAAAAAATTCCTCCATCATCAACATGAATACTTATAACATCTTGGATTCATAACAAAAAAACTTATAGTTCTTTACTAGAGGAGGTAAAGTAATAGATGGAGCATAGGTAAAACTTCTCTTCAACTCTAGAAATTTTGCCTCCGATATTTCATCATAAAATATGTTAAACCATTTCCTTCTAAACAATTTAATTTTCTAATCTATGTGATATAATTTGAAACTAAATTTATTATAAAATCCAAAAACCATTAATTTTTAAAAAATCCATAAATATTTACCAAGACATCACAACTTCCCCATTTTTCATATCTATAAATATTCCCGATTTAGAGAAAACATTTTCAAAAACATTTACCTTCCAAATAAAAAAATAACACTTTAACAATTTATAATTATGTCTATTATCTCTCATTATCTCTAAAATAATAGGTAATACTTACCTTTTCCACTGTATGATTATGAATATATCCATATTCCATCAACAAATATAATCCAAAAATTATAAATAGGGGTGTAATATATGAATCATGAAATCTATGAAAAAATTTGGAGTTTTTGTTACCAAAAATGAAATCACCAAAAACTAAAATAGTTAAATATAGTTTATAAGATTTTTATTATTATATTATCAATACAAACTCAATGATGGAGATATCTCGACTAACGATCTATCTGATAAAACCATCAATACCCTATTTGTTCATCAAAAATATCATTAATATATTGTATTGAAACTAAATTCTTGAGAGTAACCCAATTAACATAATAATAATAAACATACAACTACAAAAATTCACCACAATTTCTCTTAAAATCATGGAATTACCCCATGGTGAGAAACTTCTTTTCATTAATCTCTTATATTTAAGAATATAAAACTGAATTTTAAATTATCAATGTTTGATTGTATCTATATGATAAGAAGGAATATATTAAGTGTAACTAAATTATATCAATGATATAAAAAATACAACCTCTATTTCTATAATAAATCCATTAAAATACATAGAAAGGATGTCCTAATATTGATCAACCATGGGAAGAGAGAAACACTAATAGAACCATCAACTTATCTAAGGATAACACCTATAATCAGATATGTGATCATCCTCATCTATCCCATATTAAAGCCTTCCCTACAAGACTGATAATCCAACAATTATAAAAAACTATTTGGATCATCATAAAAAAGAAAAAAAATTAACCATTTCTTATATCAATCGATAAAAGATAAAAATTTTTTCAACTAATTAATCATCATAACCATATTAAAACCCTTTATATCTAAAATAAATAAGATCTAAGGAGTTCCTACTTTTTCAATAATAATGAAAAAATATTGGTATATTATAATATGATTTTTCTTCTTATTTAGGGGAGTATCAATGGTAAGTACTCCAAGAAAAAAATCAACATCAAAACTAAAATCAATTTCAAGAAAATAGAAATATATGAAAAATATATGCTGGTATCAAATAAAATACATTTCAAAGTAGAGGTGAAAAGTATTTCACCTTTAACCTTTGAGCATTCCTATCTAAAATAATGTTCATGACATAATTATTGATTTAGTCAATGGATAAAAAATATTCTTTATTTTATCTAATCTATTTAATTATAATAGTTTTTTTAGATATGGATATTCATATAAATTTAATGAATTTATAATTATATTTATTATTATGATAATCATTGAAAAATATTTTGATGCGGTATAAAATGAGAATATAATATTTTGTTTAAAAAAATATATATTTTGTTCCAAATAATAAATTATATTTTAATATATATTATGTTTTATTTAAAAAGAAAATATTTAATAGCTATAAATCTCTTTTAAAAAAAGTTATATTTGTTATATTTTGATAAATATAGTGGTATGATAGTAAATACTATAAATAATGTATAATAAATTTTTTATAAATAATCATATTAAGTTCCTTTAAATTAAAATTTTATTAAAAAAATTCATTAATAATTTAAAAGAATTGATTTTTAATTTCAATATTCAAATAAATTATGTAGATAAGAATATTTGATTCATTTCAATTGTAATTCTATTTAAAAATAATTGCTTTATTTTATGATGAGTCCTACAAGTATTTTTATATAAGTGTATGGAATATTTTTTAATAATAGAGAAATATATAAAATAAGTTAAAATACATTAGATATAAAAAAATATTATTTAAATGTGTTATTTGAAAACTCTATTAAACTAGAGGATGGTTATTGGAGTTTAATTCCATTTAAAAAATTAGAGTTCATATTTGAATTTATCTTTAAAATTCATTAATATATATGTTTCTATAAATTTATAGGTCAATTGAGAATGTTTTTTAATTTGTTAAAATACTTAATTTATATAAAATATAATTCTCGATGTCTAAATGTTAATATAAATTGGTTATATGTTTAGTAACACATTTTATCTTCATTCAAAATTAGTATTTGAGTTCAAATGAAATTCTCCATTTATTTATTAAATTTCTATCTGGAATGATATAAAATATTTTACAAACATATTTAACCTTTTTTAAATGATAATATAATATGAACATTAATCAAATATTATCTAATTAATAAATATTATTTCATATTTCAATATAATTATTTGTATGCTAATGTACGGATAACATAGTTCTTAAACAACATAGGAAAAGGTATTGTGACCTAATCATAATATTGAGTAGTGATAAGGCTATATTCTAATTTATTGGATAACAATGATAATTAAAAATTTATATAATATTTATAAATTTAATTCCAAATTGTTCATTGTATTTTTTAAATCATATTACAAAATTAACATTAAAAAACTCTATAAATTATGATTTATCTCTCTCTTTATCTCTATTCACCTCTCTCTCTTCTAAAAAAATTTAACTAATATTTGATTTCATCTAATTTACTATATCCATATATGCATAAAATTGTCTCATTTCATTCCCTACACTCCATCAAATTTATTTCTCAACCAAAGAACTCGTTTAAAGAAGTTGTTTTAAATATTTTTTGCAAATTGATTTACCTTTATTTATCATTTTATACTTCATTCTATTATTTTTAGTTTAGTAATGATAAACTATATTTGGAACATATGCGACCCTATTTGTATAACTTTTAATTCTAATTTATTTTTAATTATATTTTCCTTTCATTTTGTTCTCTTTATTTTAATTAATTTTTTAATAAAACTCTAGGAAGACTATGCCACTCATGGATGTGGTATTAATTTAAATTTACCTTCATGTTAATTCACCAAGGTATCACAATTATTCCTCATAACAGATATGTACTTCTATAACCATACAAAAAATTACGTCAATTATGTTTCCTCTTAGTAATTTTAAAATTTTATAAATTTTCATTATTTTATTTTAAATTAATCATTTAAAGTGTGTGAAAAATCACTCAAAATGGTGTCTTATTTCATGAATAAATGTATATGTTTATCTTAATTTTCTACCATCAATGCACCTGAAGCATTTATATAAATACAAGTTTAACATTAAAAATGTAAAATTTCCAAAATTAAACCGTAAGTGTTAAATAATATATTAATGATGGAATTTTAACAATACGGGAAAAAAATAATGAATATGGATATTATAAATCTATAATAAAAATTTTAGAATTATTTGTGAACTCTTAATATATTAAGAAACCTAACATCATATGGATGTATTTCTAAACTACAATTTTTATAAAAAATTGACAATCATAAATACCATGGACATAAAACATCAAATTTACTTTCAAATATGATATTAAATGAACTAAATAATTATATTTAATTAAATTATATAATTATATTGAATTTATAATGATTTATATCACATTATAATTTATTTTTTATAGGAAAGGTCTCAAGGAATCATCTTGGAAGTAAATAACGGGTTCCTCTTCAATCCATTACTTTTTTGAATTATTACACTAAAATATATCCCAAGTGTTATATAAACATATTATATCTCATCTTAATATTAATATTAAAACTTATATATGTTATGATTCTCTTTTAATTTCCTCTGCAAATTGAATTATTTAGTGTATTTTATTTCCTCCAGGATATTTTTATGTAAAATTTTGTACTTATGATTATGGGTTGAAAACGTTATATTCTATTTGTTATATTCATGACATGATTCTTGGACATTATAGATGATGAAGGGTGGGACAAATACATCTCCCCTTAACTAATTAGATAATTATTTATTGTATAGATAATTTATATTGAAATTAAATAATTAGTTTATTCAACTACAGGTGATTATGGGTGTCTTTGAGTGATAATGGGTGTTATGAATATAATATTCTAAGAAAACATCATAATTATTCTATTATATTTATATTTTTCTAGGAGTTTACATAATGGAAATCTTGTTATTTCATTGTTATGATGAAATAATTTTATTTCAATATTGAATATTTTTTTATTGTCTATATTTCCAATGTCTTTCTTCATGAGTTTTATGTATTTCTATAGATTAATGAGTTCTATCCATTTTTATACACCTTAGTGTGATTTATATTATAATAAAAATTTTATAATGATTTTTAAATGTTTTATGGTTGAGTGTGAATCAAAATAAAGTAGAAATTATTGTTATAGTGATTCTACTTAAATGAATCCAATTTATAAATTAAAGAACTTATTTCTATATATAAAATATTCACTAAGTGGGAATGTGTGGGGTTTTTATGTTTTGGATTTCATGATCATCTAAAATACTAAACATAAAGTTCATGTTAATGTAAGTATTGTAATATTTATTGAAAATATGTACTTAAATGATGGTTATGTTATGGTTATTTTAGTTGGTATTAGGGTAGGGTTTAGATAACTTTAGTAGTTTAGATATAGGTAAATAAATATTGAAATGAAAATTTTAATATATTAATGAGTTTAAAATAAGGATAAAATATTAATTTACTATCTAATTATCATAACATAGCTTTTAATATTATTATTTCATAAGGTAATTTAAATTATTTCATCTTATTTAAATTAATTTTAGAATGGTTTCTGTTCAAATAGAACATGGTGAATAAAGTAGGATGGTCCCAAGAGGATAATATAATTTTAATTCAGTAATAAAAACTATTATATTTTCATAAAATCAATTTTTCTAAGTCAAATACACTATAAAAGTCTATAATCTATGTTACCAAATGAAAGAGAGAAACCAAGGTATCAAATATTTATAATAAAATGGGCATGCTCATCCCCAAAAATTTATCATGATAAAAAAACCAGCTCTATTACCATCTTAGATTAATTGATTCATTTAAAACAGTTTACAACCACAGTAAATATTACAAATAAAATTTTAAAATATTTAAAATATTGAAACATACTCTCAAGAATAACTTTCTATTTCAACAAACTTTAAGGAAGACAAATACCATTAACATTCCCATTAATTATTTACATTAAGAATTGTTTCCATATTCATGTTTTTTATCCAATTACATTAATATATTGACGAAAAAATTCAATTAAATAGGCATTAATCATTACTTTTGATTTCGCATCAAATATAAAAAGAGGGGTTTATAAAACACTCACATTTAATTTTATATCCTACCAACATTTCCAGATTTATGTTAAGTAAATATTTTCATTAAATTTAGTATTCTAAACTATTACATAACAAAAAATAAAAAACAATTGTAAAAGAAGATAGCACAGTATATAGAAAAATTGGAGGCAAGCCATTTTAATGGTGGGAAAACATGATATCTCTAAAACCATATACTATTTCAATTCATTAATAATGTTTATTTTTTATTAAAGTTAATTACACCATCACATAAAGTGATAAATCGTGAATACTTTAGGATTACACATAAAAAATAAAAAAAGATTCAATGAATCCCCTAACACAAGGATTTCAATATTCTTTAATTACAACAAAACAACAACATATTATCCACTATATTCTCCCTCAACGAAACAACATCCCCAAAAGAATAATGTCCCTCAACCATGAAAAAAACATCACTAAAACTCTATATGAATAAATTAGATCAACCACTATAGATTGTTAATAAATAGTAGAAAAAAACGAGATTGATTAGAGATGAAATCACAAGATAAATAAAGAATAATCACATAATATCAACACAGATTGAACACAGGAAGATTATGATCAATCCCTATCAAATGGACATTGAAAATAAATGTGAAAGATACTCTATATTCGTGGTTTTGGAAGAGAATTTAATGGTCTTGAGAGAAACCAAGGGCATTTTTGGTGTTATAGGCATTCTTCCAGACATACATTCATAACATCAATTGTCCGTTCATGTTTTGAATGACCTGAGTTTAAGACCCTCTAAAAAACATGTTCCACATATCCACCAAACCTATGATTAATTTTCATTATGTACTACACATTCATATTGTGGATTTTGGAGATATATTATAGAAATTTGACTCCTATTCCATTCACTGTAGGAGCCAATGATTAATGTTGTGAATTAAACCCTAAAAACCACCCTCACACATGATGTAAACATATATTCATTCTATCTGTTGAACTCTAATGCTGTGAATATAGTTCATATTATAAAAATCACCTACTTTAAGATTCCATCCCTAAACTCCACTAATCTTACTCTAGGAATCCTCTAAGAACCAATGACCTTAGAAACACAAAATGGAATAGACTAAAAGGATCCAATATCTTACATTAGATATCTATCAAATAATTCTAATACTTCATAATTTAAACCAAACCCATAGAGATGGAAAATAAAAGGGGTCATCTAAGAATCCACCACTTGAGATACCTTTCAAGAATCTCACCATCATAGGAGCTCGACCACCTAACTCTAATGAACAATTCGAAAAAATTCAAAAAAATAAAATCTCCTAAATATTATCTGGGAGATGATAACTCTCATAAAAGATCAAGGCCAAAAACAAGGAATCAAGGAAGATAAAACCATCTCATAAACCAAATAAAGGTCAACAACCACAAAAACAAGAGTTGTTACAAGATAATATCTATACATCAAATATCATGGTACATTGAGTACATATATATGAATCAAATTCCCATGTACTCTCCTCGATGACACCATGCCAAAAAATGGGTACAAACCAAGTAAATAGCATGCCCACATGTCACCTCCTCTAGGTGGTCTTGGAACTCCTTAGACCACTTCTTGGAGGTCGCATCATTACCAACACAGATCTCCCCTACCATTGAATTGAGATTCATCGTAAAGATAACGGTGATTTTGTTAAACATGGAAGGCATCATGTATCTTATTCATCTATAGGGGATGTTTTATCAAATATTCCACCACTCCAACAAGATTCAATGCCATGAATGGCTTAGAAACTTAGATTAAATCTTACTCAAATTACTAAACCATAGCTTACCATAATGAGGATAAACCTTCAGGAAAATGTAGTCCCCAAGGTTAGATTAAAGAGGTATCCTTCTATAATCAACATAAGACTTATGAAAATCCAATAATACATTTATCGTCTCATTAATATCCTAAAATGACACTACTTTTCTCTGCACTACTTTTAGCTTGATAATTGTTGACACTCTGACCCCAGTCCAACATAACCGTAAAAAGTAGTGTTAGACATACAAAGCTTCAAGTGGTTTCATACCAATAGTTTAGTGAACACTATTATTCTATGAAAATAGGACTAAATGCATATTTCAAACCCATAAAACTCTAAAACATATGACACCAACATAGAAAATTCCCTCAAGTGTCCAAGTGTCCCGTTCTGTCTAACTATCCTTATATGGACAAAAAGTAGTTCTAAGTAATACCTGAGAGCCAAAAGGTTGCGGGAGACCTTTCCACACCCTGGATGTCAAATAAAGATCATGATAATATATTCAAATCCTCCAAAATATATGGATTCACCCTAATTCCATTACGAATTTCTTGGATAAATTCTCCACCCATATAGACTCCCTAATCACTATATAGTGTGTTGCTTTTATCAAATGGTCGACTATCAACCATATAGAACCAATTCCTCGTTGATATAAAAGTAATATAATGATGAGTTACATCAGTATTTACACCAACTTCATATAAGGAACATCCAAAAAATGGTAGAAAACGACAAAAACATGATGATCCATCTTCACCTTCTATCAGACTAAAATCAAGACACAAACTCTATAACTAAACACTTCAATATAGGGCACCAAAAATGTCATCTAAAAGATCGGTACATATTTTTCACACCATGATGTAATGTTAAGTGTGAGGTATGTAAGATACAAATTACCACCTCATCCATCACCAATGGAATAAAAACCCTCACCTTGAACAAAACCTAGTGTTGATCCTCCCCATACCAACCATCAAAAGCATCACCAAAGACAACTCCGTTAATCCAGACATCCACCTTAGAATCATCTTACTTAGAATCCTTCACCTAATTTTCCAAATAAAACATTAATTTCTTATAAAAAAAGGTATCCTTAGTAAAAAAACTTCACCCATATCAAGATATATTTCTATCATCTCTTCTATTACACTCTAGGAATCTCAGGATTCACTCATGGTATCACTATGTAACGTCATGATCGGTGTATCAAATATAAAATTACCCATATCTAGTGTATATAGAATATCAAAACCATAATATTTGAAGAATTTTATCCACTTACACTATCATAGGTTCATGTAACTCAGGGAGAAGACATATCTTGGGCACTTGTGATTAGTAAAAATAAAAAAAAACTTTCAAATGAGGTAATGCTTCCATAACATCAAAGAAAAAATGAATATTTCCAAATAGAGATCATGGGTGACATACATATGATCAAAAGAATGTATCATTTTAGACACATTAGAAATAACATATCTTTGTAAAATTATATCACAACACAAACAAAGATGTGAAGCATCAAAGAAAACATCAAACCTAACCCACTCTTCTAAAAAAATGAATAATTAAATCACTGAAAATCATCTATTTCAAAAGAGAAACTAATTCCTTATGATCAACACTGTCAGAGGCATACCAACCAAGTATAAATTTGATACATACCTCCTATAATATACTAAATTACCATGGATACTATACACCTATGAAAATGTCTTGGAATATTCCCATGAAACAACAAACTTGATCATCAATGGACCTACAACCAAACCAAATCAAGACATGAATTTATACATGAAATTAACATCATGATCCCATAAATCACATGTTAATATATTCTATAATAGATGATGAGAAATAAGAACTTTAAAAATTGAATGAAAATGATCTATGTGATCCTCATATGACACATAGTACACATGTTTGTTATAAATATAAACCACCATAAAGTGATCAAAAAGCTATCTAAAAAATAAAATCCTCAAATCTGTGAACATGGATGGAGCATTATCTACACTAAATGGAATCACAATGAACTTGTAATCCCCATAACAACATCAAAAAGAGTAACTTGGAATATCCTCATCTTTAACTTCATGTGCTAATATCGTTACCATATATTTACCTTTTAGAACCAACTAGATACTTTATGCTCATTGAATAAATCATCAGTTTATAGAAGTGGATAGTATTTCTTCATTTCCACCCCTTTCAAGAGATTACAATCATTAAAATGACACAAAATTCTATCAATGTTCTTCAATAACAAAACTAGATCCCCACAAAGTAACATAATCAATTGAACAAAAAACCTATGCAAAAGATCATTTATCCATAGACGCAACCCTAAAAAATCATAATGTGTCATTCTGTATAGTTAAATTAAGATTAAAAAAGTTTATTGTTGTAGCTCTATCCCAAACTTGATCTCCATTTGAGGGGGTAACACCAGAATATCCTCAAGACATACATCATGGTACACTTTTATAACCCTAGGAAACTCCATTTGGAGAGCCTCTACAGAACCAAACACAAACTCATCCATTGAATAATTCAAGGGAAACACACATATAACCCATCTCAGGGTCTTACACACCAATGAATAGTGCATGTTGTCCATTGGTATCATAAAACAGCATCGTTCTCTTCAAGAAACCCTTAATATCTAAAAATAAATATATATATTCCATGAAAATGATGATGTTTTATGGTTGTATCTAGAAGAAAATGATTTATACCCATCAATGATGCTACCCAAACATTAGTTCACAGTCTTTATAAACTTCATCCAGATAATATTGACTTGTAACTCACATTTTTGTCCCCAAGGGAACTAGAATCCTCCCCACAGTAGGTTCCAAATAATGATCTACGATAGGTGATATGAAAGATTTTGTAGCTACTTGATCAAAATACCATGCAACCAAGTGTAAAACTCAAAAAGGGTACCTAGAATAATGTCTTCCTCACATGGATCATGAAACTCCAAATAATACAACTGAACAAAAACTACTCCATGGCCTCTTTAACCCTAATAAATACCACCTACATGGTTGTTCTATGATCTATGTTGACATAGATCGTCATGGGGTTTTCCTCTTCCATCGTCATCTCCTCTCTACTGATCCAAAAATGGTGAAGCCTAAAATTATTACCACAACTGAAACTACCTCAATCGAGGAACCTGAATCGGAAAACTCATATCACGTTGGCATATCATAAATTCCAGGCACTCCAGTTTTTAATTAAATCATCCTCTATTAGAAAAAAATGAATCTAATGATTTTAATGGTGCCTATGATCCACCACCCCCATTGAAATGACATGATAAGGGTTAGGACCTACCAAATTCTTTCTAAAATCTCCTTTATCTAGGAAACTATGAACACTATACCACAATATTTATAAATGAAGAATAATTAGAACTCTACTATTATAAATATTTATTTATACCCATCATCCTCCCAATGACCTCAAATCTCACAAGCACCTCAATATATATCGATAACATAAATAGTGTGACATGGTGAAAGATATTTGGACATGAAGCCTCATCGAAATGCATCACCCTGGATACATCATCTGATAATTTATTGGAAACATATTGGTGATGGTTCATAAAACTTATATTGATCTTATGAATGATGGAACTACCCCATAGAAGGGTAAGAAGATCCTAGAGGCCAAATTCTTTTATGATCAAAGAAATATACTATTCTCGAAACTAGTCTCGAAACATCTACCACGGGACCAGTGACTCCTTCTGATCCTTGAGGAATAAGAACCACCACTTTCTTGCTACTCTACATAGTGTATTCACCTACAATGAAACCCATTTCTACTTTCAAGCGTGGATCTAACATAAGTTTATATATATCTCCTCTAAATATTTATATGTCACTGTGTCCAAAATGTAGCCCTTATAAATGTATCCATGGAGATGAAACACTCAGAGTGTTATCTTTTTCAACATAAACCTTGTGGTGAACTATAAAAAAATCCTATTGAATATATTTTATGTGATCCAGATGATGATGCTGACCTGGAGACATACCAATAAAAGATTCAACTACTTGGGAGTCCTAAATCTAAAGTATAGTATATATAAGATTTATATAATGGTTTATTTTTTCAGGATCCAACCTAATCCTAAAGTCTACCCATTTGAATAAAATTAATAAGTGGAATTAATCACGATCCTTTACTAGTTCTCTACCCCATAGATAGTATCAATTCACTTGGTAGTCTAGGAAAACATAATTATTTATGTACCTGATCTTAGGGGGAGCCTAAATACTCATTTATCAACCGGTATCCCAGGGTTATAACTCATACTAATCATATCTCACACTGATGCATACCAACGAAAATAGTCATCACTTGTTCATAACTTTCAACTTCATCATATTCCTAAACCTGAGCCTCTGATACCATTATTCATGATCCCCTCCCCTAAAGGTAGCCCTCCTGGTTAAGAAATTAGATAAGATAGATAATTATTCCAAAAGGACATAATTAATAGAACATAGGCTGGAAAAAATAATTGAGGATATTTCATACAAAAATATGGGAGGAATTACCCTATTTAGTTTAACAAATAAGAGAGATAAGATAGAAATACCATAAAAATATTTCTAAAGATAAATGTAAAGAAGTTTTCCAAGTACATGCATCCAATGCCATATAACTATGAAAACTACAAAAAGGGATTTAAAAGTACTAAAAGATAAACCATGGTAGTGAAAAAAAATCAAAAGAAATTACTGAAAAACCCATGAAATATAAATTTCTGACCTAATTACCACCTAACTCATGTGGATCCAAAAAATAGTTTATATACACATATGGTGAGAATAAAATTTATACGCAATTGGATCATCCTTGGAGCCTTTCATGTAAAATATAATGAAATCATGATAAATCATAGTGAAAAATAATTAAAGCTAACCCATCACTTAAACATGTTTTCTAAGTTATTAGCCTCATCATGGAAATATATCATTAATTATTTCATACAAGATATCAGATAATATAATATAAAAAAGGTACTATGCTACCACTTCCCCACTCATTTCTTCTCTTCCCCAACATCACACATCATAAGGTATCTATCTCTAAAACTATGCCAGTCCAAAGAAACATGTAAAAATGTATCATAAAATTCTTTTTGTGCATCACATTCTATTATCACATCATCCCTTGCCACATCCCTAATTATTAACTAAGTTGTTTCTAGGATCCAGTATATCTTATATGTCACGTATTATACCACAAGATATAATTTCCCATACATGTCATACCTATAATAATCCTTATGATACAATATCATTAAATGAATGTGTGTGAAATAAACATTTTCTACTAAATTCCACTATACAAATATATGGGGAAAGAAAAAAACTGTGAAAACTAACACATAATACTACCAATAGGGAGATCGTGGTTAGAGGGGGTAGTCATCCATCCATTCCTCACCAACCTGAATATTGAGAAAACAGTCTCCTAGAGTCCAATGTTTGTTATTCTGCCAACCTAAATTGATGGTGTTGTGTATAAAATTATTACATAAAGGTTATAATATAGATTAAAACCACACTATGGACATTAACATTGTCATAGAATCTATTATATCTATCATCATTTAAACATCAGGTTGCCACTAATAAGGACTATGTATCCTTTAAGCACAAAAGTACACAAATAAACATAAATAAATAAATTATTTACTTTTATAATTTCACATTATAATTTCTAATTCATTATCCATTATTTAAAACTATTCCATTCACATTTAATTAAATTGTATGTGAATTACATTCCCTCTATGAATAATCCAATCTATCCTACTATTCCTCAACATTATCACCATTTTAATTCCATACAATAACCAACCCTATACCGTAAAACATTTATTAGAAATTATTATTCAATAATCATATTTAATCTAGAAAAAATGATAAGTTTCCATAAATGATAGATGCATAAAAAAAGAATAAAAAATGCCTCAATCATTAGGTAAAGGAATTCTGAAGCAAAAAACCCAACTAACTAGCTGTTAAAGAAGATTTTTTAACAAGAAAGAACCTCATCTTCTATTAAAAAATGGAGAATCCTAGCTTCCACAAATTCCATAAATCGTAGTGAAATCCATAACACCACCATGAATATTACCATGCATACCACAATAAAAGGTGTAAAATACTATCACAAACCTAGGATTTCTAGCTTATATCACACTAAAACGTCAATTTTACTATGCTCAAAACATCTTCCATAGAAAGGATCAAATCAAATAAACAAAAAATCTTGAAAGGAAATGACAAAGAGAGTCAAAAAGGAATATAGGATCTAAAAACCAAGGCATCCAACCTTTACATGAAAATAGGCTTGATCAACGCTAACAAAATTATCTTCTTAAAACAAATATTTTTATTAAATTTTTTGATTAAATGATTCATTCATCATATGGTAAAACTAAAAGAATCCTAAGGCATCATCTATTAAAATTTATAAAATATTTAAAAATGATTTCAAGAACATATTTGAGTTTCAAAAGACATTATGAAAAATCCCATTAATATTTATATTTAATATTCCCAACAAGAGGTATTTTAATATTCTAGTTATTTAGGAAATTATATTAACATATTAATTGAAAATTTCAATTAAACATGCATTAATCGAAACTATTTATTTCCCATCAAATAAAAGAATAATAGTCTATAAAACATACCACTTTAATTATTTATCTAAGTTACATTATAATATTTAGATTATTTAATGATTTTAATTAAATTAAAAAATATAAACTATATCATAACAAACATAATAAAAAAATTAAAAACATAGATTGAACAATATCTTGGAAAATAAGAGGTAAACCATTATCATGTTTGAAAAACATGAAAGCACTATAATTACGAACCATTTCTTTTCATTAATAAGATTTAATAGTCATTATGGTTAATTCCACCATCATCTAAATAGATAAATCATGATGGAATTATGATTTCCCATAAAAATACCAGTATAAGAAACAAATCCCCTACCTTAAGGATTTTAGCTTTCTTAAATGACAACAGAACAATAATAGGATATCTAGTCTTATCCCCCATAAGGAAAATATATCCCCACAAAAACAATATACCAAAAATATGATGATAAATATAAAAATAACTTCATAAGGTCAATGAAGATAACCCGTCATAGAATGAAAATAAATAATGTGAGAAACAAGACCAGTGGGAGAATAAACTACAAGAGTAAGAGGGAAAACTCACCAAAGATCACCAAGAATTGAACACTCGAATTATTGGATAAATACATATTTAATTTCCTTCAAAACTATTTGTCAGGGACAATCAAGAATCCTAGAGTTGAGATATAATCATAGGGTTTTAAGATAAATTGAGTTTTTGGTAGGATTTATAGATATTCTCCCATATAAAGTTTCATAACATTATTGGTCCATTCACATTATGAATTACCTAAGTTTAAAAACCACTAAAAACCACATCTCCCAGACCTACCAAACCTATGATAAATTCATATTGTAAACTACATGTTCACATCCTGTTTTTAAAGAGTTAGATTCAAGAAATATAACCCCAAATCAATTTATGTCATGAAATGATGTTTCATGTTGTGATTTACACCCTATAAACCACCCATAAACAATCCAAAAACACCAATTTGAGCCAAAACCAAACTCTCCTAATACGAATACAGTTCACATCATGAAATTTTCTTTATAATAGGTTCCAGCTACCAAACTCCATCGATCATGCTCTAGGATTCCTCCATGCACTGTATACCTCATATATATGCAGAGAAATGGGATAGAAGGATCTGAGAACTTACATAAACCATATTTGTAATGTTTTTGATTTCCAAATATATTCATCAATCCTTTATTTTTTTTCTTAAAATATAAAACAAAAATAATAATAAAACCATTATATATAACTTTAAATTGAATTTCATTTTCACATATATTTTCATTTCCTCTTCCAATCATTTATTTTCATTCACTTTTAAGCCACTTCTATAAAGGTTATGCTACTCATGGAAGTGGTATTCATATTCAATTTTCTTTATTTTAAATACACATTGTATCATAATTATTAACTTTGGTGTATGTATACATATATAACCATATACAATAGTGGGTCTTTTAAGTCTCTAATTTGTAATTATAATAATTTATTTTATTTCAATTCTTTTTATTTTAATTAACCCATTTCTTAGGCGTAGTAAACCACTTAGTGTCGGAGATTATTTCTATTATACCTATATATATGTTCTTCCTAGCTTAATATCGCCACAAAAAATTATAAATATACTCAAAACGATGTTTAAAATTATAAATGTAAAATTTATAAAATTCCTCATTTATTATTAATAATATATTTTGACGTTGGAATTTTAAGAAAAAGGAAAAATTATTAATATAGATATTATTATTAAAAAATAATTTTTTTTGATTTACTTTTTAATTCTTGAGATATTATGTAACCAAACATAAAAAAGGTATAATCTTTAACTATTTCTTTGATCAAACATAAAAAATGATGAATATCACGGATTTTAAACTTCAAATCTATATTTAAATATAATGTTAAATGAATTGAAATAATAGAATAAAAGAAAATTAAATATTTTTTTAGAATTTATAATAATGTATCACACACTATAATTTATTTTTATATGGTAAAAATAAAAATAATGATTCTTGGGCACAGGTTAATGTAGCAGTACTGTAGAGTACAGTAGCAACGGCCTAACTTTAGCAACGATAGACACTATAGCGGTGACAGGGCACTATAGTGGCGGCAGAGTACTATAGTAGTGGCGAGTACTGTTCAGGACTATAACAGCACATGTACTGTAGCAGTACTATTCACAGAATGGGCTTTGGGGAAAAAATGGGCCTATGGGCCATGTAATGGGCTAAATGCCCACTGGGCCTTTGGGCTATGTAATGGGTCTCCCTCTACCCAGTTAAAGAGGTTCTTGCTTTGCTTTAATAATAAATAAGGCTTCGGCCCCAACCTTAAAAAAACATTTATGATAAGGACAATGATATCTAGATTATCTAGATTGATTAGATTTAATTTTTTCTTATATTGTATTAAAGGATGAAATAATATTAATGAATAAAATCTACAGTTGTAATCCTATATTTCATTAAACCAAAAATCTGATGTGATGGGGGTTCAAATTTGAGTCTTGATACAATGTAATTGGTGTTACAATCCTTTGTTTTTGGATTTTAAATTTTTAATTGTATATTATTATTTCATTGATATATAAACGAGAGAATAATGGATTTAATAATTCATAATTTTATTTTTTATGTAGTTTTTCATATCAGATATGATTTAACATTGATGAAATTTGGTGAATCTAAATTTAATCATGAAATTTTTTTGACTAGGTATTAGAAACAACATTTTAGGTTAATGTATTAGCAAGATATAACGTGAGAATACATTTAGCTAATTTAGGTATCCCTGGAAAAGTGTGACTCATTTTTTAAACATTTTAGTGCTAATAGAGTAACTCTAAGTCAATTCATGATACATTTCATAATAATGAAATATCATGGGGGTGCATGAAGTAAGCTATGTAAGGATAATGCAGAAGATATAAAGGTTATAGAAGATTAAAATTAAACAAATATAATATTAAATTGAAATATATTTCATTTTTTAAATTCCATGAGGCTACATCAAAGAAGTGACAAAATTTTTAAACATTTATATAGGATATAACGCTTAGCTGATGTAATATAAAGTAAAAATATATCATTAAGTTATTACTAATGTATAATTAATTTTTTTGTAAGATTTTGTTTAAGAATAAATGTAATAAAAATTATGACACAAAAATATTATTCACCAATGGATAAATCCTATTATAGAGACCATGAAAAATGAAAACATTGACCAAGAATTTAGAAACATCAAGTATTGAGGAATGATTAAATACTGTTAGAATTGTTTTTATAAATAATGATAAATGGAACCAAGTAAACAACTATTTTATGAAAATATATCATCAATATAATCTTTATAAAATTAATTATGAAAGCTTCATCATTTTGGAAATAATCACATAATCTGATTGAGCAATGACATTAATTCAAGTTTCATCTATTTTTTGGTTTTTAGTTCTATGAGTAATATTTTCATTCTATTTTCCACTACATTACATCTATAATCTGGTTCATGCTTTTTATCACAAAAGAACATCCTGTATTAGTTATAAATCTAGAAAAGGTACGTGTATTGTAATTTTTTCTTCAAATAATACAAAATTCCCATTATGTTTCTTTATAACTCTATTTGAATAGGGTGTGTTGTAAAATGGTTTTAACTCCCATGAAATAATGGTATTTTAGTGTTATTAGAAACTCAGTATAAGTAGAGGCATAACATCCCAAAATTCTAATGGATATATTTATAATTATTTTAATTTATAAAAATAAATTCTTAATAAATTATTTATTTTTTATAATATAAACAAAATATTTATACACATATTAATCACATAATGTTTTTCATTTTCATGTATTTCAATGAAATATTAATCCAATTATAATGGAATATTATTTTCCTACATGGGTTTATAAAATATTTTTTACTATATTCAAAATTTCTTAAATATATGTTTATTTAACTATATTAATATTATGAATGGTTTTATTTTTAAATAAATTAGTATAATATATTGGTAAAAAAAGAACGATTCATGTTTTTATTATAAAAAAATTGTAACATATGGCCATTGAATCTAATTTCATATAATCATATTCTATATACATATTTTAATTATTATTTTATTTCAAAATGGTTTTAATAATATTCGATGTACATATATTAATAGTAAAAAAATTCCTTTAAAAATGTTATGTTACATATTTTATAATAAAATATCGTTGTGAACTATTAATTTTTTTATTTGAAGATTTAATTCATCTTATTTATAGTATATTATAATCACAAATTAGTTTAAAAAAAATTTTAATTTAGTTTTTTTAAAAGAAAAATAATGATTTATATATATATTTGATCATATTGTGTTGTGTTTATTACAATTAAAATTAATTTATTTATTTTTAAAAGGGAATTCTCATGTGTGGGCTTTTCTAACCATCCAAACAAAGTAACTCACTCTACACTAAGAGGTCACTACCCTGATGTAGATCCCTAGCCAGGGAAGGTTCCATTGCCAGCCGAGATGGCAGAGCGTCCTAGAGGGTGACAGCCCGATCGATGATGGATTGTCAATGAAATTCATCAGCATAGTGGGCCATTCCTCATTTTTCCTATCCAGTCAAGACCAGGTGACCCAGAAAGACTGGTGGCTTACGGGGGAGAGGCTCATCCAGAAAGCAGACTCCCGGTATTCGAACTCTGAACCTCTCAATGAATGACATTGTTTTTACAATTAAAATCTTTCTTTTGAAATATATATTTAAAATATAAATATAAATTAATAAAAATAATAATCTCAGAAAATGTGTTTTTTTAATCTATAAATAATTTATTATCATTTATATAATAAATATTTAATAATAACAGTTATAAATGAAATCACTAAAAACAAAAGAAATATTTTTATTTTAATTAATTTGTCTTTAGAAGTGTGTTACGAATTTATTTAAAAGTTAAATTACTAAATTTTAGAATTTCTATATGACTGCAAAGGAAATAATTTTTGGAGTTAGTATTTAAATTTTATTTTATGGTGATTTGTTGTGAATTAAAAAAAACATTTTTTTTGTGAATAAAAAAAATTCAATTTTAACGGATACCATAACTTTTATTACATCACCATGATGCGAGAATGATATGAAAATTTCTAAAACCTTTTTATCGACCAAGAAATTACTTAGTAAGTAAAATATTTAATTTAAAAAAAACATCTTGAATTTAGAGACATATATTTTGGATTTTGAAAAGTAAATTAAATTTTATCCAAATAAAAAATTTGTTTTGATTATCTGAATTTAATTGAGAGATTGGGTGGGGGGGGTGGGGGGGGGGGTTAAATTTAGTTTTTTATTAATATAAATGCCAAATAACCCTCCTATTTTAAATAATAATGAAAATAATTTCATTTTAATCAATTATTTGGTCTAAATGTTAAAATATTTAATATTTTACCCCAAAAATACCACACTCCTCAAGTATAAAACCTCCCACTCCCTTACCATGGAAAAACACTTCCCATATGATTCTGAAACCTCAAGATCTATCCATTTTCTATCTCTTAACTCACCTAGTATATTGAGTGATGTTTTTTAGGTACAAAAATACAAGTCTTAAAGGTTTTAGTATTGGATTAAATTTCCTAGAAAGAGGTATCACAAATTCTCTTTTAACTATTTTCTATCTTCTTATTTTTAACTCTCCCAATCAATTTACCTTTTTTAACTTTATAAAATATTTAAAATATAATTATATAAAATATAAATGTTATTCTGATACTTTTATAATTATTTTAATCTATTTATATTATATACTATATTTCCCTCCCTTTTAAAATTCCCCAGTGATGGACGATTTCACCAACCTATGGGTGATGTTTTCAATGTTTTACATAACACCCAATACATGTGTTTTTAGTGTAGAATTTTAATTATAAATTTATGTAAAATTATTATAATATTATGTTTATAAATTTAAGAAATTATAAATTACAATTAATAAAAATCATTGAATTGAAACTGAACATGATAATTTGAAAGACAACACATATTCCAGCCATTTTCTCATCAAATTAAATCATAATAAATAAATTTAAATGATTAAAAATAATCAAGAATTAAAATAAGGAATATAAATAATTTTTGGATTCATATTCTAATAAGAATATGTTTATAATGTAGGTTTTGAAAATATGATGAAATAAAATGGGGTATATGGTAAGGGTTTGTTTTCAAAATTTCAATTCCTTGAGACAAATCTCATATATAATATGAATTTACTCTTATAAAGGGTAAAAAATTTCTTATTGACTTATTATATTTTAAATAATTTATTATTATTTTGTGTTTCAATTTAATTTAATCTCACCCTTTTCCATATCCTTTGATTCATACATTGCCAATGTCATAAGTGTTGTTGTAAAAATTAATTTACATTCGATGAGTTGTAACCTTTAATCTTGAACTTCATATTTCTATGATTACATTACAAAACCCTATGATTTTATTATATTTTATTCCCAAAATTTTTAGTGAATTTAATTTCATTCTCCTAAAATCTATTTCAAATATTTCTTTCTTAAAAAATTATGATGTCGGTATGGGGTTCCCATATCAAATTTCATTCATTGAGACATGTTTTTGAAAATGCACCTATTTTATTTATATGATATATATAGACTTATTAAAATATTATAGGATTATTTTCTCTTAATGAGTGTCATTTAAATTCCTATTTCATTTTCTCTCTATCATGGTTCTTTGATTGAAGTTCTATAAAACTCACAAGGGGGTTTTCCCCTATAGCTCTTTCTTTTCATGATTATTTAAGTAAAAGAACCTATTTTAGGGAATTTATGTCATTTTTATGTAAAAAACCTTTTATTTTCATCTTGAATCGTTATTTTTCTACTTATATATGAATTCTTATCATTAAATTTCCCTTTGGTTCACAAGTCAACAAAAAGGATCCTTATAGTTGAAACAGACCTAGTATTTTCATTATAGTCGTGAATATTTCTCTCCCATATCAATATTTTTTTAATGTTTCAAAAATATTCTTCTATATAATAAAAATGTTTCTATATGATATTTATAACCATCTTGGAATTTATTTTCAAAAGTTCTAAAAGTAATCTTTTTAACATTTTCTACACGGTTCATTTTTCACTTTCATTATTAAAGTATGAAATGAATGTTTATTTAACATTTTACATGTGAAATAATTTTACCAATGTCGTGATCTATATTCAAAACTAATATTCCATTCGATGTTTCCATAGTTAAAAAAACATATTCATAATTTTTTTTGATTTTTTATCTAAAAACTAAATGTGAATGTTTCAAAAGAATAAATAATGATATTTCCTTCAATATATATATTTTTATCTCCCATTTTATATGTTTTATATTTATATTTATATTTTCTAAGGATTATATATTTTTTTATTTTTTTAAAACTAATGGTTTCAATTTCTTCTTTTGTGACCCTTTAAAGAGATTTTTATGTGTCTTATATATTATTTTTACATCTACATTTTATAAGTTTTATGGATTTTTTTTTAAAATTTCACTTAAATGTTTTTCCCAAACAATGAAATATCTATATTCTTTGAAGTTATTTATCATCTATTATCCTCTAATTTCTCTTATGATATTTCTATTTTGGGATATTGAACATGTAATATTAAATGATCCAATTATTTATCGCTTATTATGGGACCATTTAAATGTGTTAAGTGACCCATCTTCTTATAAGTTTTTTCATATATTTCAACAACCAAAAATTATTTTTATTCTTCACTAGGGAAATGATCTAATGACACTATCCATAAACATACTCAAAATCTATTATGATCATGTTGTGTGAAAATATTTATGGAACCTATTTCATTATCATAGTTTAGATGTGATATGATGAAATTTTGATTGTTTTCTTATGTGGAACATATTTGCATGTATATATTATGATGTGATGGGTGGGAAAATAATTATATATCCCTAAAATTAAATATTTTATGTGACATTTCTCATGATATTATATTTATTATGTGTAAAAATGATGCTATTTTAGCTTAATTATTTTTTAAAATATTACTTGTACACACTTATTATGAATGAACATGAATTCAGGTTTGTTCATAACTTATGTGTGATATTTGACCCTAATGTTATATTGTCTTGGTAGTGAGACTTTAATTATGAATACGTTGTTATATTTTTTTCTACATTTTTCTAATGCCATGGTCATAAGATATATACTTTTTATCTCCAAATACTTATGTTAATACCATGACTTATAAACCATGATTTGTTATGTATGGTATTATAATGATTTGTTCATATAGTTTTATTTTGTTATCATACACACATGTTAATCTTATGCCCACCTATGATCTTTGATTATTATATTATGTATTTTACCTTACTTAGTCCTTGAACTCAACCTTTCTAACATTTCCATTTAACCATGTTATAAATTAGAGTAATTTTCATGGTATTTCTTGAAGGTTTTTCTATATAGAGATTTTTTCAAAATATATCATAAAACAAAGAATCCATGGTTTAGTGGAAAAAATTCCAATTGGATTGGAAATATAAGGGTTTTGTTATTTAAAGGTTTTTAATATTTCTCTAAAACACTAAAAAAAAATCTCTTGAGAATGTAATTGACTCCAAATTGGTCTTTGATATTATAATTATGGATTTTTATATTTGGTTTTCATCACTTAGTATCGAAAAAACTTATAAAGGATATATTTTTAGCCTTAGATATGTTAATTTGGAACTACGGAATAATATTTGGTATCAAATAATGGTTTAAATAAATTTTCTGATTATAAATTTATTAGTTAAGGATAATTTAGGAGTTAGAAACCGATTTATAAAATTATGTGATTAGAAATTAAGGGGATTGATGATAATCTTGGAGATTCTTACTAAGTTATACTAATAATATGTGATTAAGATATTGATAAAAATTTGGGTTGTTATATTATTTGATGTTGAGGTAATTATTGTTAATTGTGTCAATTTATTAAATGATTTTGATAATATAAGTGGAGTAGTATAGATGACAATGGGGGATTAAGTTAAATTTTTATAAAATTAAGTTAATTCCATTTTAGTAAATAATAAAATATTTTTTGAATTTTATATGATCAAGTAATAAATTGATAGTCATACATTTAATTATTATTGGGGATAAAGGTTATGATGAATTTTGGGAGTATAAGTTTCAATTATTTTTTAGTTTTGGGATGTAGGAAGAAATATCTTGATAAATTTAGGATTAATTGTTATATAGATGTTATACTGGAGTAAATTAGTGGAAACCCTAATCGTAAATCTAAATATATTAAAACATCATCAAATTTTGGTTAAGTATAGAGTATGTGGTTTCCTAACCATGGAATCCATTTATGGATAAAAACAAGTGGATTTAATTTGTAGACCAGATGTATTTAGGGGTAATAACCAGAATAATGTTGGTTGGGTGTTAACATGATCTTCACTTGGTGAAACAAAGTAGGCATAACTACACATTTGTTTTAACACTTCCATGGGAAATGATTTGGTTTTCTCTCATGATATTTATAAACAATTATGAAGTATTTCAATATATGTTCATATCACAAGTGGGGACTATATTAATAATAGCCTTATCTATTTCAATCAGTGTGAGAGATAAAGATTATGAGGAAATAATTTATTTAAGAGGGTAAGATCTAACATTATAAAATTATAATGAATATGTTCAATAAAATTTCCTTCCAAAATTATAATTGTTAATGATAAATGAGTTTATTTTTTTAAAGTAATATAAAACAAACATTTATGCACATATATCACCTTAGTTGTTTCCTTTTTATTAATTTATTCTAAATAATAATTCAAATAAAATAGAATTTTATTTATTAAAATGGTTTTAGAAAAACTCTTCTATTATATTGATAATTATTTTTTATATGTATATTTTTATAATAAAATTACTTTTATTAAAATATTTGTTTGTAATTATGTTACTATAGTCTAATGTTTAACAAAGTATGATACAAGTTTTCATAATCCATAAATTTGTTACATATAACCTTTAAATGAAACCTCATATAAAATTTTATATGAAACATATAATGAATATTCAAATATTATTTTTTAAATAAATTAATACATTATCATGAATTTTTAATTAGATAATATTTCATTTAATTTCAAAATGTTTTTTTATCATATTCTATGTACATATTTATTGGTCAAATATTTACTTTCCAAACGTTATATAACATGTTATATAATAATATAAAATTATGAAATATTAGTTATTTTTATTTGAAAAAAATACTACTTATGTATAGTGTCTTATTATAACTAAAACGTAATAAAAATTTGGTAATGATTTTAGAAGATTGAAATGGTCATTGATATATAATTTTTGTCATAGTGTATAAAGTTTTTTTGTTTAGAATCGTTTTCTTAACTATGTATAAAAAATATAAATTCAAACTATATAAAGACATATTTCTAAAAATGTGTATTTTTAGAACAATAAATATTTAATTATGAGTAATATTGTAAATAAGAGGTAATAAAAAATATAAATGTAATCACTTTTAATAGAAGATATTATTATATTTAAATGTCTCTATATAAAGCATTGTGTGGTAAGAAATATAGAAATCCTAATTGTTGGGATAAAGTTGGATAATTAGAGCTACTTGAACTTTATATTTTTGAAGATATGAAAGTGGAGGTTCAAACCATCCAAAAATGAATAAAAGATTCCTAGATTCAGAAAATCAATTATGATGAAAAATGATGAAAGGACTTGGAGTTTGACATTGGATAAAATGTTTTCCTTTGAGTATCATTATGGAAGAGAGTCATTCCTTGGTACATTATCTCCTTTTAGATCCTTGATTTCATAGGATTAGTGGCCTATCAAGTTGCATATTCACCAAATATGGCTCAAGTTTATGATGTGTTCTACGTATCTCTCCTAACGAAGTGAATACCTAAGACCTCACATGTACTAAATATAAAGGTGGTACAAATGGAGAATGAAATATCTTATGAGGATATTTCGGTAAATATCTTGGATGATATAGAAACTATATTATGTAACAAGGTAACTCACCTTGTCAATGTTCTTTGTAGGAACCATAAGTATGAAGGGGAAATGTCAGAACCAAAAAAAAATAATGAAATAGAAGTATCCTCATCTATTCTCAACCGATAATATGAGTGTAAATTTTAGGGATAAAATTTCTAAAGGGGGGAATAATATTAAAAACTAATGTTTTTAGTAATATTTTTCTATAATAAATAAATTTATGTTGTATTATATTATATAATATTCTTACCATACAAAATTCAAAGAAACAAATAAAAAAATTATCTCATTAATAAATATCATTACATTAGTCATCTATGAAACCAATGAATATGATAGCCATTATAATTACTCATAAAATATTATGTAGAAAAGGTAAAATGGGAAAATATGGATCTCCCCAGTCTATTAAATTCATCACCAAAGACCAATATGATAGAAATAAAACTAAATACTAGCAATCCAATCAAAAAATTCAAAAATGAAAATACAAAACCTTTGGAGTAATTTTAGTAAATATTGAATGAAGTAATTTAGAGGTATCCAAAGGAGGTAATGCGTCTATTGGAATAGAAATATGACTATTGGAATAGAAACATGTTCATTGGGAACAGTAACCCGACTGTCGAGAATAATAACATGACTATTGGAATAGTAATTTAACATCAAAATAATAAAGTGGGAAATAAATTATAATAATCAAGAATAATATAAGTAAATATAAATATTATGATCTCTAAATATTAATTTCATGATTAAAAACTCAAATAAAATATAGTTATTTTTTTAATAAACTCCGTTTAAAATTATTTCATAAAAAACAAATTTTTATATTAAAATTTAATATTACCTATTTTAGAAATTTATTTTTATAAAATGAATATAATTTTTTATATCATAATGGAGAAATTTTGAATGTGTGTGTATTTGGTACTTTTTTTAAATACTTCAATTTTTAGGTGAATAGTAAAAATACAATTTTTCTCATAACCTATCTATCTTAAATTATATCATTCATTATGTAATAATAACCTATTTTTTTTTTGTAAATTTACATTCTTATGATATATACATAATTTCAAAAATAATTTATTAAAATAACATAAAAATATTTTGAAAACATAAAAATCATTTTAAATATCCTGTAGTCAAAATTGTTCGCTTAACAATATAATTTTTCCTTTTCCACTTTCATTTTTAATAAACATTATGAATCATATTATAATGGGTTTAATGTCTTAAAAACATTCTATTATATTTAATTTTGAATTATAATGTCAAAAAATCTACTGTTTCAAGTTTTACCTTTGATATTATATTTTATTTAATATTTTATTCTAAAAATACCCGTCACTTAAGGTATAAATAACCCATTATACTCCCCATGGAAAACTTCTCATCTTAGACTTTAAAATGAAAAAATTCAGACCAAATCCTCTATAGTAATCTCTTTTAATCCTTTAAGATTTTACGGATTAAACAAACCATATTCATCAAGTAATTTTTATTGTCATCCAAGATAAGTTGCATCCAGGAAAATGTTTTAATCAACTCATCTCTCTTTTAATTATACTCATTTTTTTTACTTCCCAATTATATTGAAAATAAAATACTAAAATATTAATTCAGAAAAATGATAATATTATATTACTGAAACTAACATATTGTAATAATCATATTTATTAAAGGTTTAGATTTCAAACATCCTTTTTCTTTCTCTTTAGATAATGTATCATCAAAAATCAGTTAATCTCCAATGAGGACATTATCAATCCATTTCCTATTACCAAACACATGGTTGGTTAATTTAAGTGTTTATTATATAAAAATGTATAAATATATTTATTTTAAGCTTCTGTATCTTATTCTTCTTATGTATAAATCTCATTGAACAAAATATAGAAATCAATGAAAATTCAGAAATTTTACGGAAAATACTATATCAAAACGATTCAATTTCATCAAGAGAAATTAAGAACTATATTAAAATGATTATAATTGATAAATATTGACATAAATTAACACAATTCACTTTTGGATCAATATTTTAATAAATCTATGTCTGTTATTCATGTGGCATAAAAGTGATGAAATAATGAGGGAGTTAAGGTAAGGGGATTCTCAAACCCAACTCATTATCTTTAGGTTATCTCTATTTCATGTTAACTTGGGTATGTATATTCATATAATATTCCATAAAAACATTTCACTATTATTAAATTTTCATTTTGATGATATAAATGTTTCCAACATTATTTCTATTCCAAGAACTATGGTTTTCAAAAAATAATTTTCTTACAAAACACAAATTTTACACCTCTTGATTTTTTTCTCCTTCAATCAAGAATGATGATGTTTATGCCAAATGTTTCCCATATTAATTTGGTAATTCCAAATTATTTCATTAAATAATTTTTTTAATCCTTATGAAACCCATTAATTTATATGGGTTATTCCATGATTATGATAGTTATACAATTTAAGTGGAATGCATGATTATGTAAAAATTATGCTGTGATGGGTGGGACTATAATTATATAGCCCTCCAAAGAAATGGGTAATGTTATATATATCATGAGATAATATGATTTATGCATGAATATCATGCAATATTTGTTCACAATTATGATGATATGATTTATGTATCTATGTTATACTTGAACATGATTCTAGGTTTGTTCAAAACTGTGTGGGGTATTTGACCAATATGAAATGAAATTTCATTTTTATGCATTTCCAAATTCCATGAATATATCATATGATTCCCTCATCATGTTGATGATGATCCTATGATTATGATATGTTGATAATGATTATGATCACCTTATTATATTGATTTATATCCCTTATTAATCCACTTACTAGGCTTTAGATCACCCCATTTTTTAATGTATATCCTCAGGTGACTACATGTACTAAAGATAATTCTAGAGCTTTTAAGAGGATAAAGAAAAAGTATTTTAATAATTTTTATGTTTTATTTTTTATAAGTTATGTATGATCATAATTTTCCAAATATATAAAACTTTAGCTCCTTAAAATATAACTATTATGTTTTTAATCATTAAAAATGTTGTAATAATTATGTAGGAAAAATAAGGATGCTATATTGAGTACCATATATCATATTTAATAACATAATAAACCAAAAAACATGAAATTCTAATAAAATTAAATTATTTAAGAGGACTATTATAGTCGTTAAACTAGTTAGAATAGATATTAGTAACTAAATTATGAAGTCCTATATTTATAATACACATCATAATTGAATTTGATTAAATTTAATTCTATTTTTTATTTATCATATCCTTATTATCTTCAAATTTATTTTTGGGTTTTTTCTAAAATAATTGATTTGTAAGTGAATAGTAAATATATCAATTTTGTAAAAAACTATCACTTTTATAGAACAATATTAACATAAATGTATAGAGAAACCATATTAACATAAATTAATATATATAATAAGAATTTAGAATAATATTTTGAATTCATAAATCAAATGTTTAATATTTTAGAAACTCATGTAATATTTCACAATAAATATGATTTTTACATTATCTAATATTAAGATTAATTTCCATACACATATAAAATTAATTTGATAAAATTATTATTATATTTTAGATAATAATTCTAATGTTATTTAATATTGATATTTCAATTTTTATGTATATAATTTAAATTGTTTGGTTTAATTATAATTGTAACAATAATAGTGAAACAATTATTTTAAAAAAATTGTTATATTAATAGCATGGAATCTCAATAAAATAAATTAAAATAAAATAAATAAAACAATTAATATTATATTATGTATCAATTCATAAATAAATAAATTAATACACATTTAGTTGGTAAAAATTATTAAATAAGATTAAGAATCTATAATAATCAAAATATCATTTCTATTCTATAACATATTTGTACATACTACCTATTTTAATTTAAATGTTAATTTTAAAATATTTAGAAATTTAATTGAATTAAATATAGGTTAAATAAAGTTCCATTACCCCAAAATTTTGTTATATGTTTAATTTTATTTTATTTAATAAAACATCAAATCACTTAGATAAAAATGAGTTACATAGTTTAAAAGAGAAAGAGTAAAATGTAACAACTAATTATAAAAAACCTATAACATGTTTAAAACATGTTTGGAATGGTTTTTTGAGACATTATATACCCAAAGAAACCAAATAATCCATTATTTTGATTTATTTTATCTATTTAACTTGGAATAGGTTTATCTAATTATTAAAATATAACGGTGTTTTAGAAAGTACCTTTTACTCTCATAAAATGGTTTCACTTTAACCCCTATATGGTTACATTGAACATTAAAATTTCCAATTAAAATATTTCAAAAAAATATATCTAGATGAATTCATTTTATCATATTTAATCTTATGTTCAATAAAGGTTATATAAAGTCCCTTATGATCCAAGGAAATTTCTAGGAGAAGATCATGTCTCCGACGTAAGAATTACTTTCATTATATCTTTTTATCATTCATATTTATCTTCATAATAAATTATATCCATCAATATATAATTAAATTATTATAAATTTTGTACTTATATTTGATAATATTGATGGAATAACCATTATTTATCCCTCTATATCTGTTATGAAACAAAAAATTTTCTTTAGTGGGTTGAATGGACTACTACCTAAAAAAATGGCATTTTTGTTTTTCATCACCAACATTTTTGGTTGACCAAAATAATGTAATGAATGAATAAATATGATTTATATAGCATAACTATGATTTGAAATTTCATAAAATAAATTTCCTTAGTTCCCTCTTATTTATTTAGAATTTGAAATTTTATTCATACATACATGGGATTTAATGCATCCATGATGAATAAATTTCATTTTTCATTAACACACATAATGGAGGGATTTGAAAATATATTTAATATATAAAAATATTTTCCATAAAAATTTAATATTATATATATTATTGAACTATTTTATAATTATTTTCTCCATGGTTAACATATATAATCAATTATGAGAAAATTGATTGAATAACCTCCTGCAACTAACATATGAAAGGAAAATATATTACAAAAAAATAACATATTATTGTTACAATACCTTAAAATTTGAAATATAGACGAATCATGTTACTTTAAATATATAAAATGAACTAAATATAATTATTTATGATGTTTAGTGATTTCACAGAGTAAATCTAGAACCTTAAGTAAGGAATGTTTTGTACCTCCTTTGATACAAAAATGTTACAAGTTAACTTTAATTTTCTCCCTTTTATACAATATTATTCTTACAAAACTCTTTTATTTTTGTATATATCCCCTTAAATATATACAAAGTTAAATATTACATTAATTTTTTAGGTTATACAAGTTTTTATTTTCCTTCAAAATACCCCCTTTTAAGAAAAATCGATTTTAAGGGAACATTCATATTTCATATCTCATATTGAGAAACAACCAATAAAATGTTTTTGAACCTTCAATAGCTTCCAAAAACCTTCATTTTTTATAGATTAACAACTTGGTTAAATGTTTTTCTTATTGAAAAGAATAAATAATGTCATACTATAGAAGATCATTTAGTCATTTTATTAATTTAAATTTTGAAATAAATCCACTAAATCAAATTGTAATATAAACACTATCTAATATTAAAAATTATTTTAAAGGGAAATTTTTTAAAAACACTAATAGTGAATATAAAACTTGAAAGGGCATAACGTAAATTAAAACAAGAGGTTTAGTCTCAAAAAGATACTTAATACTCTCTACTTTGTGATAACATTACACCAATAAGTTTATATAAATAAACATTGATCCACTACCTGGATCAAGGTAAACAATAGTATACACACTATCTAGGTCAACCAGATAACTTCCACTGTTTTTCATGTTAGTGAAAAACACAAAACATGCCAAATAGGGACCTCTTCCACTATTATTTGTGGGTAGTATATTGTGAAAAATGATTGTTCGTTAAGATATCTATGTATATTATAGTTCTTTATAAGATTTAGTGTGTTTTCCTAGAACAGAGAGACACAGACCACTTTTAAAGTAAAAACAATTCACAATCAGAGTGTAAAATAACGAGAAAAGAGTTAGAAGGATCTATGTGATTTTCAATGATGTTTACGAATACTTGAAGTTTCATTGAAAATAATCTTGAGTATAGTTCTGAAAACATACAGAAAAATAGAGTTTCCTGATAGATTTTACTTCGTTTTCCAATTAGAATATTGGATTTTCTTGATGATTTTCTCCTCTCATTATTTGTTACTACAAAGGGTTCTTTGATTTTTGTTCTAAACAACCTTTCTTCATTTATCCACACATAGAAGTTCCTTATGTTTTTCTCAAGAAGATGATATCTTGAATTATAAAAAAATATTTCTTTTTGATCAGGTGTTATCTTTATATAGTGAAGATATCAAGGATAATGTTCTCAATTGTATCTAGGTACCTTGAACCTAATACTGGAGTTTGAAATCAAATTAAATGTTGTCTAAAAAAGGAATAAAAATTCATTAATATAATAAGAAGTAATAAGTTTCATAGATATGACTATTAGAAATAATTTTTAATTTATTTGAAAAATTAAAAGATGATGGTTTCACTGAACGATAGGTCATGAACAGTGTCTCAGACATAATACATTCTGCAATCTAGAATGGTGTGTCAAGTATCGGTGACTCTAGAATGGTAGGTTTCTTTGAAGTTAGTTCATCTTAATGATGACTGATTCTATCTATAGGTCATACTGGTAACTCATACTTAGAGAAATTTCTAGGTATCATCAGTAAGTCATTCTCTTGGAAGCTTGATGGGATGGTTACTCTCCTTTTCCAAAAATTCTATGTTGAGTTGTCAGTAGATTGAACAATGGTGACTTATTGCATAAGTAGGTTGATTGATGGTGCCTAATCCTTTTTCCGAAATCATCATCTGTGTTGACCGTGAGATAATTTATAGTGAGATATATTATCGGTAGGTTCATACCAACGATAAGTCATAATTTACACTTTTTCTTCCAATGGTGAGATATCCAATAGTGAATTCATGTTAATAGTGAATCAACCTGAATAGTGACAATTAGTTAACCTTAACAGTGACTCATGCTAATTCAAATATTAGTAACCTATCTTATTATGTGAAATGATAAAAGTACAAATTAAGATTGTGTAAACATAATTAAACATAATTGAACTTCAGTAAGCATGATATATGATCATTAAAACTAGAGGAGGCCAACAATCTCCCCCTTTTTTATGATCACAAATCTTGTAATTAATTATCCGTTCATAATTATCAAAGTTCAAGTTCTTCTTACCATGTTATAAAAATAATCTGATATTAAATTATAATACATACATACTCAAATTAAAGTAAATACCATGAAAATTCCTCAAAATTACATAATTATTCTCCCCCTTTTGGGATAATAATAAGAGCACTAATAGAAAAATATAAATAATATAATTTGAATGAAAATAGATAATATATGTGATGATCAAAAGATAGTACAATGGATGGTAAAAAAGAAAATACATCCCTATCAAAGATCAACCCAAAATCCACTCTTCTCCAATGATGGATCTATGAATGCCTTTACCTTGTTAGAAAATGAAGATGGAGAGATAGGAGGAAAAGAAGGGGTTGAGGTATACAGATTTGGAAGTGTAACTCTAGAACGTACATGAGTTGTAAGACTTTGAGTATAAGTGGTAGGGGTTATTATTTACCTAAATATCATAGACCGTAGATGACTAAAAGCCTGTGCTGGAGACATGGGAAATGGTTGAAGGGTTGTAGGAAGTGGATAGAAAGAGTTTATAGTCACAAAAGATCTGAATTATGGTTCCATATATCGGTAAATTGAACTTCAAGGTATATTATCTTTCATTTGTCTAATTGGGAAATCATTTGGTGCTACAATCATTTTACTCTGAACATGCAGGTATGGCTTAAAAATATTGATAAATTCCATGATTATCTTCCCACCATTCTCTAATAACTTTTGAAAATCACACTTATTCTCTATAAACATCTAAAAGGAAGGAGTGACCTCCTTGAGAAGTCTCACTTGTTTCCTAAAATCTTGAGTAATAGGAGGTATCCTCAAATTTTCAACCATGTACTTGAAGTGACTATCCAACTGATGTTTGGTATAAATCATTTTGAAGTAGAAATCAACATTCTTTATAATTTCCTCTTGAGAACCAGTGTCCCCTTTCATTTAAAACCTCACTATATCATACACATGGCCACTCTTCTTTTTTTATTTTTATTAGGATCTAATGATATAAGCTACCATCATACTTTGCAGTTATTCTATGATCACTGATCTGGTCATATCACTGAGAGAAGGATAATAAAAAAGATCAATCGAGGTTGAGTCACCTATCGATTCCTCTCGATGGATTGATCATAAAATATCCATTTCATGTAATGGAAGGTTAGTTGAATCATCCATAAAAGTTTTATCTCTAAGGATTTTTGTGAATTTCTTTGGAGGCTCTTTATACTCAAAAGACATCCCTTTAACAAATAGGAATGAGTGCACCCAACTCATCACTTAGCCTATTATTTTCCGTCCTCACTTCTTGTAGTTCTGAAATCATTTGAGTTTGAATCTTAGAAAAATCCATTTTTGAAACCATATCCGTATTAGTTTCACTAAGACTTGATGCTGGTACAGGTTGATGTTGAAGGATATTCTGAACTGTTGAGCATAATTCCTCTCTAAAAAGATTGAATTAATTCTAGGTTACATAATCTATAGGATCTGGTACAACCTAAGGAGTAGGACTAGGAAAAAGAGCATGATATTCTTCTAAGACTATTCCAACCTGATCTATAATGGCCCAGAACTCTCCGATCGATTCCTTTGTGAAAATGTGGTGTTAGAGGTCTTCTTGGAGGTCATAGAGGCTCGTTTCTGGAGTTTTCCAATTTTCCAAGTCTTCTAATGATAGCTCAGGCATCAGTAGCTCATGCATTTGTAGGTTAGGCATAAGTGGGTCGTGTCGGTGACTCATCATTGGTGAGTGAGCATTGGTGTCTCAGGATCTGTGACTCGTATTGGTGGGTCATGTTGGTGACTCATTGTCAGTGACTCACTGTCGGTAAGTCATGTTAGTGGGTCACGTCGGTGACCCGCTATTGGTAAGTCGCATCGGTGGGTTGTGTTGGTGACTCGATATCACTAGGTGGTGTTAGTGAGTGACATTGGTGGGTGGAATTGGTGAATCACGTTGGTGAATCACCCATCATTGATTCAATTCCAACAGTTTTTCAGAAAATCTAGTTTTTTCCAGTTTCGCTCCTGTTAAATTTTATTTGATGTTAAATGAGTTACATATAATGTTTGACCATATATAAATGTGTTCCATTATATCCAAGGATAAATATAATATCTTTAATATAATAACATCCCAAGATCATTGAAATGACCAAGCTAGAAGATATTGACCATGAACCAACTTTTAAGTTCTTAGAAGTCGGCTTAGTTATATTGATATAGGATCTAGATTTTTTCTAAATCTTAGATCCTCTCTTTCTTAAACCATTCCCTTTACTCTTGGTGCACCCAAAACATTTCTTCCTTGGGAAGATACATCTGTGCTGTAGACATTGGTTGAGTTTTCTGTTGGATTCTTTCCTTATTCTTGCAACACCCTCTGTCTTGCCGCATGAAGGAATTGTTGTTCGCATGTTCTTAGAGTTAGGAATTATTTTATCTATATTTATTTTGTGCATCATGTTGGGTGGTTAAGATGATGCCTCTTTATGAATACAGTCAAATCCCAATCTTATTAAAGTTGATATGAGATAATGGGTTTTGTTACCTTAGTAATAAATGAAGGGGGAAGGTGATGACCAAGAAGATACTAGGACCTGTTATGATAATGAGCAGTATGATGATGTTGATCATTTTTTTAATTGTTATCTTTGATCCATGTTGTGTTTTTTTCCAGTTGTATGACTTCATAAAATCATGGTCGTTGGTGGCACTTGTTTGTGCACAAGTGATGAATTATGAATAATTGTTGTTTATCCCCTACTTAATCATTGTAATTATGAAATTGATTAACCACGTACACTTGGTTAAATAAATGGATGCCCCAAGAATGAAATTTTTGTGTGGTCACCCATGAATTATCAAAGTGCAATTTAAGAATGAGTGCTGGATAAATCTGAATACACCTTTGTTGTTGGTGTGGTTGTGTGCTATGTGTGGTTCTGTTTGGCCTTATGCCTTATGTGGGTTTTGGGGTACTGTAGATGAGGACCATGGATTTCTATGTGGGGTGGTATAGGTGGTGTGAGAGAATCTTAGGATGAGATATTGTTTTATTTTGGAATGGATGAAATTGTTGCATAGTGGGATTGAATATGGGTTATTCTATATAGGGAATAGTGTGTTTGTGAAGTGGGACTGTAGTTGGGTTGGTAGTAGTTTAGTATGGGTGTTAGAGGAGAGGAAACGTGAAGTGCATTAATTTAGCATGGTTCAACTTCTTCCTTTCCATATGACATTCACTGTGTGGATTTTTAGGTGTTGTGGTTGGTAACTTCCCTGAGTAGGGATGAAATAAATAATTTTTTCCTTAATAATGAATGATACTTGGTTAAAAGAAATGGTTGGGGATTCTTGAAGAGAATAGTATTGTTAGGAATTTTTTCATTAGGGATGATAAGTTAACCAATTGGAAGGGGTGTGGGTTACCCAAACATCGATGTGCTTAATATATTACATTATATGACTTGTATTACCTGGTGAGTATTCCTCAGTAAGGATAGAGTGTATAGTATAAATTTTTCGGTGCTTGAGGTTCTATTATTTTCTAAAAGGGGAATTATCATGATTCTCCAACTTGTACATGAGATACTTTGGATTTTCCTATTAAGTATTCTTATATGCTCACCCTACGTATATATAAACCATTTTCTAGTATCCTAGAGGATTACAGGGATGGTGATGGACCTTACTAGCTCGAATGTCAGGATAGTTTATCATGTTTCTGCTTATCATTATTTTTGGTATTTACTTTGATGTTTTTGTTGTACTTTGTATTAGTCATTTTTTAAAACATGCAAGTGGGTTATATTTTGGATTTATTTTATATGTGGTGTTTGGGTTTGTTTGAGATGGACCATCTTATCTACCAATCTTACCTTTATTAAAAAGGGAAATTAATCCCATTTGTGGGAATATATACATACCCTTGGTGCTAGTCACCACCCCAGGGCTTACTACAGGTAGGACTCATGGGTAATTATCTATATTTTATCTTGAATAAGGTGGATCATGATTGAATGGTATCATATATTATGGTTGAGAGATTGGATGGAGTTCAGAGCTTGGAATAGTGGGGATTACATGGGTTTTTTGGGTAACATTGTTAGGTAATCTTGGTGTGTGACGTAGTCTAGAGAATACCAGCTAGGAAATGGGATTTAAGCCCCCCCCGTGATTCTATGAAATGACTCTCATCCTGCTGAACGACCAAGTGAAGCTACACCATTTATAAGGTAGAGACCCAAGGAAAGGTACATTCCTCATAATTACATGTGTTCGAGTTTTATTTGGGAGTTTTTGGGAATTTAAAATAACTAATGAGTTAAAATGAATACTAAATAAAATTTATTAATACTTTGGCTTAGGAGTTTATTGTTTATCTTTTCAACTATGGAACCTGATCATCATTCACATGCAGTGTAGGCAGTGGAGGCCTAGTAGGCTGACCAGATTGACCGACAGAGGGTCAATCCCATGGATAAAGGTGATTAGTGGAAGAATACACTTAGTTATTTACAGTGATAGACTTTAGGGAATTATGAAGGTAGTGTTTTAGACATAGAGATAAAGAGTTGGCTTGAGGAGCTAGTGATCACCGTTGCCTTGATACGGGCTCTAACATAGTACTGGGTTTCTCTAGTTGTTAGCTAAATGTGAGGAGGTACATGTACATGGTGGATTCATTACTTGGGGGAGAGGAAGGAGGATAATGTTCTATGGGTAATATTTTAAAAGGAGTTCTGAGTAGAATTCGTTTCATTGACCATGAAGTCCATGAAGAGGCAGGAGATACTCTCCCTATAATAGGAGAGTATGTCGGTAAGGTAACTAGGGATCAACTTAAAGGATTTACTTCTCTTTTCTCTGGATATATTTCTAGATGATGAGTCTTAGGTGAGATGCTTAAAGGATCCACTTCAGCTTTCTTTCTAGTACATTGTTACTCCCTTCACCCTGCCGAAATACTTATAGGTCTAGAATAAGTTATTGGTAGTCAAGAGGATGCACTCATGGGGAGGTCTACCAAGGGAGGGGAGCCAGTAGAGTTATTAAATGGGGAAGGCTATGAGAAGTATGTCTCTGGTGCCAAGGACTTCCTTGTTTCATTCGGTGGGGGTGTCGACCTCAACAGTTCCCGTTTCGGACTTCAATTCCTCGTCTTTTTCCCATGATCTTGGGACCAAGTTGTTTTTCTTGTGGAGGTTGTTGCCATCTTCATAGTCAGTTACCAGTTTGAGCTGCGTATGGTAGAGTTGGGTAGGTTTAGTGACTGCCTCAGCATCAGTTACCGGCTAGGCAGTTTAAACAAGAGGGATAGCGGGGTCCTGCTCTTCTGAGGGGAGATAGAGCTTGTAGAGTTTGACCTCAGGGACCTCAACCTGAGCATGGTCATGGAGGAAACCCATAGAAGAGGGGTAGAGGAGATAGGCATGGTTAGTTGCATGATGTTGAGGCAACAATTCCAGTATGGATGAAGATCATTTAAGGTATGATCAATTTATTCAATACTCTTTCTAGTCCTTTATTTGATTCGGGAGCTTCACACTCCTTTGTTTCAAATGCTCTATCCCATACATTAGGAATAAAGATAGAGAGGATTTTCATGCCCCTACTATTGAGTGCACTAGTCAGATATCAGAACAAATTGTTTATTGTTTTCTAGAGATGTAGACTAATGTTGGGGCTACATCAGTCATGTATGGATCTCTTCTGGCTAAAAATGGAGCCATAGAATTTCATTCTTGGCATTGACTGGTTGTTTTCTATGCATTATATCATCTATAGCTTCTGGAGGAGAGTCGTGTTTGTAGATGTGAATGGCTGGAGTGTAGTTTTTGTTGGTGAGTGGAGTTGTTAGGTGGGTAGCTGGTGTGTGGAGACTATTCTTTCCATATTGGTCAAGCTATTAGTGGAATCAATGTATACTGAAATGTAAAGGTTCTTGGAGTTTTTGGGTATTTCTTATGTGTTTTCCCCAAGGAGGTTGTGACTCTACCCCCTTTCCATGATTTTGAGTTTAGTATAGAATTACAGTCCCATTCTTGTCTAATTTTGATGGATCCTTATTGGATGGAACCTTCTATGTTGTGGGAGCTACTAATTCAGATTGATCACATGATGAAGAAGGGATTTATCCATACTAGTGTGTCATAGTGGGGTTCTCCAGTCTTGTTTTTGATAAAAGAAGATGTTTTTTTGAGGATGTGCAGAGACTACCAGAGGATGAATCATGTAACGGTCAAGAATCATTACCCCCTTCTGAGGATAAATGATCCTTTCAACCAACTCAGGGGAGAATGTTGGTTCTCTATGATCAATATCTAGTCTGGATATCACCAGTTCAGGGTATAGGAGGGTGAAATACCGAAGACAGCTTTCAGGTGCCGGAATGGGCTCTTCGAGTTTGTGTTCATGTCATTAGGTGTTACTAAAAAACCATCCGTGTTCATGGGACTCATGAACTGTGTATTTCAAAAGTTCATCGACTAATTTTTCATCATCTTCATCAATGAAATCCTGATATACTCTAAGTTAGAATTGGATCATGTCAAACATATTAGGTCTATCTTGGATGTTATTCAACACCACTATCTCTATGGGATGTTTTCTAAATGTAAATTCTAGATGTGAGAGGTGCACTTCCCAGGACATGTTGTGTCTCAAAAGGTAATAACAGTGGACCTTTCAAATTTCAAGGCAGTTTTTTATTGGGTATCACCCAAGAGTGTGAAATAAGTTCAGAGATTTCTTAGTCTGGTGGGATATTACTAGATATTTTTACCCGATTTACCTCAAGTTTCAACTCTGTTGAAGAATTTTATGAGGAAGGTCCATGATTTTTTTTGTAGGGAGAAGTGTGTGGTCTCTTTCAACTTTATAAAGGGGAAGTTGTTCAGCGCTTTGTTGCTCAGGTTTCTAGAGGAAGAGGTGATATTTGATGTATTTTGTGATGCATTCCTCTTAGGCTTTGGATGTGTGCTGGTGCAGTAGTGGGGAGTGATCTCTTATGGGTCTAGGGAGTTACACCCCCACAAAAATAACTTTTGTACCCGTGATATAGAGCTTTCATTTGTCATGTTAGTGCTGAAGGAGTAGAGGTACTACCTCATTGGGGAGCGCTTCGTGGTCTTTTTAGATCATATGATCGTGAGGTGTAGATTTTTTCAGAGAGATCTAAACTTGAAAAAATAAAGGTGGATGGAGTTTTTGAAGGACTATGACTTTGAGATATCTTACACCTTAGAAAATACGAATAGTGATGTTGTTTCCTTGATCAGAAAGTCACAGAAGAAGGTTGTTCGAGAATCTGTAGACATATGTAAGGTGATGGAGCAGTTTTTTTCCTTACACCTGGATGTTGGAATGAATAGTGGAAGAGGCTATCTATTTCAGATGACTATGAAATCTTCTCTTAGGTAGTAGGTTGAGGTGTCATAGTTGGGAGACTTAGAGGCAGAGGTAATGCATGATTGCGTTGGCCAGGGTGATTCTCCAAATGGATGGTCGAAGGATGGTCAGAATCAGATGTTGTTTTTCAGAAAGTTGATTGTTCTAATGGTGATGCATGAGAAATTTCTTCATGAGTTTCACATATCACCCTTATAACTATATCAAGATGTTTCCATGATGTACTGAGGCTTGATGGAATAGTTTTGGTGGCCCTATATGAAGTGGGAAGTGGAAAAGTTTATGTCTAGGTGCCTAGTGTGCCAGTGGGTGAAGGCTGAGCACCATATTCCTGGTGGTTTGTTTCATACCTTATATTTCCTAGAGTGTAAGTGGGATGAAATATTGATGGATTTCATTAAAGGACCAAACAAGGGTCCGGGAGGCTGTGATGATATCTGGGTAGTAGTGGACCGGCTAGAAAAATCGACTCACTACATAGAAATTAAGGAGTTGAGCACAATGGATACCGTAGGATGGAGTTATGTGGGTGAGGTATTGAAACTGCATGGGGTTATGAGATCCATCATCTCATATTGGTATGCACAGTTTACCTTACTATTCTCTAGGGTATTACAACCTGCTTTTGGCACTCAGTTATTCCTCAGTAGTATTTTCCAACTCCAAATGAATGGGAAGATAGGGATGGCCATCTAGAAGATAGAGGATATGTTACGAGCACACTAGGTATGACCCTTTCCCTTGGTAGGGTTTTCTTACAAAAAATAGCTATCACTATTCCACTAACATGGATCTGGTGGAAGATTTATACAGAAGGAAGTGTCATTCACCTTTGTGCAATACAATGGTGGGGTAAACATATATTCATGGTCCGAATATGGTAAAAATCATGACAAAGAAGGTTTAACTCCTTCATGAGAGGATGAAGGAAACATAGTATCTTCAAAAGTCATATGTCGACTGCAGGAGGAGGCCCTTAGATTTCGAATTTAGAGACCACATTTTCTTGAACTTTTCCACTCAACTTGGGAAGTGGAGGTTTAGTATGGGGAGAAAACGTTCTCCCATGTTTATTAGACCCTTCGAGGTGTTGGGATGAGTTAGTGAGGTGGTGTACCAGCTAGCGTTTACACCATAGTTGGATAGGATCCAAAACATCTTCCACATCTCCCATATTTTAAGGTATCTACACAGTGACTCTCACATCATTGACTAGGGAGAGTTGGATATCAAAGAAAACATAACAATCATGGAAGGGCTAGTGGAGATCCTAGATTATCAGAATAAGGTGCTTCATAGGTGAACCATTCCCTTGGGTTGTGTGTTGTGGAGGCATAGTTTCCTCAAGGAAAGTACTTGGGAGAAAGAAGCACATATTCATGCCCATTACCTAGAGATGTGTTGAGTTTTTCTCATGAATTTTGCATTATGATGTAATTCTTGGAACGTATTTTCTATAAGATGAGTTGTTTCTTTGTTATAAAATGTGTGATAAAGTCCCGACCATGAGGATGGGATAACCAAATTCCTAATCAACAGGCATTAATTAAGATGTGATTAAACCCGTGCGGGTGAGTAAATGCTGCCTAGAGTGGATAGTATCTTGGAAAAGAGGAAGGAACTACCTGATTCATGTGTTCATACAATGTGGTTTTTGGTTCTTGTGTGGGGTATCTTGTGGACATTTGGGTAGTGGATATTGGGGGAGGTGTTTTTAGATGTTATGGTTTCACTTCACCTTTGGAACCATTATGGTGATTTATCCTTATGAGGTATCTTATGGGGTGGTTGTTCAGAACTCTATATCTTCTTGGTTTGTTTTTGAATTGTTGAGGGTGAGAATAGTTTTAGAGGTATATTATGTAATGGTTCAGACCTCTCTGCTCTATTATTTTGTGAAAATGATGTGTTAGAGGCATTCTCGGTGGTCATAGTTTCTCATTTCATGAGTTTTCTAATTTTCATGTTCTTTCAATTGTATCTTAGGAATCGGTAGCTCAAGCGTCGATAGGTCTAGAATCGGTGGGTCACATAGATGACTCATCATTGGTGGTTGAGCATTAGTGACCCATGGAAGTGATTCATGTCAGTGAGTTAGCCGTCAGTGACTTGTTGTCGTTAGGTTTCGTTGGTGGGTCGCATCGGTGAATCACTATCAGTAGGTCACATTAGTGGGTCACGTCGATGAATCACTATCAGTAGGTGGAATCAGTGAGCAGAATTAGTGAATTATGTCAGTGACTCACCCATTGGTGATTTATTTACAATAGTTTTTAAAAAATCCAGTTTTCCAGTTCTATTTCTGTTATGTTTTATTTTATATTAAATGATTTACCTATCATGTTTGACCATTTATGAAGATGATTCTACCATAATTGAGGATGATTATTATATCTTCAATATCCTAACATCCCAATATATTTGAAATATCCATGCCACATGGTCATGACCATGAACCGACCTTTATGTTCTTTGAAGTCGTCTCACTTCCTTTGATATAGGATCTAGAGTTTTTCTAAATTTGAGATCCACTTTTCCTTGAACCCTTCTGTTTCTTATTGGTGTGAAAAGAACCATTCATCTCTGAGAAAATTAACCTGTTCTATAAATACCGATTGAGTTTTCCCTCAGAGTCTTTCTTACTAATTGTGCGACCCTATATTTTTGGCATAAGAAGGAATTTCTGGTCACCTATTCTTCAAAGAAAGAATTCATTTGTCTCTCTTTCTTTTGTGCATAATACTGGGTGGGTAAGCAAATGATTCTTTGTGAATACAGTTGAAACCAAATATTATTAATGTAATTATGAGATAGGGGGTTTTTTTACCTTAGAAATAAATAAAGGGGGGAAGATGCTGATCAAGAAGATAATAGGACCTGTTATGATAAAGGGAAGTATTATGATGTTGATTGTTTCATTTTAATTTTTATCTTTGATCCATGTTGTGTTTTGTAAGGGATGTAGGATTTATAAAAATCATGGCCATTGGTGGTCTTTGTTTTCACACCCATGATGGAATATGAATACTTGTTGTCGATCCCCTATTGAATAGTTGTAATTATGAAACTGATTAACCATATATACTCAGCTAAAGAAATGCATTCCCAAGGAATGGAACTATTCTATGATCACCCCTGAATTATCAAAGTGGAATTAAAAAATGAGTTTTTGAAAAATATTAATAGACCTTGCCTATTGGTGTGGTTATGTGATTTGTGCAATTCTATTTGGAATTTTCCTTATGTGGGTTATGGGGTATTGGGATGGGGATCGTGGTTGTGTGTGTGGGGTGGTATGGGTTGTGTGATGGAATCTCAGGTTGGGAGATTGTTTGATTCTGGATAGATGAACTTGTTGGTAGTGGGAATACATTTGTGTTATGTTATGTTGGGTGTGTTGTGTTTGTGTAGTGGGAATGCAGTTTGGTTGGTAGTGGTTTGGTATTGGTTTTTAAAGAGAGGAAACATGAAGTGCATTAATTTTTTATGGTTCTCTTTATTGATTTTTGAATGACTTTTTATTTTGGATTGTCACGTGCTATGTTTGATATCTTCCCTACGTAGGGATGGAATAAATAAATGTTTACTTAATAAAGAATTAAACTTGGTTAAATGAAATGGTTGAATCTTGTGGAAGAGTGTTGGACAATCAAGATGTTCGATGTTAGGGATGAGTAGTTTACCAGTGGGATGTTGTATGAGGTGACCAAATATATATGGTCTTACTATATTAATTTACATGACTTGTGTTACTTGGTGAGTGTTCCTTGGTGGGGTTGGGGTTGATAGTATACCTTGTTAGATGATTGAGGTTTTACTATTTTCTCACATGGGAATTAGTATGCTTCTCCCACTTATGCACGAGAGACTTTGAATTTTCCTACTGAGTATACTTTTATGCTCAACAAACATATATGTAAACTATTTTCAGGTTTCTATAAGGACTATGGGGACCATGCTGGACCTTAATATCTCGGATGTTGAGACAGTTTACCACGTTGCTACCTAGCCTTGTCTTTAGTATTTACTTTGTAGTTTTTGTCATACTTTGTAGTAGTCTTGTTTTAAAACATGCATGTGGGTTGGATTTTGGATTTATTTTATATGCACTGTTTTCTGTTGTTTGATATGGACCATCTAATATCTTGATCATACTTTATTTAAATATTTAAATTCCTACCATTTCTGAGAATATATGCATACCTTAGAGCTAGTCACCACCCTGAGGACTGCTAGAGGAATGACTCTGGGGTCATTATCTCTCTTTAATCTTGAAGAAGGAGTGTCATGACATGACATATCTGAACATGAATCATTCCTTTAACTAGATACTCGTTAAGAGCATATACTTCATCATTTGAATCTAGATAGTCTAATCCATGAGTGATTGATCGCACAACGATTCTTTATTTAATTTTTACCCTTACACCACTGTGATAAACTTGTTTTGTATTGTAAAATTGAAATATAATTAAAACATTAACTTCAGATTTGATTAATTTATTTTGTGTTTATTACGTTTAAAAGGGTAAATTATACTTTTTTTATATTTTCATTGAATGTGGATGTGATTTGGAGGCCCCGAAGATGATCTACAAGACAAATGGGCCGCACTGAATGGCATACCATGGGAATACATCCACTATTTTGAGAATTTCAAGAATTATGTGATTTCAAATGGGCTTAAAATTTTTTATACTCTCGAAAACATCATGTGATACAACTCCTCTCAATGAACCAAATCCCAATTATTCCATCTGTTGGCCCATCAGAACCATTTTTTCTAGGGGAAAGAATCCGCTCGAATTCAAAATTATGGCTCGGTCTTTTGACCATATTGCAAATAAAGTTGTCTAATGGCCACTAAATTTGACATGGATATATTCAATAGTCCATCCAAAAAATATTCTCTTTTGGTAAAGTCGTGATATGGCTTTCTACTATTCCTAAATAGAGACACAAGTGATATCTCAAAAACATGGTGCTCAAAACCATGTCCCATTTTGGCTATAAAAAGGAACCATGGAAACCTAATTTGTAAATTAGAACCAGGATCCAATATCTTCTATTTTGGATTCCTTGAGGAGTCTTCTCATTATATTATATTTTTTGGAGGCCCCTATCCTCATAGGGGGATAAAGGATGAAGAATGAGGTCCACCCAACTTTCCTACTCCCCTCGATGTCGTGCTAAACGGTGGGCATTCATTGTGAGGGAGATACACAAATTTCAAGGGTGTTATGATGTATATATTAGCCACTGTTTTGGGGTAATTTAAGGTTTTTAACATTTCATTCCATTTACCTTACATGATTTCATATTTGAATTCTTGTTTTGATACATGTGAATTTTATTCTCTTAATTGCTAACTGATTGGTGTGAGGTTTTGAGTGCGTGACTAGTGTTGTTCTGATTGGACAACACAAGAATAATTTTAATACCCAAATTCATGATATTTAAATATTTTTTCAAATCTCTTATAACATACATAATATCTGGACCTTGATAGTTTGATTTTTACGTCAAGGTTTAGTTCTTTATGCATTGAAATAAAATCTTAGGAATTAATCGAGATTCCAATTAATTTCAACCAAATAATTACTCGAATACTAAATGAATCTATATGAAAAATTTACTTGAGATGTTTTTTGTGAAATAAAAATGACCCCTTTGTCTCATATTTTTGAAAATCAACTTGGTTTGTCAACTATTAAACTCTTTAAGTTAAGTTATTTTCTTAAAACTGTTTTCAAAATCACCCCCTATTTTAGTAATATTTTTTAATAATACACACTATAATCTACCAACGCTCCTTGAGATACAAAATAGGGTCTTACCTAGAATATAAATAAACCTTAAAATCATAATCAATTTGACGTGTCATGATAATTTGGTAAAATTTTGGCGTCATTTCGAGGGAGCGCTTCAGTTTTGTGTACATGTTTTTGATAAGATATTTGTAAATTTTGTGAATATTTATTTACCTTTTCAATCCTTTTGTGTTCTGATCTATTTATTTTGTAGGTTTAGTGCATGATGCATTCTAATCTGGGAGATTTACCTCCTCTTGAACTTGGAATGGAGACGACCTAATGTTAGTGACACCGAGATACAGAAGAAAACCCTTTGAAGGAGGACATACAAAACATCGACACTCTTTTTGATCCTTATAGTTCTTCTTCGGGAACTGAAATCAAACCTGAAATTAACTTGTATAACATGGATGAAAACAATATAACACTAAAATAACTATTCTCACCTGATGCCGATATCCAACCCACATACATTCAAATACAGGGTGAGGAACTCAATTTTTAACTAAAATCTGATTTAATTCATCTATTACCAAGATTCTATTGACTTCTTTGAGTGGATCCACATAAGAATTTAAAATAATGTCATTTTATGTGTTCTACATTAATACTTGAAAATTTGGAAGAATAATAAGTAAAGCTTATGGAATTTAATTTTTCATTAGAAGATGCTACAAAAGATTGGCTTTATTATGTTAATTCCCCAATAAGAGGTTGGGCAGACATGAAATGCCTTTTTCTTTAAAAATATTTCCCAGCCTCTCAAACTACAACAATAAGGAAAGAAATATGTGTTATAAGACAATATTAAGGGAAAAAACTTAATGAATATTGAGAATGATTTAAAATATTATGTTCAAGCTATCTACACCACCAAATAAGTAATCAACTTTTAATTTAGTATTTTTATGAGGGTTTAATTCCTATCATTGGAAATATGATTGATGCTGATGTAGGTGGTACGCTAGTTGATAAGACCCCAATTTTTGTAAGAACCCTGATTAAGAATATGGAAAATAACACTCAACAATTTGGTATAAGGCATAGTGTACCAATTTTAGGTTTCCATGAGGTGGAAAGTACCAAATTTGAGAAGAAGATTTACATGAAGTTCAAAGAGGTAAGTACCCTTCTTCGAAAAATTTCTCATTCCGAAGGGAAATCCCAATATCCTCTTCCCATTCATTGTGGTATATTCTCTTTTGATACCCACTATTCTGACCAATTTCCTCAATTGAGAGGAACATCTGAGAGTTATCAGGTAATATTTTCAGGCTTCCCCTATAACCATCCATTTAGGCAAGAACCTTACTATTCATCTAACCTTGGGTGGGAAGAAAACCAAGCCTATAAGCAAAGGGGTATTCAAACCAACCTAAAAAACAATGGAACCAACCAAGGAAGAGTAGTCATCCACCACCACCCAGAAATCCTCAACCGCAACAAAGACCTTTCCAATAAACCCCTCCAAAACCGGAGCCTAGCCTAGAATATATGATGAAACAAATGGATTCCAACAATATACAATTCCAACAAACCACTCAGTCAGCCATACAATATCTCAAAACCCAATTAGTCCAACTAACTAACTCAGTAGGGTAAATTCAAAGTTACGAGTCTGGTAAACTACCATCTCAACAATTAGTCAACCCTAGATATAATGGAAATTTTAGTACTATCACCCTTATGAGTGAATAAAACTATAAAGTTAAATGAGTCCTTCATTAGAGTCATCCCCTCTTGATTAAACCTCCATCCCAACCATAAAAATGTTCCAAATGTTGAAAAACCATGTCTTGAGAGAATCCCTCCCAAAGGAAAGATTGTGTATGTCGAGGAGTCTCTTAGACAACCCTTTCGTCTTCCATTTCCCCTAAGGGCCACCCAACATAGAATAAAAGGAAACTGAACCCAATAAAGAAATTTTGGATTCTTTCAAAAAAGTGTAGTTAAAAATCCCCTTGATTGATGCTGTGAAATAAATTCCAAGATATGAAAAGTTTTTAAAGGCTATGTGTACACAATGAAGGTGACTTCGTGGAGATAAAAAGGAGATATTGGTGAGGAACATATCAGCAGTAATAAATCCATCACTTCCCACCAAGTGCAATGATCCCAGGACATTCTCGATTCCATGCACTATAGGGGAGTATTCATTTTTCAATGCTATGCTTGATTTGGGTGCTTTTATAAATGAGATGCCTCAATCCATTTACTCTACATTGAATGTTTGGGAACCAAAGCCCACTGGAATTATCGTTCAGCTAGAAAATCAAATTATAACAAACCCTACTTGTGTGTTAGAGGATGTTCTTATGAGGGTGAAAATTTTTATTTTTCTTTCTAATTTTTATGTGCTTAAAATGGAATATGATAGGATAAATGGACATGCACTGATTATATTGGGGAGACCCTTCTTGAAAACCAATAAGACCACAATTAATGTCTATAATGGTACATTATATATGGAGTTTTGTGGTGGCATTATCCACTTCAATATCCTTGATTCCATGAAGCACCCCTCAGAAGAACATTTCTCTCTCTCTCTATTAATTCAATTGATGTTCTCGCTTCCCCTAATAGAACATATTTTATTTCCCCCGATCCCTTTTTGAGTTTTCATCATTGATTGAAATTCTTTGAAATGAATCATGAATTTATTTATGTAGTGTTCCAGATAAATGTCATGCATGCTTATTAATTGACAATTTCATGAACAATGAGGATCCAATGACCATCGATGATACTGTTATGCTTATAAAAGATCATTCCTAATATGAGGATGATACTATTGAGTAGTTAAATGAGACTAGTGACCTTTCAATTTCAAACACACTCCCATTAATCCAAAATCTACCTAAAGTGTAACTAAAACAACTGTATCAAGATTTAAAATATTTATATATTGAGAATTGAAAAAAGTTGCACATCATCATTGCTATTTCACTCCATCCTGGGCATGAATTTGAACTGTGTGAAATTTTTAGGGAGTATAAATAAGGTTTGGTAGTGTAACTTGCTGAAATTCCTTGTATTATCCAATAAATGTTCAAACATCATAATTTATTAAATAATGATGCTCAACCAGTGAGGCAGGAACAACATCGACTAAACCCAAACCTCCTAGAATTGGTGAAAAATTAGGTAAAAAAATTATTTGCTGCTAGAATCATTTACCCCATCTCTAATAGACAATGGGTCTTTCCCATTAATATAATTCCTAAAAAACTATCCTTATGGTAATGAAAAATTGAAAAAAATGAATGGGTTCCAACTCGTGTGCATAATAGTTGGCGTGCCTACATAAACTATCACTGAATAAACCAATATACTAGGAATGACCATTTCAATTTTCCATTCAATGACCAAATTCAAGAGAGTCTAGCAGGTATGTCCTACTACTCTTTCCTTGATGGGTATTCTGGATATTTTAAAAACCATATTGCCCCTAAGGATGAGGAAAAAACACCATTAAATTTCACATTTGACACATTTTCATATAGAAGGATGTTATTTGGTAAATGCAATGATCTATGTACTTTCTAGCGATTCATTATTTGTATTTTTTCAGATTACCTGGGGAATTGCATGGTAGTTTTCATGGATGATTTAACCATGTATGGATCCTCTTTTAATGAATGTTTAAGTACTTTATGTTCAATCCTATGTTTCTGTATTGAAAATAATCTCATATTAAATTAAGATAAATACCATTTAATGGTTGAAAAAGGTATTGTTTTGGGGCCTGTCTATTCTGGGGGTGGTATCCAAGTAGAAAAATCAAATGTGGATGTCATTTATTTTTTACCATTCCCTAATAATGTACGGGACGTGTGGTCTTTCCTAGGTCATGTTGGATTTTACCATCGTTTCATTCGTGACTTTTGTAAGATTTCACTCCAAATCTCCAAATTACTCCAAAAAATGAATTTTTTTGATAAAGAATGTGAAGAATATTTTAGTAAATTAAAAAGGAGTCTCACATCACCGTCAGTAGTCCAACCACCTCGGTAGGATTTACCATTTGAGATCATGTGTAATGACTTTAACAATATAGTTGGGGTAGTCTTATCACAAAGGGTCGATCGAGCTCCACATGTCATTGCTTATGCTTCACATACACTGGACCCTACCCAAGAAAACTACACCACAACTAAAAAACAATTTCTTTCCATATTGTTTTCCTTTGATAAATTCTTGTCGTATCTTTTAGGGTCCAAAGTCATTGTGTTCTCAGACCATGCAGCCCTCCGGTATCTCCTTAAGAAACCAAAATCCAGACCATGTATCATTCACTAGATTCTTCTCCTTCAAGAATTCATCCTAGAAATTAGAGATAAAAAAGGAGAATAGAATGTGGGGGATGACCATATTAGTAGGATTCCCCCATCCACATAAATTGACTTATCCCCTATATTCCTATAAACAACATGTTTCCCGATAAGCAATTATACTGAGTGAAATTTTTTATTCCTTGGTATGCCGAAATTGAAAATTATTTGGTGGCATCTTGTATTCCTACTGATTTCAACAAAAATCAATCCAATCATCTAAAACATGAGTCTCCATGGTACATTTGGGATGACCCCTACCTCTAGAACACATGTAGTGTTCAATTCCTTTACTGTTGTGTTTTGGATAGTGAGTTTTAGTCTTTCCTTAGATTCTGCCATAGTCTTTCTTTTGGGGTGCCAATTTGGTCCCCAATGGACTTCTCTAAAATCCTTGATTCTGGTATATTTTGGCCAACAATGTTTTGGGATGCCCGTGATTTTTGTAAATCTTGTCTTCGTTGTCAATGAATGGTTAATGTATCTAAAAGAAATGAAATTCTACAACAACCATTGATCTTCCATGACATTTTTGATGTTTGGGGTATTGACATTATGGGGACATTTCCTAATTCCTTTTTCAACTTGTATATTCTTTTGGAAGTTGATTACGTGAAAAAATGGGAAGAGGCACGAGCTACAAGGACTAACGATTCTATGGCATTTGTATAATTTTTGAGAACCCAAATCTTTTGTAGGTTTGGATTACCTAGGTTAATCATCCTTGAACATGGCTCTTCATTCTACAAATGAACAATGAAATCACTTTTGCATCGGTATGGGGTTTTTCATAGAGTTTCTACTGTGATTCACCCACAAAACAATGGTCAAGCGGAGGTGTAAAATACAGAGGTAAAATATATTCTTGAAAAAACTGTTCAACCTAATTGTAAATATTGGAGTCTTAGACTTGAAGATTCATTATGGGTTTAGTTTAAAATTTGTAAGACCCCAATTGGAATGTCTCCTTATAGGATTGTTTTTGGAAAGAGTTGCCACCTACCTATTGAGATTGAGCATAGGGCCTAATGGTCCATCAAACAATGCAGTTATAATCTTTTTAGTGGAGGTGCTCAAAGGAAGTTGCATATTCAAGAGATGAAGAAAATGAGAAGAGATTCATATGAGAACTCCAAGATTTATAAGGAGTGAACCAAGGATTCCCACGACCATATCATCCTCCATCATCAGTTACAAATTGGGAAGAATGTACTCCTCTAAAAATCAAGGCTGAAGTTCCATCCATGTGTGCTTTGTTCCCACTATTTTGGACCATACACTGTTACTAACTTCTCTCCATTTGGTGTTGTCTAGGTTTAGAATAAAGAAAACTAACTAACCTTCAATGTCAATGGGAAGCGGATGAAGCGCTTCCATGAATCCATTCTAGAGTCCCTGATGGAGGAACTCTATGTTCAAGAAGAAATCTATGAATGAAACTCAAGAGGTTTTATCCATCCTTCCAACATTCTCTATTATTATAGTTAAAACTCTGCACACTTTAGGTGTGGGGGGATGGGTGTATTCTAGGGTTAGTTGGGAATTTTTATCATCTTTCATCTTTTTCTCTTTTTATCTTGCTGAATTGTATTGTTACTTTCCCAATTTCCCTACCCCTCACCTTAATGTGGGAATATTTTTTATGCCCACTTTATCATGGAAAATGATTCCCATTTAATCATGTAAGTTATTGAAAATGCATGTGCAATGTCCATATTTCATGTTGTTTTAACATTCAAAAAATAATTTCTGATGAAATGTGAATTTCAGTATGAATTCAATACTATGGTGTGAGTTTCTATTGAAATTTAGTTTTTTGTCAATGATATTAATGGTTGTATCATTTTGAAACCTTTGAGAAGAATGGTGCCCCTTTTTGTGAATAGTTTAAGGAAAAATCATGTCACTTAATCTCTCCACACATTTTCCCCCCAACCATGATGTGTGAAAATTTATTAATTAATGGAAAGTAAATATAAGTTAGTTTTATTTTTCTCTACTTTCCTAAATAATTTTTCCATATGTTCATTCTTTATCCGATCTATTTCATCACAGTACCAGATTTATCTATGCGTGTGTACATGTTATTCGACTATTGTACGCCCTAAAAAAATAAGGGTTGTATATTGGGTAGGTCAAAAACAACCCTTCCTCAACTTTTGATCTTATTATAACTATTACAATTAGTGTCATAAGGAGATCAAACAAGGGTTTGGAGAAGAGTGTGAGATTTTTTCAAAGTAAAAATTTTGAAAAAAATAATAAATGAGGGGAGTGAGGAAATGTATAGTATATGACGATATATATTTCAAGAGATTATGGTTTGACTTTTGTTAGTTCTTAAGTGAGTGGGTCTTGAAATTTTATTGCAATGGATATGGGAAAGTTTAGTGGAAAGGATCTTATAAGTAGAAAATTATTAAAATAACTTATATTTATTTGATAGAAAGTGGAAAGAACAGGATGAAATGGTTGTAACACACACACATGGTGAATTAGTGACATGATTAACTTTTAATTTATTTTCTTTGATTGTTATCATGAATCTATTGGAATTTCATTTGAATATAATTTTTGAGATGCATTTTTCCATGATCACTAAGAATAAATCAGTGTTATTTTTTATTTGATAACATTTATATCAGGAATTAAATTTTCATTGAATGTTAAATCTTTCTGATGGTTGAAATATCTACATGCATAATTTTTGGAAATCTCCCAGGATTGAAAATGTTTAGTTGTGGGGGTGTGATTGCACTGTGATTCACTATTTCATTTTCACCCTTACACCAATGTTCTTAACTTTTTTTGTATTTTAAATTTTAAATGTACTAAAAAATTGAGCTTAATATTTGATTAATTTATTTTGTGTTTATCACTGTTAAATTGGGAAACTTTACTTGTTTTGATATTTTCATTGAATTGTGAGGTGATTTGGAGGCCCCATAGATGATCTAGAAGAAAAATGGGCCAAACTACATGGAATACCATGGAAATATATGCACTATTTTGAGAATTACAGGAACTATGTGAATCCAAATGAGATTAAACATTGTGATACTCTCCAAAAAATCCTGGGATACAACTCTACTCAAAGAAATAATGCCCAATTATTCCATCTACTGGACCATCCAAACCATTCTGTCAGGGGGAAAGAATCTGCCAGAATTCAAAAGTTTGGTTTGGTCTTCTGACCACATATCCTAATAAACATGTATAATGGCCACCAAATGTGACATGGATATATTCAAGAGACCTTCCAACAACTCTTATTTTTTGGTCAATTCATGATATGGCTTTATACTATTCCAAAACTGAGACACAGTTGGTATGTCAAAAACAGGGTGCTCAAAACCATGCCCCATTTTTTCTATAAAAAGGAACCATTGGAACCTCATTTTTAAGTTCGAACTAGGAGCCAAGATCTGACATTTTGGAGTCCTAGAGACGTTTACTAATCATCCTATAAGTTCTTGAGGCCCTTATCCTCATAGGGGGGTCAAGGATGAAGAAGGAGTTCCACCTAAATTTCCTCCTCCTCTCTATGTCAAGATAAATGGTGGGTGTTCCTTGTGAGGGAGCTACACACTTGTAAGGGGAGTTAATATGCCTATATTAGCTAATAGTTTGATAAATTTGGGTTTCTAAACATTTTATTCCATTTACATTACATTATTTCATATTTTAATCCTTGTTTTGATACATGTGAATGGTATGATCTTTATTTCTAACTGATCAGTGTGAGGTTTTGAGTGCGTGACTTGTGTTGTTCCAATTGGAAAGAACTAGAATCATTTTTATACCCACCTTCTTGATATTTCAATATTATTTGGAAGCTCTTATTCAATGCATAAGCACTGGACCTTGATAATACAATTGTTTCATCAAGGTTTGGTTCTTTAAGCATTGAAATAAAAGCTTATGAATTAATTGGGATTCTAATTAATTTCAACCAATGAATTACTTGAATACTAAATGAATCTATATAAATAATAATATTGAAATTTTTCTAGTGAAATAAAAATGACCCCTTTATCTCATATTTATCAAAATCCACTTGGTTTGTCAACTATTAAACACTTTATGTTAAGTTATTTTCTTAAAACTGTTTTCAAAATCACCCCCATATTTTAATAATCTTTATTAAAAATACACACTATAGGCTACCAATGCTCCTTGATAGATGAACTAGGGTATTCCCTAGACTATAAATAAACCTTAAAATCATAATGATTTTGATGTTTCATGACAAAAAAGTTAGTGATATATCTTGAGTACTTCTCACATTCATCTTTTGTCACATCAAAGGGAATACGGGTGTCAACTATGACTCTTTAAAACTATTTCTCCCCCTAAAAATGTTCTTTCTTTCAAACATAAACATAATTTCGCAGTTGAAAATTTGGAAAATATTCTTCAACTACCAATGCCTCAGGAGCCTATTGAGATTCCTTAACTAGTTCCTTTTCTACAACAACAGTTTAAGTATGATATGTAGGTTCTACAATAGAACCTTGATCACTAATAGCATGATCAGCTTCACCACCACCTACACCATCATCATTAACACTTTATTCTTTTTCAAATTATTAACTTATAATTCTAATTCCATGTTCAGTTTATCCCTCTTCTCAATTCTCTTCTTTTTGTTTGTCTTATGATTAAGCTTTCTCATTCCCATTTTCATCCTCTTCTTCATCAGACTCATCATAATCTTCACTTCACTTGCACTTCCATTATCACTTCTACTAGAATTTTCATATTCATCATCTACATACTCTTATATATCTTAATAATCATCACTTAAGATAGGTTATTAAGTCGGAATTCACTTTGGAGGGCTAGGAGATCAAAAATTAATTCTTCTTGGGATTACAATTATGCTTGGGTTACTTCTATCATCAACATGAGAACATTTTTCATTATTTCCTTCCGATCCATGATCCTCTTCTTCTATGTACTCCCCAACATTGTCATTTCCTAGACCATGGTCAATCATATACATTTTCCTAGTGTGGTGTTGAACAAGGTAAGACACTTAATAAATTTTATCAATATCCTCTACCAGTTTCTTTTTCCAAGGATTCAATTTTTTTAATTATTTTACATATAATCTTAGTGATACAAAAACCACAACAATTTGGCACGATTTCTTCCCCTTCAGATACTACCCCTTTAAATTTTAACATTGCAGAAAGATTGGTTGAATAAAACAATCAGTTTGATTTTGACTGAGGCTTTATCATATCACTCATATGCACCATAATATATTTGAAAAGATTAATCTTGTCACCATGCTTCATCAGATACAATAGATAAACCTACTGATTATTCAAAGAGGAAAAGTACCATTTCCTTGGGAAAATATGGTACTAAATAAACATAAATAACAACCTTCATTGACAATCCAGTTCAGTTACAATTGGTCTTCTTGTAATTCCATTAATGGTCAACTCAGTCAGGGATATCTCATAACAAAATATATCACTTACAGGAGGAGAACTTCCTTGATAATCATAACAAATACATTCATGATGTACTTTAGACATTCATCTCACTACTTAGAAGAGAAAGATATTACTTTTCAAATATTCTCTACTTTATCTAAGAAAGTATAGTGACATATAGAATAAATTCCACAATCATATAAAACTCATGAACTAACATTGGTTAATTATGTTGTGTGTTGTTTGAGAACCACTCCAACCATCCTTGTTGTTCCAATAAATTCAACACGAGACACTTACTTAATAGAATCCATTATGTATCCAATTCTTTGAATGAAATGACGATTTTATCTACAAGATCATGGTTAATAGGTTTGGGTTTACTCAGTTCAACCTATTTCTTATTTTAAGGATGAGACTTGTTGGGATAAGTCTCTGTGAGATGATCCACTCAATCCATTTCAGAGGAGTCATACGGTTGGTTCAATAGAGTAAGGTAGTAGAGGTTCGAGAGAGAGGTTTGTTTTAGGGAGAGTGTAACAACCCGATATTTTATGATAAGTATTCTTTTTAATTTATTTGATGTCATGTGTTTTATGCTACAACAAGATTATCTTGTGCTATACTCCACACTGTATTAGCTTGAAGTATACGCAACACTATTCTTAGATTGTGTAACACACAATTTCATGTTCGTTTTATAATAGTAATTATACGCAACATTGAGTGTGTGTATATATATATATATATTCAATGTATAAATAAACTATGGTTGGATTCTACTATAGAAAATAATAAAGTATTCTTTCACAACACTCAACCTTGACTTGGCTTGCAATACACGCAATCGCGACCTTCCTCGATAGCATGTGTTGTACGCAATACCGGGTTTTACTAAACAACCATATATTATTATAATATTATTATGAACTAGCCGTTATGAATAGTATTAACTAAATTTTCTATTTTATAACATTATTATTCATCTAACACATTTTCTAGAACATGATATAAGAAAAAAAATAAAATTTTCAGGTAAAATATGTATTTTTCAAAATATTCAGTTTTACCGCCTTTTGATGGCGCACCCACTTTAAATCTAGTAGTTGACATGTTTATAAGTTCAATTTGACAAAATAAAATTCTTCTTTTGAATCAGGATATAAAAATTTACATTGGATAAAGTTTTGATATTTTTCTGATAACTTTTATATTTTAATGAATAGTAAAAACACGCTATATTTTAATTAAAAACAACATTTTTCATCGTAATAATTAATTTGGTTAAATTATAATATTTAATGGTTTTAAAGTATAAATAGAATATATTTTTACCGTTTAATATAATTTATGTCATTATCATTTATTTTACATTGAATTCTTAGGTTAAATCAATTCAATCTTTTCCAATGTTTTAAACAAAAACCCGTTTTCATTCGACAACAGGATTAATTTTAATTTAATTTCTGAAACTTCTCTGCATTGAATTTGAAAAAATGGATTCCATATTTGGAATCATTGGGTCCAAATTATGTTAATAGGCTACTTTTTATATTTGGGAATTATGAATAGTAACTACGGTAAATTTTATTTACCATAGTTAAAGGTAAATCAGGTAATTAAGGGTAAATATAATATTATAAAACCACCCTAACACATGCCAAAATTTTATTGGATGGCTAAAAGTATACCCATATCACCTAAGTGTCGGATTAGATTTATTTTATAGACTTTTGACCATGACAATAATTTAATTATTATTAAAACCAAAGAAAGTGACAACATGTCACTCTCTTAAATCTTATAAGTATAATAATTTTAATTTAGTGATAAGCATTATAAAACATAGAACTTTATTAATCTACATAAATATAATAAAATTATCTATATCATGATAATATATTTATAATTTTTCGGGATTAAATAATTGTCATTAATGGTGATATATTACTGATGCAGAAATTATTTATTAAGTGAAAAATCAGTAACATAGTTTTTATTGAAATAATAATACCCACTACAAGACCCAAAAACCTGACAAAAACTTATTGGTAGTGTATATATACACCATAATCATACAATTACCTAATATATAACCGTTTGGAGTCTTATAATAGTGATTATGACACTTATATTATTTTATTTTAAATGATCCCAAAGTTGTCACCTTCATAATTTAATAAATATATGAATTAAAATATTGTGATTTTAAGATGATAAATTCTAGTAAAAGTATTATTGTAAAATTTAATATAGTTATCTTAATTATAGGATTTTATTTTTAATTTTTATGAAACAAATAAGTGTATTAAATAATTATACAAAAATGTTGTAGTAATTATTTTATTAAGTGGTAAACCAAATAAATGGTATTAAAAATAATAAAATAAATATTATATGAACTATTTAATATGCTACACTAATTTTCTAGATAAATATGACCTTTTATGAATCTATTAAAGCTTTTATTTTGAACAAATCTTCTATATATATTTTATTTAAATTAAAATAAATGAATAGTGTCAAAATTGACACTATTGTTATTTTATAAAAATAACATATTATATAATTGTGTAAAAATCACAAAAATATATAAAAATTATAAATTTCAATTTATGTGGTATAAAATGTTATAAATTATCAAATTATGGACAATTCACAACAAATAAGTAATTATTTGTTATAATTTAAAATTTAGAATGTTATTACCAAAAACAAAATAAAAATAGATTAAGTAAGGATAAACCACGTTGATAATGTTTAAAATAGTTTCCTAACATGTCTATATTTTATTGGTTGATGAGATTACAACCCTATATCATCTAATATTCTAATATGAGTCATTTTTGGAGGTTTTTACGTGGGTTTAGATTTATTTTAATTAATATTTTTAAGATTTCCAAAGGTGCCCCTCTCCTCCCTTATAAAAGGGCACCTCCTCCCTCTCTTCCTCACACCACTTTGAGCCTTCAAGCTCGGCCGACCCCTACCAAATTATCTTCTCCACTTCCCTAGAAACATCCTAGATGTCCTAGTATTCTTCAAAGACCAATTTTATTTCCCTAAGAGGAGGTCTCGAAGAGGCGCTTCAAAGAAGAGGTAATGTCCGTTACCGATTCTTTCAACATTATTTCTTCTTCCACTTCTTCTTATTAGGTTGTTTAATTATGAAGTAATAAAATAAGTGTCACTAATATACTGATATGTTATTATATGTATGAAACAACCATATTTCACCATCTATCCATCCTACGGAAAACGAAATCACCATGCGTGCGTGCGTACGGAATACCGTCTCCACGCCGTGGTGTAATCTATTTTCCACCACCACCTTAATTGGATGGGTATAATGGTGTAAATAATAACTATATATGATAATTGTAAAGTGATATTTATTCTTTAAAGTATAAATACACTCCAATAAAACTTCACGATCATGGGAACGATATCATCGCTCGTGCGTACGTACGGAATACCGTTTCCACGACGCGATGAGATTCATTCTCAATGATTAACCATTAATAAATGATTATAAAGTATATATAATAAGTAATAATAAAATATATTACATAATAATAATACTGAATTTATGTATATATATATATGTATTCCATCCAATTAATTCAATTCAATTCAATAAGGAAATGAAAACAGCGTTCATGCGTACGTACGACCTACCGTCTCCATGAACGGTGTATTTCTTTACATTTATCTATCTATTATATATATGTATATTCTGAATATATATTATATATAAATCATGTTTTAAATTCTGGATGGAAGTAATCATGATCTAAGTAATCATATGAATAATTACAAGTAAAAACATGAACGTCAAATGAAACGATTTTATCCAAAACGCTACTTTAACATGAATTTACAAGAGAATGGGTAATATAAAGTCATAAGGGAACCATATATGATATAATAACAATGAATATGATTCTGTAATAAGTCAATGACATTATTTAAATCATTATACTGGAGTTTTGGATACGTATGAAGCATATCGGACCTAAGGTAAGGGATAATTTTGCAAATCTCATTTTTATCCGAGATTGCTTATTCGTAAGTATTTACTGGGGTTATTGTTATCATCCATGCCCATGTTTCCTAAAAATGATTTCATGTTTGTTTAAAGTCCTTTTTACCCATTTTGACTTTTACCCCATGGTATGGAAGGAATCTTTCTTTTATTTACCCTACAAGGTACTTTTTAACTTTTATGACAAAAGTATGAGAAGAATGTTTTTTAATGTATACTGCATGAAAATGGGTTTTTACAGTTTTATAAAGCCTTATTTTCATGAAGCTTACTCCAAAAGATTTCATGAATATTTTCAACAAAATCATTTTATTTTAAAATTTCATGACATTTTGTGAAAACAAAATGATTTTAAAGAAAAAAGGATATTTTCCTCAAGAATTCATTTCAAGTGTTTTATCAAAACCATTTTCATCTTAGATGACATTATTTCACATTTGTATGTTTCACGTATCATGTCTCTTTGATTCTATGGTTTCACTTTTCTAATGATGAAATGATATCCAATTTTTTTTTGTATGGATTACGTTATGATGGAATAATGTTTATGAATCCCATTTTATTCTTGGGTTATGATGAATGATTTATGTTTATATTGTGGCACACGAAAGAATGATTTCAATATGAGATGGGTGGGACCTATATCTCCCTCCAATGCATTGGGTAAAGATTTATATCTCATGAGATAGACATGGCTGGAACGACAAGTTAAGCTGGTTCAGTAATACAGGACTGGAACGAGGAGTGAACTTGATTCAGAAAGGGACTTTGTCAACTAAGATGGTCTTGGAAGCAATGCCTTGGCTACTGTGGAAATCATATCATGTGCTTAATTGTTTCCACAATTACATGTTTTATTCCCATGCAAGTTTATCATGATTGATGTTCCCTTATGATATATGACTTACGTACTTCCATGATTCATGTCTTTGCTCAAGATTTTGATGTTTAAACATTATGTTCATGTTTTTTTAAGTTCAAATGTATATGGTATGTTTTATTTTATCCATGCTTACCCTTACTGAGCATTTGAGCTCACCCTTTTTATGTTTTCTTTTACCCCAGGATTAAAAGAAAGGTTTTAGGTAAGGAAACAAAAAGTGGAAGATCTTTATTTGAGATGTTGAAGATCTTTCACCATGATTAGAAGATTAGGTTGCGAGTTTACAAAGACACTAAACTATTACGGTCCTTGTGTGTCTATTTTTGTTATGTATTAAGTATTCCGCTAATGTAATCTAATGTCCATGTACGTCAAGATTCGGGTCTCTACAGTTGGTATCAGAGGAAAGGTTTAGTTAACCTTTGGAAACTAGGATGTGAAAACGTTAGTGAGATCCCTTAAGTTATTTCTAAGGTATGTCTAGGGATGTCCCAAATGATAAGTATAAATATAGGATATAGTCCTAGAACTACGGTAACGATCATAGAATTTAACCTAAGATTTTAGATATTGATGGTACTTCAACTTTACTATGTTGTTTTTCCTAGCATGATTTTTGCCTCTCACAGAATTGTTTTTTGTGTTTTAGTCAATGGAGGGAACCAGAAGGAATTCGGTTAACATTGAATCCTATGATCAAAATGGTGACTATGAGAAACAAAAATGCTTAATGCCTAGAGGGAAAGATATTGTGATTATGCCGAATCAGTCATCGCGATATACGATTAACAAGGTGAAATTTTGTGGTATGCCTAATTCATCAAATAAGAGGAAGGTAGAATTTTATGCATGTTCGCATGTTGAGGAGCATAAATAAAGGATGATTGAGATTTATAAAGAAGGGAAGAAGAACCTTGAGGAATACCTCAAATGGAGGGGAAGATGTTATCTGTGTGAAGAAAAGGGTCATAGAGTGACAGACTATTATGGAGTTCAATGTCTTATTTGTGGAGAACATGGGCATTACCCAACTCAATGCCCTGACCTAAAAAGTTACTTCTAAATCAATGAAGGACTTATTCTAGGAGAATCATTGAAGAGGATGGACTGAAGTGTTTATGTATTGGTATTCAAGAATAATGTTGTTGAGGTACTTTTATGGTGTATTAGAATATTTTTTGTATTAGTATATTGTGGTTTTCAATAATTTTATGGTACCGGTAACCATGAAAAGTGATTCAAATATTTTGGAAATCAGATGATATGCGCATAATGAAGGGATAAGGAGAAAATAAAATATTTTATAGTATTCATACGCTCAAGATTGATATAATGACTAAGTGATATCATGGTTTGAGTATATAGAATTTTGAGGATTTTGGTATGTGGAAGGTGTTAACTTTTAACTACAGTCATGTTTTCACTAAGGTTCAATGGGTATTAATTCATCAAGAGAATACATGATTAAGGTATTCACATGTTTGTAATTCGACCAAAAAGATATATCTTATGATATATTGGGGATAAATTATGGAATTCACGAGATTGTTATGTGACATTTCAAGTAATCATTTTCTTTATACTATGAGCTTGGAACGAAGTATTTTAGATAAGCCTAAAGATTGGAATGGATTATGCTGGACATAAGTTAGTATTGTTTAAGGATAGAACTTTTTTAGGTATTATTGATGGGATGTTATAGTAATGTACTTTTAGAAAAAGGACAACCTGCAGGACGGGCGACAACCCATCGCGTCGGACAAGGCTGTGGGAATCGAACCCACAACCAAAGTGTGACTGGCCTTTATCGCCTACCACTGGCCTACAGGAAGTCCCTGGTTAGTAGAAACGAGTTTTATTTTATTAAGCGGTATGATATATGAAGTATAAGTTCATTTTTGGAATCGTATATGATTAACCTCATCATAGATGGACTTATGAAAATTTGATAACTTTTTCTAACCTTTTTTTTGAAACAGATGGAATGACCCATCATTCTATCACATGATCTATTAACACTCCACGAATAACAAATCCAACTTCATTTCTTTAAGAGATGAAGTGGAAAATTGTTCAAAGCACGGACAACAATGAGATTGTACCAAAATCAAGCAAGTATTTCTTTTAATTCAAAATTTTCAACTTTAGGGAAATGATATTGAAAACCAAAAATGTTGTCCTAGTGCTCTTATATCCGATTAATCAGAATGGTACCTTAGATCATCACAAATTTTTGGCTTTGTGATTTTTGGCTTTTTCATAGCCATGTCCTCTACCACTCTGCATCAGAACTTGATGGTTAGATTTTTTTCCATATCCATATTTTCACCTATGTTCTCCTATGTGGAAACCCAGTGATTTGTTAATTTGGGTAACCATTACGTTTCATACTTTAGATTTTAAAGTTAAGTTTTGGTATTTCATTTTACGATGTCTTTTCCATTTAAAGAAACTTTCAAGTAGAAAACCATGTATAACCCTGACGAATTTTGAGGGCGAAATTCATTTTAAGGGGGGTAGAATGTAACACCACGATATTTTATGATAAGTATTCTTTTTAATTTTTTTGATGTCATGTGTTTTATGCTACAACAAGATTATCTTTTTCTATACGCCACACTGTATTAGCTTGAAGTATACGCAACACTATTCTTAGATTGTGTTACACACAATCTCAAGTTTATTTTATAATAGTCATTCTACGCAACATTGAGTGTATATATATATATATTCAATGTATAAATAAACTATGGTTGGATTCTGTTATATGAAATAATAAAGGATTCTTTCACAACATGCAACCCTGACTTGGCTTGCATTACACGCAATCACGACCTTCCTCGATAGCCTGTGTTGTACGCAATACCTGGTTTTACTAAACAACCATATATTATTATAATATTATTATGAACTATCCGTTATGAATAGTATTAACTAAATTTTGAATTTGATAACATTATTATTCATCTTACACATTTTCTAGAACATGGTATAAGAAAAAAAATAAAATTTTCAGGTAAAATATGTATTTTTCAAAAAATACAGTTTTTCCGCCTTTTGATGGCGCACCCACTTTAAATATAGTTGTTGACATCTTTATAAGTTCAATTTGACAAAATAAAATTCTTATTTTGAATCAGGATATAAAAATTTACATTGGATAAAGTTTTGATATTTTTCTGATAACATTCATATTTTAATGAATAGTAAAAACACGCTATATATTAATTAAAAAAAACATTTTTCATCATAATAATTTATATGGTTAAATTATAATATTGAATGGTTTTAAAGTATAAATAGAATATATTTTTACCATTTAATATAATGTATGTCATTATCTTTGATTTTACGTTGAATTTGTAGGTTAAATCAATTCAATCTTTTGCAATGTTTTAAACAAAAACCCGTTTTCATTTGACAAAGTGATTAATTTTAATTTAATTTCTGAAACTTCTATGTATTGAATTTGAAAAAATGGATTCCATATTTGGAATCAGTGGGTCCAAATTATGTTAATAGGCTATTTTTTATTTTTGGGAATTATGAATAGTAACTACGGTAAATTTTATTTACCATAGTTGAAGGTAAATCGGGTAATTAAGGGAAAATATAATATTATAAAATTACCGTAACACATGCCAAAATTCTATTGGATGGATAAAAGTATACCAATATCACTTAAGGGTCGGATTAGATTCATTTTATGGACTTTTGACCATGAAAATAATTTAATTATTATTAAAACCAATGAAAGTGTCAATATGTCACTCTCTTAAATCTTATTTGTATAATAATTTTAATTTAGTGATAAACATCATAAAACTTCGAACATGAATAGTCTACAGAAATCTAATACAATTATCTACATCATGATAATTTATTTAGAATTTTTAGGGATTAAATAATTGTCATTAATGGTGATACATTAATGATGCAGGAATTATTTATTAAGTAAAGAATTAGTAATATAGTTTTTATTTAAATAATAATACCCATTAAAAGACCCACAAACCTGCCCAAAACATATTGTTAGTGTATAAATACACCTTAATCATACAAGGACCTAATATATAACCGTTTGGTGTCTTATAAAAGTGATTATTACACTTATTTTAGTTTATTTTAAATGATGCCAAAGTTGTCACCTTCATAATTTAATAAATATAACAATTTAAATATTGTGATTTTAAGATGATAAATTCTAGTAAAAGTATTATTGTGAAATTTAATGGATTTATCTTCATCATTGGAGTTTATTTTGTATTTTTATGCAACAAATAAGTATTTTAGATAATTATACAAAAATGTTGTAGTAATTATTTTATTAAGAGATAAACCAAATAAATGGTTTTAAAAATAATAAAATAAATATTATATGAACTATTTAATGTTATAAACTAATTTTCTAGATACATATGACCTTTTATGAATCTATTAAATCTTTTATTTATAACATATCTTCTATATATAGTTTATTTAAATTCAAATAAATGAATAGTGTCAAAATTGACACTATTGTTATTTTATAAAAATAACATATTATAAAATTGTGTAAAAATCCCAAAAATATATAAAAAATATAAATATAAATTTATATGGTCTAAAATGTTATAAAGTATCAAATTATGGAAAATTGACAACAAATAAGTAATTATTTGTTATAATTTAAAATTTAGAATGTTATTACCACAAATAAAATTAAATTGATTAAGTAAGGATAAATCAAGTTGATAATGTTTAAAATAATTTCCTAACATTTCTAAATTATATTGGATGATGATATTACAACCCTATCTCATCTAATATTCGAATATGAGTCATTTTGGTATGTTTTTAAGTGGGGTTAGATTTATTATAAACTAATATTTTTAAGATTTCCAAAGGTGCCCCTCTCCTCCCTTATAAAAGGGCACCTCCTCCCTCTCTTCCTCACACCACTTTGAGCCTAAAATCTTGGACAAACCCTGAAATATTATCTTCTCCAATTCCCTAGAAACATCCTAGAGGTCCTTGTCTTTTTCAAAGACCAATTTTAGTGCCCTAAGAGGAGGTCTCAAAGAGGCGCTTCAAAGAAGAGGTAATATCTGTTACCGATTCTTTCATCTTTATTTATTCTTCCACTTATTTTTCTTAGGTTGCTTCATTATGAAGTAATAACATCAGTATCAATAATATAATTATATGTTATTATATGCATGAAACAACCCTATTTCACTATCTATCCATCCTATGTAAAACGAAATCACCGCGCGTGCGTACGTACGGAATACCGTCTCCACACCGTGGTGTAATCTATTTTCCACCACCACCTTACTTAGATGGGTATAATGGTGTAAATAATAACTATATATGATTATTATAAAGTGATTTTTATTCTTTAATAGTATACATACACTCCAATAAAACTTCACGATCATGGGAACGATATCATCGCTCGTGCATACGTACGGAATACCGTCTCCACGACGCGATGAGATTCATTCTCAACGATTAACCATTCATGAATGATTATAAAGTATATATAATAAGTAATCATAAAATATATGACATAATAATGATACTGGATTTATTTATATATATATTTATGTCATCCAATTAATTCCATTCAATTCAATAAGGAAACAAAAACAGCGTTCATGCATACGTACGGCCTACCGTCTCCATGAACGATGTATTTCTTTCCATTTATCGATCTATTATATATATGTATATTATGAATATATATTATATATAAATCATGTTTTACATTATGTATGTGGGTAATCATGATCTAAGTAATCATATTAATAATTACAAGTTAATACATGAACGACAAATGAAACAATTTTACCCAAAACACCACTTTAACATGAATTTACAAAAGAACGGGTAATATACAGACATAAGTGAACCATATATGATATAATAACAATGAATATGATTCATTAATAAGTCAATGACATTATTTAAATCATTATACATGAGGTTTGGATACGTACGAAGCATATCAGATCTAAGGTAATGGATAATTTTGCAAATCTCATTTTTATCCGGGATTTCTTATTCATAAGTATTTACTTTGGTTATTGTTATCATCCATGTCCATGTTTCCTAAAAATGGTTTCATGTATGTTTAAATTCCTTTTTACCCATTTTGAATTTTACCCCATGGTATGGAAGGAATCTTTCTTTTATTTACCCTACAAGGTACTTTTTGACTTTTCCGACAAAAGTATGAGAAGAATGTTTTTTAACGTATACAGAATGAAAGGATTTTTAAAGTTTTATAAAGCCTTATTTTCATGAAGCTTTCTCCAAAATATTTCACGACTATTTTCAACAAAATCCTTTTCTTTTAAAATTTCATGACATTTTGTGAAAACAAAATGATTTTGATGAAAAAAGGATTTTTTCCTCAAGAATTCATTTCAAGTGTTTTATCAAAACCATTTTCATCTAAGATGACATTATTTCACATGTGTATGTTTCAAGTATCATGTCTCTTTGATTTACATGGTTTCAATTTTCTAATGATTTAATGATATCCATTTTTTGTTTTATGGTATCGTTATGATGGAATAATGTTTATGAATCCCATTTTATTCTTGGGTTATGATGAATGATTTATGTTTATATTGTGTCACATGAAAGAATGATTTCAATATGAGATGGGTGGGACCTATATCTCCCTCCAATGCATTGGGTAAATATTTATATCTCATGAGATAGACATGGCTGGAACGGAAAGTTAAACCGGTTCAATAATACAGGACTGGAACGAGGAGTGAACTTGATTCAGAAAGGGACTTTGTCCACTAAGATGGTCTTGGAAGCAATGCCTTGGCTACTATGGAAACCATATCATGTTCTTAATGGTTTCCACAATTACATGTTTTATTCCCATGAAATTTTATCATGATTGATGTTCCCCTATGATATATGCCTTACGTACTTCCATGATTCATGTCTTTGCTCAAGATTTTGATGTTTAAACATTATGTTCATGTTTTTTTAAGTTCAAATGTGTATGGTATGTTTTATTTTATCCATGCTTAACCTTACTGAGCATTTGAGCTCACCATTTTTATGTTTTATTTTCCCCCAGGATTAAAATATAGGTTTTAGGTAAGGAAACAAAAACTGGAAGATCTTTATGGGAGTTTTTGAAGATCTTTCACCATGATTAGAAGATTACGTTCCGAGTTTCCAAAGACACTAAACTATTACGGTCCTTGTGTGTCTGTTTTTGTTATGTATTAAGTATTTCGCTAAAGTAATATAATGTCCATGTACGTCAAGCTTAGTGTATCTATAGAGAGAGAGAGAGAGTATGAAATGATTTTTGATCAATTTGATATTTGTCATTTATGGTTATAAAAATCATAAATCAAAAATGCAGCTTAAAAAATAACCGAAATAATTAAAACAGTGATTTTAAATTTGATCTATAAAAATGACCATGTAAAGATTGGTGAGACAGAAAAGTGACTCATCAATAGTGAGTTATCAATAGTTATTCAGTAATGATGAGTTATCAATAGATAGTTATCATCAGTGAGTTATTAATGGTGAGTTACCAATAGTGAGTTATTAATGGTGATTCACTAAAAATTGATCATCCCTAACTCATGTCTGCAGTAACTCATTTTTTCAAATTTTAATTTCTTAGTAAAAATATCATAAATCTAATGTTTAGTTCCAATTAATTACAAAGTTATAAAAAAAGTTTTGATAATGATATCTCCAAAAGTGTTTTCTTACATCAATATGATTTTTTCATGAATGAGATACTGGATTATGAAAAATGTTAATAGCACTTGTGTTGCCATAGTTTATAAGGAAATTTTTTAAATTGATATACATAGTCTATTATTGTGTTAAATCCAAAACATTTGAGCACAAAAACTACCAACAACTATATATTCATCTTCAGTAGTAGATAAAGACACAAAAATTTTCTTATTACTACACCTTGAAACTAGAGACATTCCCAAAATGTAACACATTCTAAAGGTTAGTTTTCTACCTAACTTGAAACCACTAAAATAAGAATCAGAATAACTAACTAAGTCAAATTGTTTTCATATTGGATAGAATAGTCCTAATTTGTAGTATAGTTAAGTTATTTGAAAATTATTTTAACAATAAGTCGGTGCGACTCCTTTGGATTTTCTTGAAAATGATCACATATACATTCAATTAACATTATATTAGGTTAGATATCAGTTAAGTAAAGTAGACTTCCAATCATACCTCTATAATTGGTTTGATCCATTGGATTTCCATTTTCATTAAGATCCAATTTAAAACTGGTACACATATGATTATGACAACATTTAATGATATCCAGATTAAAGTGTTTTATAAGATATTTAGTATATTTTATTTGATTTAAAATAATACCATCCTTATTTTGAAATATTGGAAATCCAATAAAGAGTTTGTGTTCATCCATTAAACTCATTTCAAACTCATTTTTCATCATTTTTGAAAAATAAATATATAAAGATTTTTTTAAGATCCGAAAATAATATCATTAACATATAGTTGAAAAACTAAAAAATCTTTAGAATTTCTTTTTATGAAAAGAGTAGGATTAGATATACCTTTTTTAGAACCTTTTGGAAGAAGAAAAGTGTTGAGCCAATCATACCAAGCTCTTGGAGCCTGTTTAAAACCAAAAAATTATTTTTTTAATTTGAAAACATGATTTTCAAAATGGGGATTTGTGAAACTGGGTGGTTGTTCAACCAGAACATCAACAACTTTAAAACCACTTTGGAATACAATTTTGACATCCATTTTATAATGTTTGAAATTCATATGTTCTATATAATATATTATTATTCTAATGGATTCAAGTAGGGAAACAAGTGAAAAGGTTTCTTTATAGTCTATTCATTTTTTCCGGACTATAACCTTTTGCAACTAGTATAGCTTTATTTCTTAGTATAATTTTAGATTCTACAATTTGTTTCTAAACACCCATTAAGTGCCTATTGTTAAGGTGTCTTTAGGCCAATCAACTTATTTTGACACTTTTTTCATTTCAAACTGATTTAACTCTTCTTACTTAGACATCATCTATAATTCATCATTAATTTCATCATTGATGTTATTAAGTTCAAGCTGTGAAAAAAATACTTAATGGTAAATCGAGTTTCTTATAGAATCTCTAGTCTGTGTTATTTATTTAAATCTCGAACCACAATATCTAGATGATTGTTCTTAAGAGTTGTAATAGGTCTAGAAAAAGAAGGTCTGATCACATTTGGTTCATCTATAGGTTTAGGTTTCCTTTAGATATAATCTAGAAATTTTTAAGAACTAGGGAATTTTTCTTCTTGTTTAACAATAAAATCATAAGATTTAGAATTTAAATCAATATTCAATAGGTTAGCATCATGGTTTTCTAAGGAGGTTTTCTATTCATGTGGATCTATTTTATCAACATTGAAAAGTGAAGTTTTTTCCATACATTTGGTTCTCTTATTTAGGACTCTATAGGCTTTAACAGTGAATGAATATACCATGAATATTACATCATCACTCTTGGATAAACCTTTGTCAATATTATCTTTTATAATAAGGATAAAGACTTCGCAACCAAAAAATTTTGTGTAATTATCCTTAGGTTTTATAGTATTCCGCATATCATAGGGGGGTTTTGGTAATATTGTTATAATTAAGCCTCTTTGATTATATAACAAGCTATGATAACAGATTATTCCCATAAGTAAACTGGTATATCATATTCATTAGGCATAGTCTGAGAAAATCTATTGCAGGGTTTGTTTCTCCTTTCAAAAACTCCATTTTGATGAGGTATCTTAAGAGCATAGAATTTATGACTATATCCATTTTATGAGAAAAAATATTCAAATTATTGATTTTGAACTCACTTCCATGATCACTTATTATGTTTTTTATTCTAAGTCCACTTAAATTTTCTACTAATCTAGCATACTGGATTAAATAAGGGAAAGCCTCACTTTTTTTAACCAAAAGAAGGTCCAAGTATACATTGAAAAGTAATATAGTAAAACATAACCATATTTGTTCCAATTTGAGCTTGAAACTTTATAAGGTACAAATTAATCCATGTTAACCAAATCAAGATGTTGATAAGTTGAAACATCTGACTTTTGTTTGAAAGATATTTTTTATTGTTTTCCTTCTTGAAAAGTATTACATAATTTATCATTTGAAGAATCTATTTTATCTATATCCATGAATAATCCTTTTCTAGTAAAATTTCTAATATATTAAATGTTGTAGTGGGAGAGTCTCCTATTCCATACTAAGACTCTTTGTTAAGGGAACATAAGCAAGATATACACTGGGAGACTAAAGAAACTAGATGTACATATTATACGTTATCATTTCTAAAAGAATTAAAGACTAAATCATTCATTGAATTAAAAACATTACAAGCACCAATTTCAAATTTACCATGAAAAATATCGTTACATAACTGTGAAATGCTAAGAAGATTGTACTTTAGACCATCAACAAAAAGAACATTAGAAATTAAAACTGAATTGATGTTACTAGTTTTAATAAGGCTAATAATTTTTCCATTTTAATTATCACTAAATGTTAAATTTCCACCATTAATTTTTTTGAGGTTATTGAAGCTAGATTAGTCCCCAATCATATGTCTTTAACCCCTGCTATCCATGTACCACAAGTTGTTACATGAACTCTTCTAATAAATTTCCTATAAAAGTGTTTAAACCAAAAAAGACTTTGGAACCTAGATTTTCATGTATCCATTAATATTAGTAATAAATGATTTAGGAACCAAAATTTTTATCATGGGTTTCCTGTAAGAAGTTTGTAAAGTATTAGTAAAATAAATTATATTAGGTCTAAAAAAACAAGAAGAATTAATAGATTTTCCAGCGTTAGAACTTGTAGAAACATTTTCAAATTTGGGAATAAAACTGAATTTCCCAAATTTTGATACAAAATAGAATTTGAAGAAAATATTTCTATAGGTAGATAACAAATACATTTAGTATATTTTGGAGGAACATATTTTCCAAACATTTTAACTAAGTTATCTTTTCCATTTTTAAATTTCCATAGATCCTTATTTAAATTTTCATCAGAAATTTTAAGTTCATTGTTCTAATAATGATGTTGAGAATTATTCTCATTTTCTACAGTGAGTTATAATTTAACAGTAGTAGTAAGTACATGTTGTTTCTTGAGAGATTTATATTTATCATATAGTTCGTTACAAGTATCCTCAATCATTTTTCTATATTGAAAAATTTCCTCATTAGTCTGATTTATAGAATTATCAAATTCATATTTTCTCCATAATAATAATTATTTTGTGCATGAGATACTAGGGTTACCTCATATGTGTTTGTCATAAAACACATGTTCTATTTTTCAACCTTTTCATCATGAGATGATTCAGATTCATTGTATCTATCCTCATAAGCTCTCCAGGTAGCCTTCATAGCATTTTTTTACTTTTTATCATTATTATCATACATCTTATTATAATTTAGTCTTGGATATTCATCCTTCACATGTAATTTTCTTTTACATTCATAGAAGACTATATCATTTGTATTATCAACTCTTTTACAAGATTTTTTTACAATTACCTCTATTATCATACATCCCTCTATAGCTAGAATTTCTAAATAATTTATTTCTTTTTTATAACTTATTAATTCTCATGGATAGTTAATCCATTTTATCATCACTATCACATGATGTATATTCATTTCTAAATATTTTAGCAGGAACTTAAATTTTAGCTTTTTTTGGATTTAGTGGTTCTGAAAGCCACTGACTTTCTTTTAGGTTCATCATCTTATTCTCTAATATCCTTAAGTTATTCCTCATACATTGTATTCTTACATATAATCTCTATTACAAGTATTGATTCAATGCCACAAGATTATATAATTGAGACTAATGTTCCTCTTCATCTTTCTGGAAGACATCTCAAGATTCCCATGATCTGTTATTTTGTAGTGATTTTCTTTCCCAATGATATCGTTATATTCCAAATCCAATTGAACATGAGATAAATGTTAGGGATATGTTTTTCAAGCATCATTTTAATGTTATTATATTTAATGGTATATGTGTTAAGACTCATTTTCTTTACATTAGTGGATCCAATAAGTGGAACAGATAAAGTATCCCAAATTTCAAAAGTTGTTTTACATGTAGAAATCCTATTAAATTATTAATCACCAAAAGTTCAATATAAGGTATTCGTATCTCGAAAATTAATATTTTAGTCTTCCATAGTTGCATCATTCCAAGTATTTATATCAGCAATAGGAATCTTATATTCATCTATAATTATAGACTAGATTTCAAAACCAATACTTTCTAAATGAATTTTCATTTTGATTTTTCACTGTGCAAAATTTGTTACATTAAAATAGATAGGTATGTTGGTAGAAACATCTTCCTATATATTATATATTTGAACAAAATTTTAATGATCTATTATTTTTTAACTCACCGTAATTTTGAGATCTTTCACAACACAAGTAAAATCATAGTTTAAAGGATGTTTGAAAAATATTTCAAACTGCATAGAGACCAAATGTTGGTCCCAGTAAGACACTAAAGAGGGGGAGTTAATTTATTTCCTATAAAATTTTCCATATTAAAACATTTTTTCAAAAACCCCCATGTTGAAACAAAAATTGATCTGTTAACTAATGGAGCAGTTTATAAAAGATTTGGTTTTTTGAATGACTTCTCAAAGAGTGATTAGTTCTTAGATAAAACAATACAAGTTATTACTATATCATTTAAAATTAATCTACTTAATAAAATTCTATTACACAAAATATCTAAGATTAACTATCAAAGTATAGAGATGTTTTTGAAAAAAAACTAATATAGAAAACTAAACTTGAAGGGTCGTAGAGGAAATTTAAACAAATGGTTCAGTGTCAAGAGAATATTTAATCCTATCCATGTGGTGATGACCTTCCGCCAAGAAGTTTATATTAATAAGTATTGATACACAACCTGGACCAGGGTAAACAATAGTATAATCACTATCCAGGTCAACTAGACCTCTTCCATAGTTTTTAAAGGAGTGAAAAAAACAAAATAGGCCATGGAGGGAACTGTTCCACTATTATTCATGGGTTGTCTAATGTAAAAAATGGTGGATATTGAAGATATATATGTATCTTCTAGTTACGCACATGACTTAGTGTGTGTTCATAGAACAGACACACACACACACACACACTAATTGTAAAGTAAAAACAATTCACAATCAGAGCATAAAATAATGGGAAATTATTTAAAAGTCTCTATGTGATTGTCAATGAAGCTTTTGACTCATCAAAGTTATGTTGAAAATAGTATTTCATCGACTTCTGAAGACATATAGAGAAACATAGTGTATTGAGAGCTTCTGACGTCTGTTTCCAAACTAGATGATGGATTTTCTTGATGATTGTTCTCCTCTATTTTTTTGTTTCTACAAAAGGTTATTTTCTTCTAGTTCTTAGAAGAATTTATTTATGTATCCAAACTTAGTAGTTCCTTATATTTTTCTCTATCACATGATCTCTAGCTTTCTATATTCTTCTTTATTTTTGATCAAGTGTTTTCTTTATACAATAAAGATGGCAAAGAGCATGTTCTCAATTGTTTCCAGATACCTCATACCTCATACTGGATATTGACATCGAATTAAATGTTTTCTAAAAAGGACATGAAAATTCATTAATATAATAAGTAGTACTAAATCTCAAAAATAGGACAGTTATAAATAATTTTGAATTTAATTGAAAATGTAAGAGATGATGGTGTCTCTGAATAGATGGTTTGGAATAGAGAATCAGACTTAATGGATTATGAAATATGGAATGGTGTGTCAAGTATCAATGACTCAAGAAAGGTAGGTAACTCTGACTGTATGTCATCTTGATGGTGACTCATGGTATCTTTATCTCATATAGGTAACTCATACATAACAAAAATTATGGGTATCATCGGTAAGTCATTCTAAAGGTAGCTCGATGCGACAATGACTCGTCCTTTTCAAAAATAATAAGTTGAGTTATTGGTAGGTTGAAAAACGGTCAGTAAATGTGTCGGTAAGATGAGTGATGATGTATCATACTTTTGGAATTCAACATCTTTTCTGACGGTGAGATAGTTGATAATGATATATCTTTTCGATATGTCCATACCAATAGTAAGTGATACTTAGCCATTTTTGAATATATAGTGAGATGTCCGATATCATATTAACCTTATCAGTGAATCATCCTGAATCGTGATAATGAGTTCACTTTAACGATGACTCATAATTAGTCAAATATTGGAAACATGTCTTATGATGTAAAATTCTAATAGTACATTTTATGATTATATGAACAAAATTTTACATAATTGAACATAATTGAGCTGGATTTTTTAGTATTAAAACTAAAGGAGGGAAACAATATCCCCCTTTCGATGATAGGAAATCACGACATTAATTATCCATTCACATTGATCAATGTACATTTTCTTCTTAACATTTCATATGGATAATGTGAAATTAAATTAAAAGATAGACATACTCAAATAAAATTAAATACCACATAAATTCTTCTAAATTCCATAATTATTCTCCCCCTTTAGGGATTATCTAAAATTTTACTAATATAAAAAGATAAAGAACATATGTTGAATGAAATGTGATAAAATATGTCATGATAAAAAGATAGTACATTGGATGATAACAAATAAAATACATCCCTATCAAAGATCAACCCAAAATAAAATATTCTCCAATAATGGATCCATGAATGATTTTCCCTTGTTAGCATAAGTAGATGAAGAGATAAGAGGTAGAGAAGGGTTTGAGATAAATAGTTGAGGAAGTGAAACTCTAGAAGGTATAAGAGGTGTAAGACTTTGAGTAGAAGAGGTAGGGGCTGTCAGTTCCCTATAGATCACATAAAATAGATGACTAAGAGCCTGAGCTAGAGACATGGTAAATGGTTGAAGGTTTATAAGAATAGGAGAAAAATGGTTTCTAATCACAATAGCTCTGAATTAAGGATCCACTGATCAGTAGATTGAGCTTGAAGGTAGATTCTTAGTCATTGATCTAATTGGGAAATCCTCTGGTTCTACAAAAATTGTACTCTAAACATGCATGTATGGATTCAAAAGATTGATAAATTCCATGATTATCTACCCAAATTTATCCATTTACTTTTTAAATCATACTTATTATCCATAAACAACTACAGGGAAGGAGTGGTCTCCATGAGTTGTCTCACTTTTTCCCTAAAATCTTGAGTAACATGATGTATCCTCAAATTTTTAACCATGTACTTGAAGTGACTATCCAATTAATGTTTGGAATAAATCCTTATGATTTTTATTTATATAATGGGTGAGAATGAAATTATTTATTCCTCTAATGATTATTTTAAAGATACATATCACATGAGATGTTATATAAGGGATTAGTGAGTGATCCTAAATCCACTATTGTACTTTTTCCACATTATGATGAAGGTTTTGGGAGTGTACACTGACTTATATTTATGATATAAGATTTTATGGTATTTCCATATATTTATGATCTTATGAAATCATTACCATAATCTAAGACTCCATTCTTTTTACCAATCTATTTATGATATCATTATATTTCTTTTAAAACTCATGGTATGCTTTATTTAATATTCATTCCCTTATAGGAATTTCTAGGTTACCCTTTTACTTATATATTTTCTCTTGGATATCCAATAAAAGATATTTGGATTTTATAAGCAATATGTGGAGTTTTAAATATTGTTAATGTTTTAATTATTTTATTACTTAATTTGTAGTTCTAATCTTTCAAATACACTAGAAATCCCAATCCTTTGTATTTGTTGGAAATGGATGTTAAGAATTATAAAATAAAATGTGGTCATGGTTGGGGTCTCAATATATTTATTGAATTTATGAATGATTTAGAAACTAGATCTAAAATATCAATAATCCTAGAAATTGAGAAATTATATAATTGAAGTTTATCTTGATCCTATCATTGAAAAGAATAAATCAACTAAACGTATTGAAGCATCCATAGTAAATGGTTATTTTAATGTATTTACTAATGATTTTACTAGTGTTATTATTATTTGGGAGGATAAATACATTTTTGAATTGGTTCTTTATACAAATACAATTTCAATACCCATTATTGGATAGTCCCAAAAGATCTATTATAATCGAAAAAAACTTATATGAGTTTACCTATTAGTGTCTAGTTTTTTCCAAGAACTTATGTAAACCCCCATACCATCTTGAGGTATGAAATATTTTAATCGGATGCTATATAATTAAAGAGGTTCTAGGGTCGTAGAGTGATCTCAGAGGTGTTTTGGGGGTTGGAGGTTTAAAGATATTAAAAATGGAAGTCACTGACTAGGGCATAGATTTCCTTAATCAATGCGAATTCTTATAGAAAGTTTTTTAAATGTTAAAATATCTTGGATGTTGGTTTCACATAGTTGGAACATGGTTTACCCAACTATATGGGGGAAAACATGAGTTATTTTATTACTAAAACATTGGAAACTATATGGTTGGTGAATAATTTACCTAACCATGTTGTCCAATCATGCTGGGTGTGGTTCTTTAAATAGTGAGAACCATATTGTTGGATATGGTCTGGAAAACCATATGGCCAACCTAGGTAGTATTCCAATTGTATTAAAATTTTTTAACTTACAAATATGACCCTGTATTTTTAATAATAAAACCCTCCATTTCTCTTCCTTCATTCGACATGTATCCTTCCACACACACATTTGTCCTTACAGTTCATCTTTTTTTAAATTTATCACGTTTTTCTCCTTATAATTATCATCCATTAGTCTCAATAGAAGGATATTATTGACTACATCCTTCCTTTTAGTACAATTATGGTTTTTTTCTATCTAGTTTTCCCAATTCATGTTTCAATTTCTTTCCAATATTTTTGTTTTTTTTACTTCCATGATCTGGTGGTTGATACTAGATTAATTGTGCCCTATAATTATAAGGTTTGTAGTTCTTGAACTATCCCCAAAATTATTGCTCATTTTTCATATGTGCATAATATTTGTTCATTTCAGAAAAATGTACACTTGACATAAAATTGTAAAGAAGTTTTGTCTATCCATAATTAATAAAAAGTAACCTCTCTATTAACCATGGGTGGCTTTTTGGAATGTTTAGAAAAAAACCATGGCCACCACATAGTGTTGGTCGGAGAGCCACTACACTAAGACTCAAGAGGGAGGGAACTGTGTTCTTGAAATTATGTTCACATTAAGACCACCCACTTTAATATATTAAAATTTATGCTCCTTTATTTATTCAATAATGTAATTGAAATTAAAATTGAAATAAAATATAGAACTCAGATGATTTATACGGGTTTGAGTTCCAAAAATCTCTTAGTCTACTCCACCAATTATCAACTCCAAGAGCTCAGTTATTTTCTTTAGCACTAGTCCTTTTCTATGGGAATAACTAAATAAGTTCAAGAATACATCACATGGTATATAACCATGATTTCTTACTAGGTTCTTAAATATATTTAAAAACATCACCCTTCATCAAAACTTTTACTGTTAACTTTCACATCATAGTACAAGAAGCTAAAACTGACAGTAGTGATATAGAAAGTCAAATGTTTCCATATGAAACTCATATTTTCAAGATGAAACTAAAAAAAGAGGTGAGTTCTCTAGGAGAGAAGATGAAAGTGAATTACATAACTATTATATTATTCTAAAATAATATATGGTTGATAGTTGAAGCATAGTTGTAGAACATGAATCTTCTTTCTTCTTAATGTTTTTGTATATAGAAGCACACAATGCATCGAGAGAGAGATAAAGAGATTGTTTAGAGTGATTTTTTATGTATTTAATTGTATATATTCTATTGAAATTTGAATAACTCTTTCCTGAAAAAACTATTTATATTGAGTACATTGATATCCCGTAAAATTTGGTTCTTAAATTAAAATATAGATTTTATTTTCTAAAAAATACATCAGCATTAGGATTTACCATTAAATTGTTCTTATATTATTTTATTTTCTCAGTACATGCAACCTTTTATAGTTGATTCTATAATTTAGAGGTAATCTAATATTTTATTCATCTACAATTTTGTTAAATTGTAAATAATGTACTCCAATGGTAATTAATATTCAGGTTTCAGAATGACATTGAAGATTCCATATCACCACATAGGTGAATTCCATGGAATTGAATTCACATACCCAAATTGACCCGAATTGCTATTCATATGGTTGCAAAATTTTTACATAGACAAATCACACAGTCGTTTTAATTGTGTATCCCAATTTTGAACAATCAAATAATTAATTTAGCCATTTCCAAATCATAAAGGAATTTTCAACGGATCCAATTCATGTAGTTGAATACATAATGTATCTGATTCACATATCCATTTCATCGATGTATTTGATTTATTACAATAGCATTTCATCAACATAGGTGATATCCATATAGAATTTTTTACTTTTCTGTTTCGTATAGGAATTTATTCCTCATATCTGATTAACCTAGTAGGTTGATTTGCGTAATGTATATCCTCATGTAGCCGATTTTCCATATGAAAATTCTCGAAACACTTCATGATTTTTTAAACAATATAATAATGACTTAATATTCTTAAAACCTAATTAATACACTTAAAAACATAATCAGAAATATATAATGGGTTTTTAAATCATAAAAACCTAAATAAAATGAGACACACTTGACCAAAATTAGTATTCCAACAATCTCCCCATTTTTTATGATAAAAAATTCATTAATCAATAAATATTAAATTCTAAAGGATTAAAAGTATTTTTCAAAAAATATATTTAATATATATATATATATATAAATATGCTACTTTTAAAAAACTCTTAGAATTATCTTGAATGATTAGAATTCCCCACCCCAATTTTTGTAATTAAAAAAGGAAGGGTAAGGAGGTGAAAAAAGCCTTTTAATATAACAAATGAAATGATGAATAATTTATGAATATTTCTAATTCTGACTGTGAATTATCATGGGATTGATTTTATGAAAATATTTAAAATAATACATTCATAAATATGAGAAAAATTAAACGAAAAAACTAATTTATAATAAGAAAAATGTAATATATATTAAATGAAAACAATCACTTAAAAAATAAAATAAATAAAATAAATTAAACAATAACAGTATCTTAAGAACTGAAAAAATGATAAAATATATTAACTGAAAAATTATATTATGAAATTAAAACAATATAAAATGCATTAAATGAAAACAATCTCATTTTGGGATAACAAAGAGATAATAAGTAGTCTATTAAAGATAAAATAGGGAACAAAATTACAATGACCCAACAAACTGAAGTAAATTATTTAGAGAACATTGTTTATAGGTTGTATCAAATTAAAAATAGGATTTCATGGAGGTTTTTTTGAATGAATTATATGAGTGAGAGGTTAATAGAGGGTCAACAACTTGAGGATGAAACACTCTTCAAAGATCTACTATATATTCTCGAGTCCCAAGCCCCGGTCGGTGTCATGGTCTATTAGTAGGTGTGCTCAACACCTTTTCAATATTCCCAAAAGTTATAATGTTGTTATAAGGATTATAACTATAAAAAGGTATGTGAAATACCAAACATAATTAACTTATTAGTATCCAAATATAGTTATCCACATGGTCTCAAGCACACCTACACATATTCCAAAGGCTATGAACTAGTAGCGATTTTCTACTATGGTATGGTGGGGAGCCTACATACATATAATCAGAGTAGAAAATAGTGGTAGATAATAGATAATCATTGGAAGTGTGTATATTACAACAGATAAAGAATAATGATGAAAATTATAGCTCAATTATATCATCCAGATTAATAAAAACAGAAGAATATAAGTATCATATTCAAAATGAATATGTCATGATGCTATAAAAATGGGGAAAATAAAGGTAACATGAGAGTAGGAATAAAAAGTAAATAATATAAAAAACAAAAAGGAAAATGTAATCTTTAAAATCATTATGAACAAATGATCAGTCCTATGCTCTCAGAATTAATTATAGTACATAATAATTAATTATCCACAACATGGTTATAATTACCCATGATTTTTATACATAAATATTACATCGTAATATATGATTATTCAATACAATACACAAATAACATACTTGAGGACCATATAAGTTTAGTTTCTTTTTATATTAGATACCGATCTTTTTATTTCATGATTGGTCATCAACATTTCTCATAATTATCTCCCTATTTAGTATTCTTCATAGACATAACCTACTAAAAGTTTTCATCATAACCTTTGGAAAGGAAACATATAAAATGATGAGCTCAGTTGATCAGTAAGGTAAGTATGACATATATCAATTGATGATCAATTAGAAGAAAAATGTAAGAATAAGGTAATGATATATTTACCATAAAATAAAATGTTCACACCAAATCTGCAAATGATTTTAAAAATTATTTATGTCATATAATCATTAACCTTTTAGAATACATGAATCATAAGTATGATAAATACACATAACTAAATCATGAAAAATTAGATGATTTCATAAATGTTTGTAGAATTATCATAAAAACAGTTTCCACTTTATATGTCATGGTTAACTAATAATACCATAAGATCAGGAATAAACACTTGTTTTATAGAATAGATGAAGAACATTGACTTGTTTCCCAAAACATATCAATCACATTGACTTGTTTCCAAAAATGGATCATACACATTGATTTTTTCACATAACGGATCAAGCACACTAACTTGATTCCCAAAACAAATGAAGAACATAAACTCGTTTCCCATAACATATTAAGAACATTAACTTGTTTATAATAACTACATCATGAGATAAAATACTTCACCCAAGGAATTGGACAATTCTATATATCCCAACGATCACATAATGAGAACCATACAGATGTGTTCCAAAGGACCATAAAACATTCATCATATCAAAACCCATGAAATGAAATGTATTTCATAAAGATTTCATTATGTCATAAAAAATATAAATTAAATAGAGAAATAATTAATATTGTATCCTAGAATCATATACATAGTAAAGTGAATGAAATGTAAAAGGATTTCATTTGAGATGGAAAATAAACTTTAAATACCACTTTGAAAAATTCTTGTGGAAAATAACTTTACTATTTTAAAACCACTTATATTTTTAAAAATTTGTGAACATATAAATGAAAACATTTTATTTGAAAATAAATTTATCAAGGAATATTTAGATATTTGAGTAATTATTATGGTTGGAAAATACACTTCTATTTTATAAGTTATAAAAATCATTCTTTTCATACTTTTTGATGAAAATTTAAACCTTACATCATTCATAAAATGATAGTAATATTCATTTTAAAACATTTTATAAAAATTAAAATATGGATAAAAATGATTTTAAACAATTGTATGAGAATAATATAAACCTGTTTTAATTATTTTATAAAACATATAAATAGAATAGGAATATTTCATATTATATACTTAAACATAAACAATCCGGAATAATGATGAGATTGTGAAATAAACCTTTACCACATCGATAAATTTTGAATGGTAATCCCCATGATAGAAATAAACATATAATAAAATCTAAATCATCATCATATTCATAATATGTACTATAAAATTCATTAATGTACAATATGTACACTAAAAAAAGAAACATTTAGTGTATAGGGTCTCTGTCCCATATAAATAAATTGTGATGAAGATATCTTACCTTAAGTCTGATTTTTTTAAATGTTATTTAACCTCATGTATAATATATTCAAATTTATTGTACATATTGACCAAAATAATCTATGTTATTACAATATTATATATATTCATCCATAATGATTGTGAAATAAGATGAATTACACCATTCAAGTAGATGGTGGGGCGTACATATACATGAATGTTGTATTCTTTTTTTGAATCATCGAACGAAAGAAAGGTAAACAATAATTCATCATTATAGAATAATTATTATATAATTTATATCATATATATTTATTATATTCATCCTACCTACTATAAATGTAAAATAGAAATGAAAAATGATTCACATCACCATGTGAAGGTGATAGTCGCACGAGCAACTTTATCGGTTTCCAACAGTATAGCGGGTAAGAATGTAGACATGATATTACAAATTACTAAGTATAAATATTTTATAAATAACACATATAATGATTAAAACCATTACAATACTCATCCATAAAATATTTTGATGAAAAATTAATTGAATTTATGTGGGGAGACAGAGATTTGTGTTTACGCATGAGTGAAACTTTAACTTCTTATTTGATAGGAAAGAGTGTGTATAGAAGAGTTATCATAATTATAATAAAATTTCTGAATATATTGGATAGTAAATATTATATTTTATGATAAATATCATAGAATATTAGGAGGTAAATAAGAGTATACAATTTTTTGAACAGTTTGGGTGATTTCCTATTCTTCAAAATGACTCTTTTAGATTTTCCTTAAAGTGCTCTAGGGTTGGTATTTGGGAAGGACCCGAAACATACAAAATATGACTAAAGAATTTGAGAATATAATTTATCATGGGATTTTAGATCTTTTGTTCTCATTTTGGACTAAATTAGTGAGGGAATAGGTCCATTTTGTAATGGAGCTAAGTGCCACGTTTGGAATTTTTCTAATGATTAAATTATAATAAGACAATTTCAAAGAAAAAGGATTCCGAATGGATGATAAATGAAAATTGGATGAACTTTCAGAAAATATAATATCACATTTTTATTATTTAATATTTTTATTATTTTTTAATATATTTATAAATTTTTGTTTTCATAAAATATCGTTATTATCAATTTTGATACTATTCAATACATTGACTTTAAGAACATCAATACAATAATCAAAATTCAAAAAATATCTTTTAATACATAAATATAATTTCATTATGATCTATAAAATTTATGTAACAAATAAATTATACCAAATTATAAAAATGATAATATATTTAATATCATTTATTTGAGTTTTCCACGAGTTGAATAATTTTTGTGTCAGCATTGTGTAAGAATTTAAGTTAATTATTTATTCCCTAAAAGTTTAAAAAAATTAACATGATGAAAAAAAATTCTTTATATTTTAAAAAATTCTTTATATTTTATAATTTATTACAGATAACCCCATGATAAAAAAATATTTAATAAAAACAAAAGGGTGATAGTTTGACATTCCTTTCATTAAAACATTATAAAAGTAATAACATGATCCTAGTGACCCAAAATGGTCATAAATTATACTTTTGGGTAATTATTTATGATATATGAGTATACAATAATGTTTAGACAAGAGTTAAGGTAATTTTGTAGCCATTATCATTTTATTTTTACCTAAATTTCCCGATTTACCCTTACAGTGGAAATAAAATTACTATAGTTACAATTGTTAATGAAAAAAAAAACTAAAATAGACATATTTTAAAATATGGAACCACTAATTATGAATATGGAATACATTTTTCAATATTATACTCAAATAATTTTAAGAATTTGTTTTAAAATTAATCTCACAAAGCGTAACGAATAATAGTTATCTTGAAAAATGCGTTTTGAAGTCCAAAAACATATTTATACCAAAAAAAAGTTATAAGTTAGATTAAAATATAATTAAGCAGACTATATCTAAATAAATAGTACTTTTGTTACATTGAGATAAAATTAAAATCATAAATAAAAATTTTAGTTTTATATGAATCATAATTTTTTCATTATTCGTTGAAAAATTAATATTTTCATAAAAATACCAAAATTTCACCCAAAGATAATTTTGTTAAGTTGATTAAAAATTTAATTTAATTTGATCAAATATTTTTTCTAAAATTTTCATTAATTAATTATCATAATTTCTCATAAAATAATAATAAATATTAAATTTTTATGGAAATGTATTTTTGAAAAAAAAATGACTTTTAAAAAATTGAGTGATTAATTAGTAAGTATTTATATTGAGTAAAGTTTTGTATAATTAATAAATTATTTAATCTTATTTAAACCACAAAATTTAATATATATGTGATAAAATTAAATAATTATATTTTAAAAATTATATCACTATTTTTAAAAAATCACGGTTTCATGGAACACATGCTTCCAATGAAGTCAAATATATTTGAAAGAGAAATTTCATAAAATCATAGGGTTTTGTATAGCCACCTTTAATTGTGATTGGTATTCATATTTATGGAATTTTAAAATTCATTTATTGAAACCCACATTTTAAAAATAGTAAATAAAAATTTCATTTGAAAAGGGAGAAAGGGATGTATGAAGGTTATTTGGGATTTAAAAAACTATTTTCTAAAATAGAAGAATATTATTGTCAATTGATGAAAATTAGTGTTCAGATATCATTGATCATAAGAAAGTGAATGGTCTAGAGAAAGTTACCAATCAAAAAACTATATACCGTAGATGTGGAACAATTCAACAGAATTAAAGGTTATATGAAAACATTTTTGTCTTGAGATACCTTTCATAGAGGTTAGGCATTCCGTTTCCATATAGACATGGAAAATGAGGAAATAAACTTACCTGAAAGGTATAATTACATCCATTTATCAATTTCCACCACAATATCATCCTTTTATCCAAATGATTAATATTACAAATTAATATATCATTCCTCAAGAAAAAATATCAACTTATAACCAATAAAATAATCCCAAAAAGGATAAAAATATAACCCTACAATATTTGAATATTAACCAAAACCAAAATTATTATCATATGTTTTCTAATATAGAAATTTTTTTTTTCTAAAACATAAAAATTAATTCCCATGGTTTGGATCAATCCAATCCATAAGTAGATAATCAAATAAATCCTCCAATGTATTTATAACCAAATCTTAGACCCAAAAATTTAAACAGTCACTACGATTCCAAAATTAACATAACTTTAATCCCCAAATATCTCTTAATGTCACATACCAAATATGTGAACAACTTGGTAATATATTCTTTGGAAATATGGTAATAACCGAAATTATAAAAAAAGTTAAATGAAAACTTGCATGCTTCCAAAAAATTACATTGTCTGTTTTCCTCAAATAAAACCACAGACTGTTGAATATATTCCTTAAATATAAAATGAAATAAACTTTATAAAAGATAACATAAAACAGTAAAAACATTTATGGTTACCAATAATATCCCGTCAATACCAATAATATCATTATCCTAATTTAAAATTATTATCTTCACATTGGATACTTAATAATGGTCATATTTTCCTCAATCATGTGTTTTATGAAAAGCTCATTCTACCACTAAATCAATTTTAATGGTAATTAGTACCATTCAAAATATAATTTAAATTCATTAAATAAAAAATAGGAGCATTCCATATATATTTCATCCATAATAATATTTTTAAAACTATTTTTCAACATAATTCTCAAATCCCAATAAATAAGCATTTCAATAATTCAAAACCCTTATTAATCTATCAACAAATATCCATCATCTTATTCCTTAACACCATGTTACATTAATATTTCATTAATATTATCTTCATTTTAAATGGAAAAACCATTCCACATACACCATTGTTGATCCTTTTCATGATATCTCCCTTAGTACATAAATTTAGATATTTCTTATAATTCCCATATTTGAAATAGTAAATCATCAATGAAACCTTATTAAAACCATTATTCCCTTCCATTGTTTTAACTAAACCATTCATTATTACTTTTTTAATTATGTTATCTATTTCTAAAACATCATATAGTTCCTTTAATGAATTCTCCTATATAATTATTCCCCTCATTCATGACATGATGGAAATTGAACTTTCTTTCCTCTATGTTCCTCATGAAACTCCCTTCCACTCTTATTATGTTTGATAGAAAACTCAGCTAATTAGATATTATTGATCATATTATGAAATTTCTGATTATGCATAACAACAAGGTTTATCCTTCCAGTTCTCGTTTAATTTTTCAAAAGGAAAATCATTCCATTGTCAATAAAATTTACCATTAACTTGTATCCTTTTGGTTCTAGAATGTATATAAAACAAAAATCATAATTTGAAAAATTGTAATCATATTTGGAAATCGTATAATCATTCATAGGATGTATAAATCTATACACATATTTTCAATCTATGATAGCTTAGGTTTAACCTAGGTTATCCATCATTATCATCTATTCAAATCGTTCATAATGGATTGTAAATAAAATATATATTTTCACAATGAATTTCTCCAGGGAGTGTCACACCAGTTGTGAAGTAAGGCCCATTATCATTTACAAGGTGATAATCAAGTCAATCTCGATACACACTTTTTAGGGTTATTATCCCAAGGTACAATTGTGTGAGAACCAAATCCACTTGTAGTACCAAAATCAGGATGTAATTTACTTTAAAATATCCTAATATCTTCTTTACTAAAAAGTTAGCATGTTATCCTATACATATAACTATTACAAGGGTTTTTGCCAATTTTTTTGAACCCTAATATCAAATGGTTTAATAAACCTCATTATGATATGAGCTATAACAACCCTGGTTTTTCATACATATACAATATATCTATATAGATGAATATTAAATACATTTAACAAAAAACAGACACGGGGACCAAATAATGTGGGTGTCATAGGATATTAGATATTAATCATTATATTTCATAAAATATATTCAATATCTACAATAAATATCTCCTCATTTACTAGTCTTTATAGAAATACTATTTAAAAAACAATATTTATAATAAAAGGAAAGGAAAAATATGATAGGGTAAGATCAGAAGATCAGTATGGGTAACCATGAGATATATAAATCGATAATCATATGTACGAATAATATAAGAATATGGGAATGAGATCTTTAAAATAAAATAAAAATTTCATAACCGATATATAAAATATCACAAACACAAGTTATGGAAAAAACATTAACATTTCAAAATACATAAATCATAATAATAAGAAATCATCATTACCCAATCTTGAACCGTGAGTTTAATTCATAAACTTGTGTGGAATCGTCATAATTATATAAACCATTTAATATCTCAAGGTTAACTACCATGAAAACCATATTACATATCAAAATATATTTCCCATAATGGATCAAGAACATAAAATTGTTTCAATAAAAGGATAAAAAACATCATCTTGTTTCTGATAACGGGTCATGAAAATCCATTTGTTTCCCATAACGGATCATCTACAATGACTTGATTCCCATAATTGATCAAGAACATAAACTTTTTACCAAAGCAGATCAAGCACATTGACATGTATACCTTATCTATATCATGAGATACAATACTTAAACCAATGATTTTGAGTTAGATATAGGTCCCAATCATCACATATTGAAAACCATACATCTATGTCCCACAAGATCATAAAACATTCATCATATTAGAACACTTCAAAAAATGGGTTTTATAAACATTTAGCTTTTCCACAAAAATATAAACCATAAATATTAATAATAAATATGGAATCGATGAATCATATACCCAATAAATTACGAGTAAAATTAAATGATTTTATCATTCACGGAACATGATTTTCAAAGATAACTTGGAAAATTTCTTGAGGAAAATAACTTTTCTATTTTAAAACCACTTATCTTGTTTAAAGGTTTCTCACTTTTAAATTAAAAAATTTATTGGAAATTAAACATGTAAAAATGTAATTTGATCATCAAATAATTGTCCCATCATGATAGAGGTAAAATCATATCATTTCATATAAGTTTTAAAAAACATTCTTTTCATACTTTTTCAACAAAAGTAAAAAAGTATATCATTTGGAAAATGTCATAATGATTCATTTTAAAATATTCTCTAAAAAATATAACATGGGTACAAATGATTTACAAAAATTATAGGATAATAGTAAAAACCTTTTTGGAAACATATTTATAAAACATGAGCATAGAAGAGTAATATTCCTCTGCCGATACATAAACATAAAAAATCCAGAAAGATGATGAGATTATGAAATAAACCCTTACAACATTGATAACTTTTGAATCAGAGGATATGTGAAAGAAATAAACCTATATGGATATGTAAATCCAAATGATATACATAATTTGTACCATAAAATTAATTTATGGGTAGTATTTACTCTATTAAAAAGAAGCATCTAGTGTATAAGGAATGTGTCCCTCAGAAATAAAAGTGAGATGAAAGTCCATTACCTTAGGTCTCGACTTCTTTTGAAAGTTCATTAACATCCTACATAATAAATTAAAATTTATTATAAATATATTATAGAAATATTAAATTTTTTATTATGTAATATATATTAATTATATATATATATATAGATTTAATTTCATTATTAATGATATAGATAGAAAATGAATTATACCGTTCATAGAGAGGGTCAGTCATACATGTGCATGAACGGTGTATTTATTTTTTAATTATGGAATTAAATAATGGAAAATCATAATTCTCCTTTTATAGAATCATTATTATATCATATATATCAAGTATATTCATCTAATTCATCCTACAAACCAGTAAAGTAAAATATCAATGAAAAACAAATCATACCGCTTTATGGAGGTGGTAGTCCACACGTATGCATGAGCGATATTATCGTTTTCCAATGGTCTAGAAGGAAGATAGAAGATTTTATATTATTATCTAATCAGTATAATTATGTTATATATATAATATATATTCATTAAACACATCATAATACTAATCCAAAAAATATAGTGATGCATAATTAATCGCATCGCTACATTGAGATGGTAAGTCGTACAAACACACGAGAGATACATTCTCTTCTTTTTTGAATACAAGAATGGTTTGTAGAGGTGTTTTAATAATAAAAATAACATTTCATTGTAACACCCCGAGCTTCCACGATACGCTTCTCATTCAATAATGCAATAGCTTGCATTGTACGCAACTTCGAGTTCTAAAACACCGCGAATAATCAAAGTAGCCGTTATGAATAGTAATAACCACTTTTTAAAATTATATAAATTTTATATTTCAAAATGGAATTCATTTTTGTATTCGTAATATCGAAATTATCCTAAGTTGAATTTTTTGTAACTTTCTGAGAACTTCCGATTTTTTTATGAATAGTGAAAAATACTTAAAACAAATTTTTTAATCAAAATAATTTATTGTGATAAATTATACTATTTAGTGATTTTAATGTATAATTAGAATATATTTTTACCATTTTGTCCCATGGTGGTCATTAGAATTAATTTAACATTGAAATTGGACATAAACAATTGCCAATCTTTTGATATAAATTGTTTCTTAAAAACACGCTATTTGTTGTAACAGTGGGAATTAATTATAAAATTAATTAATGCAATTTATATGTTTGGAATTTTGTAAAATAGACATCATTTTTGAATTTGTAATATCAATTATAGCTTAGGGTGAAATTTTGGCCTTTTTCTGAAAAACTTCAATTTTTGATGAATAGTGAAACCACTAAGTGGTTGTTAAAAACTGATTTTTTTCGTTAAAATGAAATATTACCACTTCTGTGATTTGATTTTCAAAAATCCGACATACATGGTTGTCATTAAGAAGTAAAATGTGGTTCAATGAGATTAAAATAATTTTTTGGTGAATAGTAACTTTTAAGTTCTTAATCGCGATTAGAGGTAATTAGTGTAGTTTAAGGTAAAAACAATGTTTTAATAATATGAGATGACCATGACACTTGTCCTACTCCTATTGTATGAGTCATGGACGACCAAGACAACCCATGGGTCAACTTGGGGACCCCATGGAGCCACTTTAGTTGGAAAATGACATTAATATATATTTATTTAATGTTAAAATTAAATTGACACAAACATGAGTTATTTTACTAAAACAATTTTTAAGTGGGGTTACACAAGTCCATATTTTGATTATAAATATTTATTATAAATCTAAAAAGATTTCCTACATCATAGTATTTTTTTTTATAATTTTTAGACATTAAATAAATTAAATTATTTATGACATCATGATGATGCAGCGATGACCTCATTATTTAACGATTTAAATAAAATGGGAAGATAATGCCAAATCCAAGGCTTAAACTTGTCCAAAGCCAATTGGATGAGGAGATTTCGAACCCTTATCACCTTAGCCTCGAATTATATAAGTGTGTGACCTTTAGAATCCGAAAAGCATTGTGTAATAATTTAACATTTCAATCTTTCCAAAAGAGCCCTTCCTCTCCACTTATAAAAGGCCCCCACCTCTCCCACCTTATTCACACCTTCCAGCCATTTGGCTCGGCCAAACTCTGCCCAAATACTCTCCCAAATTCCCCCTCTTACTCCTAGAAGCCTCACTTTGAGCAGAACTCTTCCCAAGGAAGCCTTTGGCTCAAATCAAAAAGAGTTACCCGATTTTGAGGTAATGTCTTCTCTAATGTTTTTTTGTTTTATTTTTCTTCTCCAACCCCCTAAACTCTTTTTATTCATTTCTTTTGTAACAACACCAGTATCCTCAATATACTAGGATGTTGTTATAAGATGGATTCGAGCTACACTTACACACACCTACATCTAATGGTTAAAGAACATACGGTTTCTGTGGATGGCGAATTTCTGCCTCACGAAACGATGATTGTTCAACACTTATATAACACCTTCAAAGGTGGCCATTAAGATGTCACTATTTTTATATATGATATATAATATGTTTAGTTTTTACTTATGCTTCTGTATTTCTCATTTATGGCATACTTTATGATTTCCATTAGGGGTAAAACGCGATAATTTCATTTTAGGAAGTGCGGACTACCGCCCCCTCAAAGTGATTTGAATCGTTAATGCCATATGTGGGATGTATAAAGGATGGATTAAATGGTATTATACACTATATTATACTGAAATTATATTATACATTTATATCATTATTATTTCGTTCCATTAAATATGAAATTGAAATGGAAGTAGCGTTCATGCGTACGTACGGCTTACCGTCTCCATGAACGGTGCATTTCATTTCTTACCTCTAAATGTTACGTAATATTATAAATGAATGTATATACTGGATATATAAGATATATATGACATCTAAATCATGGATATAATTCTGGATATAATGGATATTCTACCACATAAACAACTTGTAATTATAAGAAGTTTATTGTTGACACAAGTACCAAAGATCGACAAAACGACCGTTATTAACTTAAATAATTAAATAATGTTCATAACATGGTAATAAGTGATACAAATGGAATAATGAACATGAAAAAGGTTCTTAAGTAAATAGAAATTAACTCTAGTTTATTATTCAGGAGGTTAAAGAACAGTCGATTCAGGACAAGACGCAAGGTAAGGGAACTTCTTAACCTAATTTCCATTCTTTGGGTTAATCTCCTACTTTCAAATTATGTCATGATATTATTATGTCCTATCTTGTATTTTTACTTTCTTCATGTGTACCTATAGTGAATACAGATAATAGATCTATTTTATTTTAAAAATGATCTTTTTAAGGACTTCGTATCAATCCCCTTTCATTGAGGCATATTTTATTTTATACACAATTTTCTTTTATACGGTGTATAAACCCCTTTGACTTTTACGGTTATTCAAAAGGAATCTTTTTATACAAAGCGTTTTGCTAAACGACAAAAGGGAATGTTTTTCTTTCCATACTTATGCGGCGACAACGACTTCTCCACCGCCGTGACCATTATTTGAGTTTCGGCTTCCTCTATAAGCCATCTTTTTTTTAATGAAAAATAAATAAAAAGTTTTAACATTATTTTATTTTGGTATTGAAAATGGTTTTGAAAGCGTTTTTATTATATCAATGTGCTGTATTGATATCTTCTGATTGAAATGTGGAAATGTTATGTTTCCTTTATGCATGTTTTATGTGATACAATTATGTTATGGTTTATGATATGTTTAAACCTATTCATATGAGGAATGCATTGGAGTTAATAAGTGACGGGTGGAGCTCGCTATAGCTCCTCGATGCATCGGCAGGTCTCATGAGACAAACTAGTGTCTTGGCACGAGGCCTTGACAAAATCTTATTTGTGGTCTTGGCACGAGGCCTTGGCTACGTGGTTATGATAGTCTGGCATTATGCATTCCAACATTATGAAAGTTGTTATTGATATTTCATGTGATTATTCGACCAGTAGAATATCCATGTGAAGAAGTGAATGGCATTATCTCATTTTACTTTTTCCATATTATGTTGATGTTAAAGTTTAAAAGGCTTTTGTTTTAGTTATACATTGCCTTAAATTTTTATGATTATATATGAAAGCTTCCGAAATATTGTTATCCTTACTGAGCATCTGAGCTCACCCCTTTCAATGTTTAAATATTTTCCAGGATGTGAAGAAGTATTTTATGAATGACCTGCAGGGATTGTGAGAAGAGGATATGAGTGTGGACTATGGAGACTTTGTTATTGTTGTTTTTCACTTTATGATGTAATGTAACGTTTACGAATGTATCTAGTGTTTCCAAGGCTACAAAACTAATCGGTCTTTCGAGACTTGATCTTTTGTGATCATGCCAATGTTACGAGCTAATGCACCGACTCTGGGTAGCTGGGGTTGGGGCGTTACAGTTGGTATCAGAGGCAGTTTAGTACTAACCTTGGAAGCTAGATTTAGATAAACTCTGATTAGAGCACATAGCCCAAAGATAGACTTTGAGGATTAGTATAGAAGAACTTCCTAGAATTTTGGTATTATAGAGATGTTATGAGTTTTCCGAGCAATACATCCCTGTCTGGATACGAGCAGGTAGAGGCGGCTCTGGCACAGATGTACCTACGGGTAAAACCCGAAAACACCGCTTTGAGCTAGACTCAAACGGGAACTGGTGCACGACAACGGGCCTTGCTGCACTCATGGTTACGACACTCCAGGGGGATTTTCTTAGGATAATTCTCATTTTCTTTACAAACCGATATGTAGGGTTTATGAGTATATACTTCCTCAAAGGAAACATTCTTATGATTATGGATTATATCCATAAACCGTTCAATTTACTTTAAGTATTTTAAAAGTTTGGAATTATTCATTGTAATTCATAAACTAACCTAGTTTATGCCATTGTATAGAAATGGCGCCCAGTAGATGGAATGTGAACTCCGGCAATACGTATGATCCAAAGAGTAAGAAGTATCGTATCTTTCACGGTATTAAGCCAACATTTCGAAGGGAAATAGTCTCCCATGTGTTATCAACATATGAAGAAATAGTATCATGTGTTAATAAGATAAGTAAAGAATTCTATGAGTCCTATGGCTTTGAAGCGAAGCAAGAGATGAAAGGGATGGAAGAGAGAATGATGGATAAAGGGATGAGGGGAAAGAAGAATTTTCCAATATGCGATAATTGTGGGAAGAAACATCATGGAACTTGCCTAAAGGGAATGGGAGTTTGTTATAAGTGTAGAGAAAAAGGACACAAAGTGCGTGACTGCAAGGGTAAGAAAATGGTTTCAAATGTACAATGCTTCTTCTGCAAGGATTGGGGACACTACACAAACCAATGTTCAAATCATCAGAGTATGCCCCAAATGGTGTTATTGGATAATAATCAAGTTATGATACTACCACAGATGAGGAGTAATGATTATAGTTCTTATGTTGTTATTAAATAATTTTGTAATTTGAGTGTTGTATCAATGATGTACTGGTTATAATAATTATGGAGTATATAAGGATTGTACTGCAGTACTATTTCATCAAGGACTTGAGATTGTGTGGAACCAAGAAAAGTGACTCCACAGTAGGTTAATTTTTTGGAAAATATATGGTTGAGAGAAAGATAGACCATAATATTGTTTTGATACTGAGATTGTGATTTTGGAATAAGACGTGATTGATTTGGATAAATTATATTGGATATACTAAACTTCCTTGAAACTGATTGATGTTTTGTATACATTTTCGGATAGAAGGAGTATATCTAGTATTCTATAAGGAATAAGGGATCATGGTAATTCAGTATGTTTAAAAAGAATACACGATGAAGGTGTTCACATGTTATTACATGGGAAAAAGGATCTTCATTATGTTTACCTTCCTTGTAAAATTTGGACTGTGAGTTGGACAGAAGTATTTTGGATAAATATAAAGGTTGGAGTGGATTAAGTTGATCTTTGGATAGTATTGTTTAAGGTTAAAGCATTTCTGAAGATTATTTTTGGAATATTATAATACTATAGTTTTAGGAAAAGGACAACCTGTAGGGTGGGGCATAACCCATCGCGTCGGACAAAGCTGCAAGAATCGAACCCACAACCATAGTGCGACAGGCCTTTATTTCCTACCACTAGCCTACAGGAAGTCCCTGGTTATTACAAAATAATTTTACTAATATAAATGGTATGTGTTAACATTTGGAACCTTATACAATTGGGATAAATAGAATATTTTTGAGTTCCGTTACCATTTGGAGTAAAAGTTGGGTTTGTGGTAAAAATTTATTAACGAATGAAAGTATACATAACAAGTATGTATATTCCCTTACGTTCTTATTAAATCTCCTAAATAAATTCCTCAACATTATAAAAGGTAACTTAAAACAAAAATGTTGTCGGTTAACTTTTCCAACTGGGGATTCAATGACCGTTTAACCAATCACAAGTTTGTGATTTTCTTGTGGTTAAACTTTCTCCTAATCCTGTTTTCTATAACTCTCCATCAGACCTTGATGGTTTGTTTCTCCTCCATATCCATATTTTCATAGAATCCTGGAATGGGCTATATCGGGTGACCTTTGTACTTATCTTGCTTTCTTTTAATGTTATTTATTTATTAACCTTATTTCCGATGTGGGTTATCCTCAAAGGTATTTTCTCTTTTCAACCTTTTATTTTCAAAGAAAAATTTCAAATTGCGAGGACGCAATTTATTGAAGGAGGGGAGAATGTAACACCCCGAGCTTCCACGATACGCTACTCATTCAATAATGCAATAGCTTGCATTGTACGCAACTTCGAGTTCTAAAACACCACGAATAATCAAAGTAGCCGTTATGAATAGTAATAACCACTTTTTAAAATTATAGAAATTTTATATTTCAAAATGGACTTCATTTTTGTATTCGTAATATCGAAATTATCCTAAGTTGAATTTTTTGTAACTTTCTGAGAACTTCCGATTTTTTTTATGAATAGTGAAAAATACTTAAAACAAGTTTTTTAATCAAAATAATTTATTGTGATAAATTATACTATTTAGTGGTTTTAATGTATAATTAGAATATATTTTTACCATTTTGTCCAATGGTGGTCATTAGAATTAATTTAACATTGAAATTGGACATAAACAATTGCCAATCTTTTGATATAAATTGTTTCTTAAAAACACGCTATTTGTTGTAACAAATGGAATTAATTATAAAATTAATTAATGCAATTTATATGTTTGGAATTTTGTAAAATAGACATCATTTTTGAATTCGTAATATCAATTATAGCTTAGGGTGAAATTTTGGCCTTTTTCTGAAAAATTTCAATTTTTGATGAATAGTGAAACCACTAAGTGGTTGTTAAAAACTGATTTTTTTCGTTAAAATGAAATATTACCACTTCTGTGATTTTATTTTCAAAAATACAACATACATGGTTGTCATTAAGAAGTAAAATGTGGTTCAATGAGATTAAAATAATTTTTTGGTGAATAGTAACTTTTAAGTTCTTAATCGCGATTAGAGGTAATTAGTGTAGTTTAAGGTAAAAACAATGTTTTAATAATATGAGATGAGCATGAAACTTGTCCTACTCCTATTGGATGAGTCATGGCCGACCAAGACAACCCATGGGTGAACTTGGGGACCCCATGGAGCCACTTTAGTTGGAAAATGACATTAATATATATTTATTTAATGTTAAAATTAAATTGACACAAACATGAGTTATTTTACTAAAACAATTTTTAAGTGGGGTTACACAAGTCCAAATTTTGATTATAAATATTCATTATAAATCTAAAAAGATTTCCTACATCTTAGTATTTTTTTTATAATTTTTAGACATTAAATAAATTAAATTATTTATGACATCATGATGATGCAGCGATGACCTCATTATTTAACGATTTAAATAAAATGGGAAGATAATGCCAAATCCAAGGCTTACACTTGTACAAAGCCAATTGTATGAGGAGGTTTCGAACCCTTATCACCTTATCCTCGAATTATATAAGTGTGGGACCTTTAGAATCCGAAAAACATTGTGTAATAATGTAACATTTCAATCTTTCCAAAGGAGCCCTTCCTCTCCACTTATAAAAGGCCCCCACCTCTCCCACCTTATTCACACCTTCAAGCCATTTGGCTCGGCCAAACTCTGCCCAAATACTCTCCCAAATTCCCCCTATTACTCCTAGAAGCCTCACTTTGAGAATAACTCTTCCCAAGGAAGCCTTTGGCTCAAATCAAAAAGAGTTACCCGATTTTGAGGTAATGTCTTCTCTAATGTTGTTTTGTTTTATTTTTCTTCTCCAACCCCATAAACTCTTTTTATTCATTTATTTTGTAATAACACCAGTATCCTCAATATACTAGGATGTTTTTATAAGAAGGATTCGAGCTACACTTACACACACCTACATCTAATGGTTAAAGAACATACGGTTTCTGTGGATGGCGAATTTCTGCCTCACGAAACGATGATTGTTCAACACTCATATAACACCTTCAAAGGTGGCCATTAAGATGTCACTATTTTTATATATGATATATAATATGTTTATGTTTTACTTATTCTTCTGTATTTCTCATTTATGGCATACTTTATGATTTCCATTATGGGTAAAACACGATAATTTCATTTTAGGAAGTGCGGACAACCGCCCCCTCAAAGTGATTTGAATCGTTAATGCCATATGTGGGATGTATAAAGGATGGAGTAAATGGTATTATACAATATATTATACTGGAATTATATTATACATTTATATCATTATTATTTCGTTTCATTAAATATGAAATTGAAATGGAAGTAGCGTTCATGCGTACGTACGGCTTACCGTCTCCATGAACGGTGTATTTCATTTCTTACCTCTAAATGTTACGTAATATTATAAATGAATGTATATACTGGATATATAAGATATATATGACATCTAAATCATGGATATAATTCTGGATATAATGGATATTCTACCACATAAACAACTTGTAATTATAAGAAGTTTATTGTTGACTCAAGTACCAAAGATCGACAAAACGACCGTTATTAACTTAAATAATTAAATAATGTTCATAACATGGTAATAAGTGATACAAATGGAATAATGAACATGAAAAAGGTTCTTAAGTAAATAGAAATTAACTCTAGTTTATTATTCAGGAGGTTAAAGAACAGTCGATTCAGGACAAGACGCAAGGTAAGGGAACTTCTTAACCCAATTTCCATTCTTTGGGTTAATCTCCTACTTTCAAATTATGTCATGATATTATTATGTCCTATCTTGTATTTTTACTTTCTTAATGTGTACCTATAGTGAATACACATAATAGATCTATTTTATTTTAAAAATGATCTTTTTAAGGACTTCGTCTCAATCCCCTTTCATTGAGGCATATTTGGTTTTATACACAATTTTCTTTTATACGGTGTATAAACCCCTTTGACTTTTACGGTTATTCAAAAGGAATATTTTTATACAAAGCGTTTTGCTAAACGACAAAAGGGAATGTTTTTCTTTCCGTACTTATGCGGCGACAACGGCTTCTCCGCCGCTGTGACCATTATTTGAGTTTCAGCTTCCTCTATAAACCATCTTTTTTTTAATGAAAAATAAATACAAAGTTTTAACATTCTTTTATTTTGGTATTGAAAATGGTTTTGAAAGCATTTTTATTATATCAATGTGCTGTATTGATATCTTGTGATTGAAATGTGGAAATGTTATGTTTCCTTTATGCATGTTTTATGTGATACAATTATGTTATGGTTTATGATATGTTTAAACCTATTCATATGAGGAATGCATTGGACTTAATAAGTGACGGGTGGAGCCCGCTATAGCTCCTCGATGCATCGGCAGGTCTCATGAGACAAACTAGTGTCTTGGCATGAGGCTTTGACAAAATCTTATTTGTGGTCTTGGCACGAGGCCTTGGCTACGTGGTTATGATAGTCTGGCATTATGCATTCCAACATTATGAAAGTGGTTATTGATATTTCATATGATTATTCGACCAGTAGAATATCCATGTGAAGAAGTGAATGGCATTATCTCATTTTACTTTTGCCATATTATGTTGATGTTCAAGTTTAAAAGGCTTTTGTTTTAGTTATACATTGCCTTAAATTTTTATGATTATTTATGAAAGCTTCCAAAATATTGTTATCCTTACTGAGCATCTGAGCTCACCCCTTTCAATGTTTTAATATTTTCCAGGATGTGAAGAAGTATTTTATGAATGACCTGCAGGGATTGTGAGAAGAGGATATGAGTGTGGACTATGGAGACTTTGTTATTGTTGTTTTTCACTTTATGATGTAATGTAACGTTTACGAATGTATCTAGTGTTTCCAAGGCTACTAAACTAATCGGTCTTTGGAGACTTGATCTTTTGTGATCATGCCAATGTTACGAGCTAATGCACCGACTCTGGGTAGCTGGGGTCGGGGCGTTACATTCATAATTTTTTTATTACTTATGTTAATATTTTATGATTAATTTGATATATTTTTAGGAGGTAAACAAGAGTATAAAAATAAAGTGATCGGTTAGGGTGATTACCACTTCTTGGAAACGAATCTTTTAGATCTCCTCTAAAGGGATATAGGTTTAGTATTTTGGATAGACCAATAGCTTCCAAAATGTGAATAAGTAATTTAAGAAGATAATTTGTTAGGGGATGGTTGATATTGAAGTCTTAAAGTGGTGTCAAGAAGTGGGTGAGGAGGGTCCTATTATAATTGATGTGAGGGATACTATTGGAATTTCACAAAAGATTAAATTGTAAATAAAATATTGTAGAGAAAAATGGATAAAAATAGACTAAAAATTTATATGGGGTTACATTGTATACTATATATTTCAAAAAAATTCTTATTTAATATTTTTATGATTTTTAAATAATTTAATGAAATTTTATTTTCATAAAACATCATTATTTTTAGTTCTTCCAATATTCATTACATTGAAATTAATAAAATTATAAAAACAATATAAATTCAAAAAAAATATTTTAATAAATACCAAACATTTCATATTAAGATATACAATTTTTTAATCATATAAATCATCTCAAAGTATTGTACTTTTAATATATTTAATATCATTTATTTTAGAATTCCATCACTTGAATAACCATGACGTCAAAGTTATGTAAGCATTTAAGTTAATAATTTTTCCAAAAATTATAACATTTATTTCCATTATTAATATAAATAATATATATTTAAAAATAATATTTATATTCTATCAGTTCATTTAGATAACCCCATGTTAACAATAATTTAGTTATAAAATACAAGAGGATGATATGTTTGACTTTTCATTAAATAAAATATTATAAAAGTCATAATATCATCCAAGGGGATAGAAACGTCATTAAATTTTTTTGTTATATGTTATGAAATATAAGTATAAAATAAAATTTAGGAATATTTTAAGCTTATTTTATGGTCCTCATCATTTTATTTTTAACCAAAATTACCCAATTCACCCTCACTTTTGTAATAAAAATATTATAATTAAAATTCTAAATGAAAAAAATAAAATGGACCTATTTACCAAATATGGACATAATTAATTAGAATATTGTATAAATTTTTAAATATTCAACTCATAGAGGAGGAATAATATAATTTAACATTAATCCAACAAAACTAAATGAAAAACAGTTAAAAAAAGTGTTTTAAAGCCCAAAAACATACTTTTACCAAAAGAAGGTACAAGGATGATTAAAATGTAATTAATTAGAATATATATCAATAAATATTAATTATGTTAATTTGAGATAAAATTATAATAATTAAATAAAATGACACTGTTAGAAAAATTAATATTTTTAACTATTAAATGAAAAATCAATCATTTAAAAAAATACGAAATTTTCACCCAAAGTAAATTTGGATATTTTAATTTAAATAACTAATTATATTTTATGAAATTTATTTTATAATGGTTAAAAAAATTATTTATAATATTTTCTCACAAAAAATAATATAAATTCATTTTTGATAAAAACATATTTTGTAAGAATAAAATTACATTACTAAAATGTATTTATTAATTACTAAGCATTTATATTTAGTAGGGACCTTGTATATAATTCATAACGTATTTAATTAAATTCAACCCTCCAATTAAATAGATGGGTGAAAAAATTATATAATAATATTGTTAATAGAATATGACATTTCTCTTAAATTAATGGTTTCATGTAACATAATCTATCAAAGAAGATAAATATATTTGGAAGAAAAAGTTTATAAAATCCTGAGGTGGTACAAAGGTGCTTTACCTTTTACCTACATAGATCCATAATGTATGGCTGGGTACCAATTGCTGGGGTGAACTTGGTGTGTGTAAAATTCAGTAGGCCCCCACCAATGATGTAAAATGCTATCTAGTCAGTGAATATAAAATAGACAGTGTGTAGATAATAAATAATGAAGTCAAATAAATAAACTATGTCGACCTGGGACCCTGTAGGACACCCTTACTACCTTACCTACTTCAACATAATCATAATTTCTCTAAATAAGTGGATATGTGATAAACATAATAATATAGGACCCAAGGTATACCCAATGCATCCTTGAATTTATTAGGTTGAGGCAACTCATTGTAATAGCTCATGCCATATGGATATTGGGGAATGAGTATAATCTAAGGATGAACCCTTGGTAATTTAATCCTATAATGATAATTATATTGATCCCAATGAAATATTCTCAAGTAGCCTCAGGATAGATATAATTGGAGCATAAGGAGAGAATCTATGGATGTCCATGTCTTAATACATAAATCTGAAACCAAGCAGATTATCCATGGATTTATAATATCTAGAAATACTTAATAGATGAGTCCATTTAATTTTGATTGGGATTTGATCAAGGTAAGAGAGTGACTGAGTCGAAGAGGGGTATAAACTCTTGGATAACACATCTATGAACCAGGTTGAATATTTTGTGTAGTCATGGAAAAACCAAAGGGGCCAAGTCATTATCAAGGTAGGCATTAATATAATGATATATAATGGTCTAAATATGAGTCAAGTGAATTATAATCCATTTTTAATTTAATTTAATCTCATCTATTAATTATAATACTTTATCATTTAATAGTGAATATTTCATACATTTATACCTTTTTACCATTCCATTTAATTCCATTTAGTTGTGGGAATAAGTCATAGTTTATGAGGTCGTGTGACATGGCCATAAACTTCATGATTAATCTTTCATAATTTCACCTTTGAAAAGAATTTAATTTTATTATTGGATCTTAAATGTCTAGATAAGACCACCTTAGAAGGTGTCTTGGTCACAATGCATGGTAAAAAGGTCAAGGAAAAATAATTAACTCACCCAAGGGGATGTCGAGTCAAGGTATTCAACCTCAGAATGTTTTAAAGGGTTATATAAGAGTATCTCATCAAGAAAAACCATTCAATTTAAAGTACATTCATATATAAAAATAGATTCATGGAAATTATAGCTCTTAGAAAAATTGTTTACTTTGTAGAAATTATAACATTTAAAGAAAGGTGCGAGACCACTTCTCTAATACTGGTAGATAACATCTCATCTTATATCATCTTAATATTTGGGATAAAATTGGAGGACTCTATGAAACTAGACCAACACCATGAAAATATGGAATATTTTATCCCACAAAATTTGCATAAGATATAATTCCCCATCTATAAGAATTACATAATCTTGGGATAAGTCGTGAATTCACATTTATGATCTTTTTAGGTTTAGAGTTTTATAGAATTATTCCATAAGCATTATATATCATATAAAATATTAAAAAGTAGAGACTTCTACTTAGTATACTATTTTTACAAAATATAACTCTTTAAAACAAAACATGATTTATTTTCTTGAAAAAAATATTCTTGACATCATACTTTCTCTTACCCATCCTTATACCATATGAAAAACATTTCAAAAACTTGAGTTGAGAACAAAAAGATCTCTGAGGGATATAAAATAAAGAATGAAATAGTTAGTTCATGATTATTTTAAACCCAAGAATTCATTTTCACAAAATCATACTTTACACCCTTATAACATAAATAATTCAGCATACCTCACGAAATCATAAAGTTATTATAAAACTCATTGAAATTATAAATCATAAAGGTAGATTGTGGAATCCATATCATACTTATATTATATCTTTCACATCTATATAAGTATTAACCTCCTTGGTTATATTTGGAATACACATCATAATATATTCCCTAAATCTCTTAGTATAAACCATACCATTTAACTCCATCTCATCACCCAATGAATTAGAGATATATCATGGGCTCACCCGGACTTGGTTTATCATGTAACCAACCATATACATACTTAATTCCAAAGAACCATAACATAATCATAACAAATGAAACAAGCATAAAGAAAAAATAAAATTTCCACTGTGCAATCAAATTTCATCTTTACATGTCGTACATTCATAAATGAAAACTCAATATTTTAAAATAAAATTTTAAACATGTATAGAAAATAAAAATACATAATATTGACATAAAATAAAGAAATTCCATTCATTGTGTATATGTAAAAAACAATCCAATTTACTGAAATAATCAATCCCTATTTAAAACACAATTAAAACTTTTAAAAAGTAGATTTTTGAATCCAAGTGTCCCGTACCACTTTGAAACTTTTGGAATGATTTTAAACTTTAAAACATTCTTATACATATAAATAAATTCTTAAAACCATTATGAAAACATGGACATAAATGTGATTGATTTAGAAGAATAAATGTTTAAAACATTTAAAATGGTGTGTTATTTAAAGCGTCCCTTGCCACTTGAGAAACTTGAATAATAATCATTAAGGAATAAAATTTAAAAACATTAAAAATCATGATAATATAATATTTGACTATATAAAATGTCAAAAGGTTTGTAAATACACCTTATTGATAATAGAGGTGCATAATATCAAGATATGCATCAACGAAAGGAGACTGAGATGAAGTTCCTTACCTTGAGTCTGAATCGTCAAGTATAGTCGTTATATTCCTGAATAATAAAATTATTAAAATTTATAATTTCTTGAAAAACTTTTAAAAATATATTATTCATTTTATATCACTTATTACCATTCAATATAAATTACATAATTATTTAAGTTCATATCATATGTTTTGTCGATATTCGGTACCTGAGTCGAAAATGAACTTGCTATGATGTAAAATTCAATGTCATCATAAGTTCATCATATCTAGAACAATATTCATGAAATATTATTAACTTTTATACATAAATTATACTATTAAATAATACCATTTATATATAGTATTAAAAATTAACAATGTTAAATTCATGCAGATGATAGGTTGAACATACGTATGGGTAACATTTTCCATTTTTTGTTGATCATTATGAAAATAAGGTAATTATTATTTCATCTTTACATATGATAATAAGATTATTAACATCATAATAATCATTTAATTTTACCTATATATAACATAGAAATTATGTGGTAAATAAAAATAATTCACTTCACTTTATGGAGGTGATAGTTCAGACGTACGCGTGAACAACACTATCATTTTTATGTGAATGGAAAGTAAGAAAAAAAATTAAATATTATTTTTAAAAAATGATAAATATTTCATTAATATCATATATAAATATTTATTACATAATTATAACCAGTCTTGATAGACGGTAATAAAAAAATAAACAATATTGGTTCGCGAGGGTGTTGTCTGCCGTACAGACGAACGAAATATTCATTTCCCATTTGAATGTTATCGATTTACTGCGGCGACGAGTGGTGAGAGCGGCGGGAGCCTGGGTGCGTGCAGAGCCATGACGGCAGTAACTGATGCAGTCGATGGCGTGACTTCGACAGTGGTCGACGATGCGGATGGCGCGGGAGGCGTGATGGCAGTGGCTTCTGATGTCCCAATGGCGGTGGTGGCCTTCGATGATGTTGCGAGCGGTGTACTGGTGGTGTCTCGTGCTGCGGGGGAATTGATGGCCGTTACGAATGGCCAGGGCGGTGAGGCTGTCATGAAGAATGGCGATGCGAGTATGGTAGTGGTGCCTGGTGCTGGGGGCGCGACTGGCATGCGCATGACCCATTTGTTGTCTGAGGTGAATCCCACCAGAACAAACCAGGTCTGTAGACCTATAGCAGTAGATGCGACTACTGCAGTTGCAGGTATGGGCAGTGTGAGGCCTTAATCGGTGTAGGATGGGAAATATGGTGTTGTTTCTGAGCACCCATCTCAAGGGGTTAATAAATCTGATATGAGCAAAGGACACTTTGCTCAAGTTAAGGATGCTGCTCCGGAGAGAATGGTCAATAACGGTAACACTGCTCACGTGACTGCTAGTAGAGAGGCGATTCTTGATAGATTAAAAATTTCAAACACTCCATAATTTCTAGGATTGTTCTTCCCGTATAAGGAAAGCCTTGGAAACATGTCTATTTAGTTCAAAATATGACCTCTATATGGCGTTTTTCTAGTTGGATATGTATTACCTTTGGTCGGGGGTTTTTTCATATCAGTTTTCCTTCAGAAGATCTAAAACGAAGGCCATGGGGGATTGGCTCAATCTTCTTGAAGACAAGTATGTTATGCTTTCAAGAGTGGGATTTTCGGTTTAATCCATTCACTATAATAAATACTAAATCCCAAGTTTGGATCAAGATTATTGGCCTTAATTGTATTTTGTGGCATCCTAAAATCTTGTTTGATATTGCATCTATAGTGGGGATCCCGATCAAGATGGATAGGAATACTGAGAATTTCAGATTTGGTCACTATGCTTGGGTTTTTGTTGAGGTTGACTTGAGCACTTGCTTGATCTATAATTTTGTTTTGTCAGCATTGGATGATGATATTCCCTTAAAAGTGTAATATGAACGACTTCCTAACTTTTGTTCGGAGTGCCAAATGATAGTTCATGTCAAGGGTAATTGCCAAATGTCTGTGGTTTTCTCATTTTGCTCCTCCATAGGCCATCCTGAAACTTCTTGTAGAATGAAATTGAGGATGCAGTCAACACAGAATAAGGTGGATTCAATTACAAATCCCACTCTTGACAAAGGTAATGTGCAGATTATAAATGGGGTGACTAAGGAGTTGATGCATGAGACTCATACGTTAGGGGGATGGCCTCGAAGATCCAAATGGATGAGGGCGGAATTGTGTCTTCGGAGCAAAAATCTGATCATGAAATTGAAGGGCAGCAAAATCTGGGTGATGGGAACATTTCAAGGATTCGAGAGGAAATCAATAAATTAAGGGAAACTGAGGGGATACATGGAAGGTGAGATGATATCAAGGATGATTACCCAAAAAAATCATCATATAGTCAGGTATTATCGAAAGGGAAAGCTACTGTTGTGGTTGATGAATGTTTCCAACCTGTTCCTCCTACGAAAGCGAGACAGAGGAAAGACTATTCCTATCTCAAGCTGACTATGGTCACCAGGTCTCATGGTCACTTAGTTGACTCTGACTGGTATGATGATTATGATTATTCCTATCAGTTTGATTATGACTTATGATGTTCTCTAGTTTTTTGGCATGATTGCATGATGCTTGTATGTCTCCTTCCAACTCCTTGTTGTACTGTTTTTTCTTTTTCAATAAGAGGGCTCTGCCCGAATCTTTTGACTAAAATCTCAGTATATTTAGGATGAGAGAGTAATTATTTTGTCATGTATGAATGATATTTAAAGGAAGTGGAAGAAAAAATGAAATTGAAACACTTAAAAATGATACCTCTTCTTCGGTTGATCACCTTTAATGAACACCTTAACACCTATAAAGAGGGTGTTCTACCTAAACTAAGACCTCAGAAATGTGAGAAGTTATTATAGGAAGGGGTTTTGGTAGATCTTGGCTGAAATAAATGGTTCTTTAAGTGTGGGTATTAGAGAAGAGTGGGTACCTTTTATAGGAGAGGGGAGGGTCACCCTTTGAAACTCTTAAAATATTAAATTAATATAAATTCAATTTCGGTTCTAAATGGTCCCAAAATCATTTATTTCAATACTAAGAGGATTTTGGGTCGAATACCCATCATCCAATTTAAATTAGTAAAGTTATTAATATTTTTTAATCTTTATATTTTTGGTTTAAACCTTATTTTACCCTTTTTAAGCTTACCATGATATCATTTTATTTACACATTTTGTATTATTTTAATTATTATAACATGTAAAACGACTAAAAAAACTTCATTTATGTCATATTAGGACTAATCATATCCATTTGGTCAAATATTATATTTTTATAAATTTTATAACTTTTAATAAATGACATAGTCTTCCATTAAATTCTTGTATGGCATCAAATATTTTAAAATATATTAATTTCAATCTTAATAATATCATTTATTTGATTCTTCCTTCAAAAAATCTATTATTGAATCATCATTGCGTCATTAATAAATTTAATTATTTAATTCCTAAAAATTATAAATAAATTACCATGATGTAGGTAATCATTTTATATTTCTAATGACTATTTATAATAAAAGATATCACTTATATAACCCCTTATTAAAATAGTTTTAGTAAGAAGAGACATGTTTAAGACATATTTTCCTTTACATTAAATTAAAAGTTATAAATGTTATAATCACAACTAAGTGGATTACAAATGCCAAAATTTCGATCCAATTACTATCTTGGTTATCCATAACTCATAAAATAATATTATTACAAGTGTTAGGGGAGTTTTCTATTATTATAATATTATTTTAACCCTTATTTAACTGATTTACCCTTTAATTGTGGTAAATAAAAATAATTACTAAAGTGACTATTCATAATGTCTAAAAATAAAAGGGACCTATTTACATAATTTTTAACGTATAATTCAATATATGGAATCCATTTTTCCAAATTCAAAACATATAATTGAACAAAATTATTTAAAAAATTAATTCTATTGAAGATATAAGAATCATTTTTAAGTAAAAACCTTTAAAAAATTGACATGTGTTTATATCGAAATTAAATGTGAAATTAGTTCCAATGAAAAATAATATGTTATATGATAAAAAAATATCCCAATTACACTTTAAACCCAATTAATAGGATAATCTAGCTATATAAATAAATTAGATGAAAATGCAGTTTTGAATTAAAATGAAGTATATTTCACTATTTATTAAAAATTGAATTTTATCATAAAAATACGAAAATTCATCGAAAGTAAATTTTGAATTACTGATTATAAATAAGAATTATTTTCAAATAGAATATATAAAAGTGTCAAAAACTATATTTAAAAATTTTTCACCATCAAAAGGCGTTAAAAATATCTTTTAGAAATATTAGAGTATCCTATGCTTAAAATGGATGTATTCTCATTTTAAGCCTCTAAAATTTATTAAATTAAAGTAAAAACATTTAATAAACATGTGTAAAAATAATATAGTTAGTTCTATTAATTCGTGAAAATAAAAAGAATAGGAGATAACTACCATTTAATATAACAATATTAATAATATATTATTTCTTAGAATATCTCAGTCTTTTGTGAAACATAAGATTTCAGAGAAAATTGTTGTTGCATATCAAGTATGATATCAACACTAGAGTCCCCATTATGGTATAATTATTATATAATTCATAAATATTAATAAATATGAAAAATTAATATTTTATAATTACCTGGGATGTTACATCCTTCCCCCTAGTGAAAATTACATCCTCACAATTTTAAATTTGTGATCAGTAAATAAGGATTCACTTTTCAAAATTACTTCATTGAAATCCCACATTGGAAAAGGGTCAATAATAAATCCACATAAAAAGAAAGAGATTCAAGTAAAAAGGTCACTTGATATAACAAATACTAGGGCTTCAGGTATGGAGACATGGATATGGAAGAAAAACTAACCAACATGTTATGATGGAGAGTGATAGAAAACTTTATTAGAAGAATGTTAACAATAAAAAAACCATACATTTGTTATTGGATAAATTGTATTTGATTTCTTATAATGAAAATCAAATGGATAACATTTTGGTTTTGATATCCTTTCTATTTATTTGTAGAATTATTTCACAATTTGGAATAAGAGAAAAATATAAACATACTTACTTGAGAAGTATAGTTTCATCCTTTAGTAAATTTCCACCATAAAATCATATTTTACTCCAATATTTGAGTATTTAAGATGAATATTTCATGCATGAAGCACTATAATCAGCTTCTAAAAACTCACACTATCCAAAAACGTTCAACAGTCTATTTCTCTTATCTTTAAAAATTAACAAAAACCGAAAAATGGATGGTATAAGATTAGATAATTCCCCGAAAATAATAAACCATTGTATTATGAAAAACTAATTTTAATCTCCAAAATTCAATAGTAATGTACAAAGTTCCACAATGAAAATTCAACACATATTATTCCTTAAAAGTCCTCAAAATAATCCAAACTAATATTGAAACCCAATATTCATAAGGGTTTGATCACATAGTTTTTCAAGATAAATTTTAACATTTATCTCAAATTGAATAAATCACTCTTAATGTCTCATAGAAAAATGTAATTAATCTAATCACATATAATCTATGATAGGTTCATTATTTCCATAAATATCCTAATTCTCCATATGTCCACAATTAAAACCTTCGTTTCTTCCAAAATAAAATTCACCCATTACTCCTCAATTAAATCCCTTTAGTATTATAATTACCTTAATCATATAAATTTTCCAAAATAGTAAACGTATTCTAAAATAATATTTATCACTTAATCCCAAAATCATTTTCCAATACTAAGGATATCCTTTGGATAAAACTCAAGTTCCCAAAATCAACTTCATATTATTCTATAAACTCATTTAAATAAAAAAGTAAAAGACTTATTAATCAAGGAATTTATGTAGGCCCGTGGTAGGTGATGCACCCTTTTTGCCCTTCAGTTGTGGGTTTAATACCCATGGCCTTGTTGGATGCGACAGGTTATCATCTATCCAGTGGGTTATGTCTTTTCTAAAACTATATAATTCATATAACATTCAATAAATATGATAATGTCCTAAAAAATAACCATAACATGTTATAACCTCAATGTTTATCTCATACATTTCATTTGACATCCAGAAACAAATAACTAATAATTACCACCAAAATGAACTATCATTAAATGCCTAATGAATATTTATATCTTTATAATTATCTACACACAAGAAAAGATAATTCTTCCTCATATAACATTTTCACATAACAAACTTTCAGTTTACACATACTAGAAAAAAGTCTTCCAAAGTAATCCCATCATCAAAAGAGAAATAATACTGTCAAACATTTCATCATCCATAGATCTAACATAACTCTCGAATTCCAAAAATGTAGACATATTAATAATTTAGCATTATTCATGATCCCATAACCATAATTGTTATTCCTTAATACTTATTTCCTACCAACAAAAACATTAATCTTCTCTTAATATTCAATAATGTAAAAATATGAATCCTAAAATAATTCTAACCTTTCATGTCATTTTTAGTTTCCTCATCTTCAATTAGAATGGGATTATGTTTTTATAAACATATATTTATAAGGTCCTGCTGATCCCATCCATGAACCTTTTCTGAAAGAAATCTATTTTAATAATGATCATATGACCCACATTTAAAATATTTAATTAATAACTAAAAGAGAACATCTTTACCTTTCTTAGAGTCAACTAAACACTTACTTTTTCCTTGGAAGGTTAATGGTTTATAACCTTCATTTCCACTTAAATAACATCTTCATATCCCTTTAAAACATTTTCAGAGGTGTTTCTTTCTACATCCTCAACACATATTTCATTTAATATACTTACATTTATGATTATTACATGAACTTCCACATAGATTCAATTCTCTAATATACGATGTCTTAATAAAATTCATCAAGGTTCAAGTGGTCAATAATGACTCATGATAGTTGGTTTATAATAACCAAAAGAGTCCTCATTGCATCTCCCATTTCATTTGGTTTTTTATTTAGAGAACCAACACATTTTAATTTGCATCCATTATTAATTTGGTGCCTATTGGATCCATAAATTTATTAAATCCAAAAGGTTTTGTGTGATTATATCAATAAAATCATTATATACTAACCTCTATGGAAGATAAACACTTCAATATCCTAATTCATGTTGTATAAAACTCATTCAATTTATCGAAAATAACTATGACTATTTATAATATTCTAACTATTGTGGTTATATACAAATTTTCACTTATGCTTAAATAACACCCTAACCTCTAAAGTTAACTAAACCTAACTTTGATTCAAACTACAACATCCTAGCCTTAAGAATTACATAATCTTGTGATAATACATGAATTCACATTGAGGATCTTTATGGTTTACTATTTTAGATAATTAGGCCATAACCATTACATATCAACTAAAATATTACAAAAATAGACACTTTTAATAACTATCAATTTTTTGAAAAAATAAAACTCCATAAAATAAAACATGATTTATTTTCATGATAAACATATTATTAACATCATTATGTCTTTTAACCATCCTTATAACCTATTATATTTTCACAAAAAGTTGGGATGAACACAAAAATCTCAGTAAGGTATATATAATATGGAATAAAACCATTAGTTTATGAACATTTTAAACCCATGTAAACATTTTCACAAAATCATTCTTTACAGCCATAAAACATAAACTCATTAGCTTACTCATGAAATATTAAGATTCCAATGAACTTCACAGAAATAATAAATCATAAACTTATCTTGTGTCACCCATATCATACATATATTGTAGCTTTCACAGCTACATAGGGAGTAACCTTCATGGTTATGTTTGGAATACCCATCATAGTATATTATATAAATATCTTAGTAGAAACCCTATTGTTAAACTTTGTCTCAATACCCAATGAATTGGGAAGATATCACAGAATCACCCAACCTTGGATTATTAGGGAACCACATGTATACATATGTAATTCCCAATAACTATAACATAATCAAAACAGATAAAATGAGCATAAAGGAAGAATAACATTTTCACTATGAAATCACATTTCATCTTTACAAGATGCACACTCATAAATGAAAACACATTTTTTTAAAATAACATTTTAAAATTTTAAAGTAAACATCAATTTATAATAGTTAACTAAATGATATAAATTCCATTCAAGGCGTATCTGTAAAAAAATATTCTATGTTTTTGAAATAATCAATCAATTTCTAAAATACAATTAAAATATTTAAAAAGTAGATTCCCAAATCAATGTGTCACATGTCACTTTAAAACATTTGAATGGAATTTAAACTTTAAAAAATTCATGTTCATATAAAGAATCTTTAAAACTATTTTAAAAACATGTAAATAAATTTGAATGATTTAGAATTATAAATCTTTAAAACATTTAAAATGATATTTAAGTGAAAGAGTCCCTTGGCACTTGAGAAACACTTGAATAAAAATAATAAAGGAATAAAATTTTAAAAAACAATAAATATAATGTTAATATAATATTTCATGAAATAAAATGTCAAAATGTTTGTAAATACACCTTATAGGATAATATGGGTGCATAATATCAATATATGCCTCAAGGAAAAGTGACTGAGATGAAGTCCCTTACCTTGAGTCCAACTCATCACGTACAATCATTACATTCCTGAATAATAAAGAAAAGTTAATTTATACTTTCTTAAGAACCTTTTTTAAGTTTATTATTCCTTTCACATCACTTATTACCATGTTATGATAATTACATAATTATTTAATTTCATAGAGGATGTTTGTCGATATTCAGTACTTGAGACGAAAGTGAACTTGTTATGATTTTAATTTTCCATGTGTTCATGAATTCATCCAAACTAGAATAATATTAATGACATATTAATAAATTTTATACATAAATTATACTATTAAATCAAACTGTTTATTTATGGTATGAAAAATAAATAACATTATATTTAGGGATATGGTTTTCCATATATACACATGAGTAACATTTTCCATTTTTATTGATTACTATGGAAATATGGTAATTATTATTTTATATATACAGAATTATCATAACATTATTAAAATATTAAAAACTATTTAAATATACCTATATATATTATTCAAGTGATGTGATGAATAAAAATGACTCACATCGCTTTGTGGCTGTGATAGTTCAAACGTTCGCACGAACGACATTATCATTTTCATGTTGATGGAAAGTAATAAAATAACTGAAATATAATAATTTTAAAATGATAATTTTTTCATTAATCTCATATATAAATTTTTATTCCATTATTATAACCAGTATTGTATACTTTAATGAAAAACAAGCTATACTTGTTCAGAAGGAGGTAGTTCGTCCTACACACGAATGAAATTTTCATTTCCCATTTAATGAAATTGGAGATTGATTTAAGTTATTATATTAACATAATAACATCTTAGTTTATTTAGGATATTGGATTTATTTGTTCAAATTTTTTGAAGGATATTTAAAGGATGTGAAATATGAAATGAAATAGAAACACTTAAAAATGACACCTCTTCTTCGGTTAATCACCTTTTAAGGACACCTTAACACCTATAAGGAGGTTGTTCTGCCATAAATAAGGCCTAATGAATGTGGTAAGTGATTCTAGGAAGGTTTTGGGTAGATATTGGCTGAACCAAATTATTCTTGAAGTGTGTGTATTAGAGAAGAGTGGGTACCTTTTATAGGAGAGGGGAGGGGCACCCTTGGAAACTCATAAAATATTAAATTAATATAAATTTTATTTTGGTTCCAAATGTTCCTAAAATTATTTTTTAAAAGATAAGATAATTTTGCACCTAATACCTACTATAAAATTAAAATTAGAAATTTTTTTAATATTTTTTAAGCATTATCATTTTGGTTTAACCCTTATTTTATCCTTTTTAATCTTACCATGATATCATGCTATTTACATGTTGTGTGTTATTTTAATTACCATAACCTGTCAAATGACCAGAAAAGTGTAATTTACACCATATTATGAATTATCTTTTCCATTGGTTCTAATATTATATTTTTAGAAATTTTATCCCATTTAATAATCAAATTTATATTTTAAGTTAAGAATTATGTTAATTTTGACACTATTCATACTTGACTTTTTTTAAAAAAATTCTTCATAACTTGATTCCTTTGAAAAAATAAATTAACTCAATTCTAACATGTCATAGTAATCCATGAAATTCGTGTATGGAATAAAATATTTCAAATTATATTAATTTTCATATTATTAATATCATTTATTTGATTATTCCTTTAATAAATCTATTATTGCATCATCGATGTGATATAATTAAATTTAATTATTTAATTCCTAATTTTTTTAAATACATTAGCATGATGTTGGAAATATTATTAGATTTCTAATTACTACTTATAGTAAAATAAATCACTTATATAAACCCATATTAAAATTGTTTTAATAAGAAGAGACATGTTTAAGACATATTTTCCTTTACTTTAAATTAAAAGTTATAAATGTCATAATCACACCCATATGGATTCCAAATCCAAACTTTTGGTCCAAGTATTTTATTGGTTGGCTATAATGTATCCAATAATATTACTATAAGTGTTAAGGTAGTTTTATATTATTATAATATTATTTTTACCCTTCTTTACCTTATTTACCCATTAACCGTGGTAAATGAAAAATAATTACTAATGTTACTATTCATAATTTACAAAAATAAAAGGGTTCTATTTACATAATTTTTACTTTTTAAAAAAAAATATGGAATACAATTTTCAAAATAAAAAACAAATAATTTGAAGAAATTAATTAAAAAATTAATCCTGTTGACAGAATAAGAAAATGAGGTTTTTCAAGTAAAAACTCATCAAAAGGTTGACATGTGTTTACATTCAATTTAAATATTAAATCACTTCTAATGAACAACATTGGATTAAAAGATAAAGTCTTAATCTAATAATTATTTAAAACTAATCAAAAGGATAATCTAACTATATAACTAATTTAGATGAAAAAGTTAATTTTGAATTAAAATATAGTATTTTTCACTATTTATTAAAAAATAATTTTTTTCAGAAAAATACCAAAATTCAAAAAAGTAAATTTTGATGTCCCTATTATAAATAAGAATTTTATTTTTTAAAATAGATAATATAAAAGTGAAAAAAACAAGATTTAAAAAGGGTTTCCTATCAAAAGGTGGTTAAATTACCTTATAAAAATATTAGTGTATTTTATGCTTAAAATTTTATTTATTTTTATTTTAAGGATCTAAAATTTATTAAATAAAAGTAAAAATATTTATTAAACTTGTGTAAACATAATATAATTATTTGTGTTCATTCTCACCAATATAATGACTAGGTGATAACTACCATTTAAAATAATAATGTTAATAATGTATTATTTTTCGGTATCTCTCATTCTTGTGTAGAACATAAGAGTTAAAAGAAAACTATTGTTGTGTGTTGAGTATTATGTTGGAAATATAATCACTATTAATCTAAAATTAGTATATAATTCATAAATTTTAATAAATATGAAAAAGTCATATTTTATAATTACCTGGGATGATACATACGATACTGAAATTTAAGAGAAGAAAAGAAGTAAGAGAACTTGAAGTCTTACCGAGAGGGATCAATCAAGATGAATGATGCTTAAATAGGATACGTGACAAAGGATATCCAAAAAATCCAAGAATTATTAGAGGTAAATATCGCATTGAGGGTGTTACCTAGAGAATGTAGAAAAAAATGTGGCTTTATTTTTAAGTTAACGGTGGGAAAAATGGAAATTTCACATCTTTAAAAAGGGTCGCATGATTTGGCTGCACAATTGGCCAAACCATGTGCTGATCATGTAAACTATGCTATATGGGATTCCACTATAGCATAAAAAAATCACATGGTCAAAAAATGCACTGGTCATGAATGCCTATTTTCCAAAGGCACACAACTTTATATGATTTTTTCATAGTTTGACAAACCTTTCACACATTATGGGAATTGCCTCTACAAAATGTCCACACAATATTACAAAGTCATATTTACACCCTTGAATAGTTTCCATAAATGTTTCCCTTATATATGGTTTTCATGGTTGAATTCCACTAATATAAATAATAGTTCACCAACTATGCAACTCATGTTATTTCTATAAAAATATAGATTTATGCTCTACACAAGTGACAGATGCTCCCAAAACCTTACTTAAAACATTAGGAACAACTAAAAGAAAAAAAGGTATAATTAATATGAAAATAAAATTATTCATACCTCATGAAAGAATATGGATCTTAAAACATCCCCTCCTTATAATATAATTCATGAGTTTCCCTTGCATGGATGATTGAACATCATCTGATATAACTTTGAGCACTAAGCATGTACATCAGTACATCATTCACAATTATTTTCCAATACAAATTCATGCTTATATAACACCCAAACTAGAGGAAATTAACTACCTTAGAATTCCTTTTTTCCTCAATCACTGATACATATAGGCTACTCTTTAAGAGAAGCATCAATATCAAAATCAACCTAATAATTCTAAAGGATATAAGATGGTTTTGAGTGATAATGATGTAACTGAGGAATGTTAACAATTTCATACATAACCCTATATCTCTGAGTGAGAGTTACCTGATTATCTACTGATATAAAAATTTCTATAATATCAATAGGTTTGACATATTTGGGAAATAACTTTCTCTATCTTAGAATACATCAATGACCCATCCTAGGCCATACATGCAAGAAGAAATGATCCCCGACATCATACTCTAGATTTTATCAAAAAAGATTGACCCAATATCACTTCCTAGAGTGAGTTGCATCCATATTATCCTAATAATATTTACCCTCTCTAATGTATCATAAATTATACAAGTTCCCAGATGTACCACCTACCCAACCTCTAACCACCAGAAAAGTGAACAACATGAACTACTATATAAGGAATTATAAGGATCTATATGAATAATTTCTTATAAGATTTTACATTACAAAAACTCAGCAAGAACAATGATTTTCTACCAAGAACATCAAAAATCAAGGAAAAATTTATGAATCATGTCCTCTATAACCTATATTGTATTCTTGGATTGATAGTTTATTTGAGGGTGGTATGTTGTAATCTAATGTACTAATAATCCCAAATAGTTTTGGAACCCAGACCAAAAACACTGAGTAAAATGAGCATCCATGTATAATACAATAGTATATGTAACTCCATAAAGAAAAATAATCTCTTGAACAAATATCATTATATGTTCAAAAATTTAAAAGGTCTCCTTGATAGGTATGAAATGTGTGACCTTCATCAATTTTTCTACAATCACATGTATAGTGTCACTTTCATGAGTGGAACTAGGAAAACACATAAAAAGAAGTAGATACATCAACCCATTTCCACTATATAATGTGCATCATCTATAAAAGTTCCAATGGATGATGATGTTCTTCCTTCACCAGGTGGTTCTGCAACCCCGAGTAATGAAATATAAGATGTCTCATTTCATATAAGACATCAATACTAGAAGTGTAAGTTATATAATACCATGGTAATACCAACATGTACTTGAAAATTATAGGAATTGGATTCTAACATTAACAAATATTGTATATCTTTCCTAACAAAAACACACCAATGAATGAAAAATTTCTCATCCCCCTCAGTTACCCAACCAAGAGGTGGGTTCTCTCCTGAAACACTCTACCTTAAAGCCATTCATTTAGAATCATAAAGCTACATTGAGTTCACTCTATCTAGAAGTGTAGAATTCACTACTAAGGATATAAGAACACGAATACCATGACAATATTGAACCTCCAAGTTATCTTAGATAACAATTTCATAAATAATCATTCTCTATTGGACACCAGAACCATTCATGTCTAGGTATTCTCATTGCGATAAACTACCACGGAATTACCTTTACCAATCATTTAAAAAATATAAAAATAACAATACTCTAGATATTTAACCAATTTTATCTTTCCAATGATAAAATCAAATTTTATTAATATTAATTTGATACTATTATGGACACTATATACAACGAACCACTCTACCAGTAAGTAGTGCCTCTATAAACAGAAGACATGAAGAACTAGAGCCAACTCAATGTCATGTGTTGGGTAATTATGCTCATGAGGCCTCAATTTATGAGATCCATCCACCCTAACTCCCTCACCATTTCTAATAATGGATCACACCCTTATTCTTTAAGCCATAAAGTAAACGGTATAACCTATATCACAATCATGGAAAATAGAATTTTTCTGAGGTATGCCTTTCATTCAGATCAAGAAAGGCCTTCTAAAATTAATCATACCATTATAATTAAAAACTGTATTTTTCAATCCCACAATTGGTGCTAAATAGTGTGATAAATACTTAATGAAATTTATACCATACGAAAACACCCCAAAGAAACTCTAAATGTCAAAAAAATTCTTGTTATTCTCCTAAGAAACCATTTCTATGACTTTATATGGTTCAATAGACACCCCTCTCTCCATCATAATCTGACCAAGGAAGTAAATATTATCATTCTAGAACTAATATTTTGTGATCTTGGAATATAACCTATGCTCTATCAATGTACTTTGTATGATAAAAATTTATTAGGAATGATCTTATCATGTCTCGGAGTACACAAAGATATATTACACAAAAATTACCATAAAAGAATCTTGAAACAAGATGAAAACCAATTCATTAGATCCATTAAAATAGACTAAGAATTCATGATACTGAATGGAATTTAAAAATATTATATAATACATATCTACTATAGAATGTTTTATATAGTATATTTGTGGGTATTTCCCTTAACTGATGATATGCCAACCACAAATCAATTTTCAATATAACATTGATTCCTTAGAGCTAGTCAAAGAGTCCATCTATATGAGTTAAAGGGTAAATATTTTTAATCGTAAACCGATTAATTTTATGATAATCCATACAAACATAAAGGGTTGCAACCAAATTAATAGAAAAAATAATAAGTGAACCCCAAAGAGGTGTACTGTGTCCTATAAATCCCTTAGATTCTAGGTATTTTAACTACCTTTTGAGTTCCTGAAGCACAATTGGCGCCGTCATTTATGGAAGAATATATACTGGGGAAGATTTTGGAAAAAGTTAATAGTAAAATCCACCTATCTCTTGGGAGGTAAACAATAAAATATGGATGAGAAGACTTCTATGAGTCAATCCCCAATTGGGTGGAAATGTGTCTGATGCATTTCTTTATCATCTAGAAAAATACTGTTAATATAGGATGACACTCCACCCAACCCATGATTATTGGGTATAGCTCAACTACCATGAACATCCTATTCTCGTTTATGATCATTAAAATGGATATCTAGTGATATAAAAGGTACCATCTTGGAAACATAGTTAATGAAGACATGGTAATGAATTAACCATTCTATCCCATGTATTATATAAAATCATATGATCTCATGGATGAAAAGTATCCACATTAAATGATATCCTCCATTATCTAGGTAGTACTCTATATAGTGGTTTACACTTTCTAACCATACTTCTAAGGAAGTATCAAGAGTCATCAATCCTCATAAGCACTAAATTTCAAGATTCATCACTCTATTTAAGTACTAAAGGGAAGGAAACCAAAATCGTACAATGAAATTTAGAAGGCCCGACACTCGGTTCTTCACGAATATATTGTACTTCATAAATATGGCTCAATACACACCCCTAAGATATAGATTGATGATAATGAGTATGCCTTCTCTTCTAGAACTGTATATCAGAATCTTGACTCCATAAACCTCATCAACCCCTCATCCAATATGGCATGTAGTATTCTATCTCCCTTCATGACACAGATATGGTTATCCCACTATAGGACATAATGTTGATGTTAATCATTGTTCCCTAGATAATGGAGGTATGGTTTTACGAAAACACTAAATATTTCCCATTTACCGCAATCTTTGAACTGAAATAGATATTTGGTGAACTAGGGATTCATATTCCCAATCCTCTTTCATTGATGACATACTACACTGCTACTGGTACTATTACTCTTGGTTTCACTTCCCTAATGAGAATATTCTAAATGGAATTCCTACCACTTGAAAGAATGAATCCCTATATTGGTAGTAAACTTTAGTAACCCACACACCATAATTAACATAGGTTGATCTTGGTGATAAGGGCCTAATCGAATCTCTTGGAAATAGCATTCAGATAAAAAATATTCACTTTCAACTGGTTATAATAAAAGATTCCATCCTAAAAACATGTAGTTTTGCACAAATAATCTCTAAGGATAGTATAAATGAAATACTATAGCTCTATAAAATGTGTATAGTAGTCCATAATAGATAAATATTCCTTCACCAAGTTTATAAAATATCTTCCTTGATCAGTCCTCAACATCTTGAGAAATAAGTAATCATAGAATCTTGATTTAAAATCCCTCCAAACCATAACTTGATGGAAATCAGTGTGGGTCAAAACATCCCACTATCTTTTGGGTGAACCTATAAGAATATAAGTCATGAGTTTCACCCTTCTTTATTGAGTTTTATCAATATTATAAATGATATTAAACATAGCCTCTATCATTGAATCAGCAGTATAAGGACCACCTTACATTGAAATGTTAGGAGGATGCTACTTCTGGAACTCCCTAGTCATATCTCCCATAAAAGAATTAGGTCATGGTTATCTCTATAGAGAGTGAAAAATTCCTAAGAATCCCTCTTAAAACTAAGAATGAGTTATCAGATTATGCAAAAAAAGAGTTAATACATGTTGTGCTAATAGATTTATTCCCAGTGGTTCAAGTCCCACCACCTCTAGAGTATGGTCATCACCCCTTTATTCAATCATGACTCTAGGCCTTCATGGTGTCATATTTATAAAATGAAAAATTTATCCAACATAATAGGATTTGACAAAAAAATGATATTAGATAAACTAATATGATAGGTAAATAGCCTTCATATATAAGTGTGAAATCCCATCTTCTCACTCCAATAGCTAGGTCTTTATAATTTAGAATATCATTAGGGAACACAGAATACATTCCCAATAACCATTACCAGGGTAAGGTTTGGTTAAAGTAATCATATCTCATAACAAATTTTCTGGTATATAGAGTTTTAATTGAAAGTTATATAGGAAAACATTATCTATATTTCAATTAGTATCCCCATTTAATAGAAGCCATTTCATTTAACTTTTTAATAATAAAAAATTCTCATTTTTATACATATTAGACTAGTTAGATGAGTTACCATTCACATGTAATAAGGTAATTCAATTTATAAGTTACCATTGGGACTACTTGTTACTACTACTCAACCCTTACATCTGACATAAAAATGTAACAAGTCATATAAAATTATTCAATTAGAAGAATCACCATTCCTAATTAATATAATTAAAATATTTATAAATTAAAATTAGAATTATTGTAATTGAAAAAATAACATTTTATTTCAGGTAATCATATTCACATAGTTCAAACATTTCATAGTTAGTAATTTACCGATCCACCATCAAGATATGTGGGAAAAAAACATTTAGGTTGATTCAAACACTTTAATTTTATTATTATTTCTGTCACTCATCCTAAAAAAGAATTAGTGAACTAAAAAATATATTAATTAGTGAATATATATTAACTATTAGGAAATCAAGAAATTCAATCAACATAGTATGTCATATACATGACATGTGAATCTCTATGTTCCAATAATCATTGAAGAAACAATACTTCTTTACCACATGAGGCCAAGGGTGAAAATCAAAAACCATAATGAACACCTTAAATAATGTGCATCAACCAATGGTGATATTTGTAAAACTATAATAAGAAAAAAAGCCATAAATAAAATACCATCCAATGAAACATGTATTTTTTTCCAATACATGGGTTTACTATTATGAGGAACATGCTCATTTGAAAATTCTAACACATTTTTAGTGAAATGCCAACTGACCAAAAACTATAAGACAAAAGAAAAAAAATGTTTGGATACCACGTTGTGATGTCCCAGACCAAGTTCACTTATATGTAACTAAACCTAGTTGGCCACATGGAATTAAGCGTACCACCCCATATGCTAGAGGTATCTGACTATTAGAAAGGGTCTATGATGGTGTTTTAGGGATTCTATAACCACATAATTAGAGTGGATCAAAACAATATATAACTGCTAAAATATAAAAAGAATAAAAATTATCATTGTGGAAACATAACAAAAAAAATTGAATCTCCTTTAAATTATATAGATAAATACAAACAGAAACAAAATCTAGTATTATATTAAAAATTATAATTTCATGATGCTATAAAAAAACGGGAAATACAAAAGAAACATGGAAGAAAGCATAAAATATAAATTGATTACAAATTGAAAAATAAGAAAAAATAAATCTTGAATAAAATTGCATGAATAATATTGATCCTCTATCCCTATACTGTATCTAAGTATAGAAAAATCTAGCATCTATATCAAGGTGGTTCTCCTTTTCCCTCCCTGCATCCAGGAAGTATATTCAAGTACCGATTAGTGACCAAAATAGGGTGTTAGTAATACTATTTAGGCCACCACAAATGGGTTTAAATGTTTTTTGATCAGTGAATATAAAATGGATATTTTATAATTAAGAAATAATGCTATAAAATAAATGAACCTATTCAGATCAGGTTCTTATATGACTTATTTCCGACCATATATTCTTCAACCTAAGTTGGCGTGTCTCTGAATAATTAACCGTATGATAATAATAAAAATAATATAGGAGTCAAGGTATATCCAAGCCTTCCATGACCTACGAAGGTTGAGACAACTCATAGTAATAACTTAGGATGTCTGGATATATGGGTATGAGTGTAATTTGGGGATGAACCCTCATAAATACACTTCTATAATGATAACTATGTCGAGCCTTAGGAATATGTTCTAGGTATCCTCATGCTAGACCTGATTGACTCCAAAGGGGATACTTTGAGGAGTTCCATATCATAATAGATCTAGATTATTATAAGAATTTAATCAAATATATTCTAATTTCTAGATAAAATTAATTATTGAGTCCATGGAATTTTGACAATCCAGTCATCAATACAAGAAAGGGACCAAATACAATAGGGGTATAAATTCTTGGAAAACACATCAATTAATCGTGTGGCATCCTCGGGGTCGTCAAGGAAAACCTAAGGGGAGATTCTATGACTTTCCCATGGTAGTCCATCCTATAACATTATATTATGGTCATAATAAGATTCATGTAAAGTATAATCCATTTCACATGTCATTTAATCTCATTTATTCATGAGCATAATTTGACATTTAATAAGGGCCATGTAATATATTTATTCCATTTATCCCTTCTATTAAATCCTATTCAGTGATGAGAATAATTCATGATTAATAATTTTAGGGGACATGGAATTCCAATTCATGATTTATCTTTCATCATTTAAAATTTCAATTGATTCAATTTACTCATTGTATCTAAAATTTCTATCCAAACCCACCTCAGATAATGACTTTGTCACAATGAATGGTAAAAGTGTCAAGGATAAATAATTAACATATCCAATGGGTTGTTGAGCGGATTTCTTCAACCTCAAGAAGTTATCAAAGGATCTATAAAAGTATCTCATAACGTCACAACATTTAATTTATTTTAAATTAATATTTTAGAAGTGATTCATGGAAATTATGGACCAAGGTACAATTTCATACATTATTAATGTCACAAATTTTATGGAAAAGTATGTGACCACCTACCTTATACTGGTAGATGACTCCCCATATGATATCCACTTTAAGTTTAGAGATCGAATGAGTGGAATCAACGAAACTATACAAACACCTTAATAATAGGGTATATTATCTTTCTTGGATTTAGTATACGATAGAGGAAGTTAAATAAAGAAAAATTGTACGAGGCCTCATAGTCTTATCAGGAGCAATACAATGAGGAAAACAAATATTGAATAAAATGATAAGTAAATGGGATTCATTAATTACTAGGGTTAGAGGAGAGGTATATCTCATAGAGGGAGACTACAAAAAACCTTGGAATAGAATGGTTTCTTTAGTTTAAATTGGAAGGATGAAAAATGAGTAGTTCGCCCATATATAAAGGGTTACATGGTTTGGCCATAGAGTTTTCCAAACCATGTGGTATGAAGGAAGTCTCTTATATATGGTATTCCACTCTTGGATTGACGAAAAAATGGTTTGACAAATCATGCATTGACTATTTGTGCCTATTATCCAAAGCCACACCACTTGGAACAGTTTTCACATGGTTCGAAAAATCTTGTACACAACGTGAGAATCACCTCTAAAATAAGTATACACCATTTCTCAGAGTCATGAGGCCTCCCTTATATGGATACCCTAACATTGATCCTCTATTTATGGGTCTCATGGTTAAGACGAATAGTTAGAACTAATTATACGCCAAACATATGTCTCATGTTGTTTCTATAAAAACTGGTGCTCCTGACCCCTTACTTAAAACATTAGTAACAAATATAAGAAACAAAATGAATGATTTAAAACGAAAATTAATGGATTCATACATAATAATAATATTAGGACCTTACATAGTTCGTTATTGGCAGGCTTTAATGAAGTTGAACCTTTTTCATTATACTCAATAGTAACTATAGTATGAGAAATGAAATATTCTTTTTATAATTCATGGTTAGGTCAAAAATAGTATACACTATCTAATGGATACGTCTATAGGTATATGGTGCTACAAGGAAAAGGTATATTCATTATCATAGATAAAATATGGAATCAAAAAATATGTTAATTCTATTAATGAAAAATAATTTCCTGAAATTCAGAATGAAAATAGAGGCTTATTACATCTCAGACACAAACAAACACCTGAACAATGATATTGGGATGAGTACTACTGGACTTAGGCACACCGCCCTAAATTCCAAAGGCTTCTAATTAGAATCAGGGGTGTAAACAGGTATATAGGGGAGGCTATACCCTATATGGATAGATAATACACTGGTATGAGTATACTAGTAACACATAGAGTAGAAATAAATGAATCAGTAGACTTGAAACAGACCCGTAAAGAGAAAGAAAATCCAATATCAATAAACAAATAAAGATTTAAAGAAAAAACTACAATGGAAGTTAAATAGAACAACATGATATAAAATAACTTATAGAAACTCAAAAAAACAAACATGCATCCATAGAAGGTCATACATGTCAATATACAAAGGGTACCCATGTCTAACCACTATAGATACATATATAAGCATGCTGATACAATAAATAAATCTAAAAAAGTAAAACTCTAGCTAGGAACGACCTTAAGGTCCATGCCAATCCCCATGCCAAATATCACAATGATCAAACATATGAAGATGATCCTTTACATGTATTTAAATTCATGAATTTTACACGCATCACAAAAAGCCTGTGTAGTGTGTGATACAAATCTCAGTATGATACCAGCCAATGATTTGTACCTAGTATATGTGGTTAAGACGACATGAATCTCCAAGGAATTTAAATAGTATGATGCATAAAAAAACACAAGCTCCACTAGTGCTCAGTAACCCCCGAGGAGTGTCTCCTACTTTGGCCAATACCTAGATCTCAGAAGAAAAGAGAATCCATGGCCCATGGCCGAAGTTACCCCTATAGTCACAAGTCCAGGGGAACCCTTGGGTACCACCTCAATCACATTTCTCAGCACCACATGCCTCTTGACACCTCATGTTTCAATTATTGACATCCCGATAGAATTCCCAAACAATGGTACCCTGGTCCCATAGACCCCTTTTTAAAATATCATGTCATCCTAAGGAAAGAAAACCAGAGGAACAATGATGCCTTTCCTCAAATAGATATCTTATCCCATGGCCTCAATCATAATGACAATCATCCCCCAACCTGATAGCCACATCACTATCAACTGAAGGCTCCTCACCTCCCATGTGGATTTCTATGGAAAGCCCCCCCAAACCTCAAATACCTAAGCTGCATCTATTGGGGGCTTCCACCCACACAAGTAGAAAAAACCACCTCATCACGGAGTCAACCTATATTCACAAGACTCAATAAAAACTTTGGAAATTATGGCTGAGTATCAATAACCAAATAGAAACCTAAGCCACACCATCTCTGGAACCTAGGGCCCTTATGACCATGTTGATCAAATCTGATTTCCATGCCATCCAAGTATCTCGATCCATGCCCAACCTAAAAGTCACAGTGCCTTAAAAAGACATCCACAACACCCAATAATATGGTCAAAACCACTAAATCAAATCTGGTCAAATCCCAACTAGTGATCAACGTCACTCAATCTCAATAGCCTTTCCTTTTCAACCTCATTCCAAGCCTGTCACAACCCCAAGAGTATCAACATATGTAATCCCATGCATTACATAAATATAAATCACATTAAACCATTTTAAACAAGTAATTCTATTTGATCATATCTAATTACACTAGATACCAGCTATGGAACATTAGAAAATAGGTCTTGAATGCCTCTAATAATCTCAATTAAGATTTATCAGATTAAACATACTAGTTTTAAATAAAACAATTCATTTAAAACCATTTTGGTACCCTGACCAAAATATCCCAAGGAGAAATGACCTCTCACCAAACCTTGATCAAGTGTAACAAGTATAGTGCATTCCCACAACATCCCACATGGTCTAACATTGTATTCAATATAATACAGTAGGGTCTCTCTCAATACCATCAATTGTGATAATAAGTAACAACCCCTAGAAGTCCACAAAAACTCAAAACAAGATATACACTACCTACCTTATAATTGTATATGTAGTCATGTTTGATATCAAAGTCCAAATCCAAGAGGATCGAAGTAGATCTTATATTCCGCATTAAACCCTGAAATCAGCTCAGACGGAAACCATTGTTCTTAAGATGAAAAATCAAAGAAGAATAAGGGTGTGTAGGGTGAGAATTACTGAGGTGTTCCTACAACTTCGGATGGATCAAATAATAGAGTTTGGACATAGAGACGAGATAAAAGTTCACCATAGGAGAAAAGGGGTAGATCTCCCCTACTATGTGTCACCAAGAAGAATAAAGGGTGGAAGAAAATAAGGAAAAGGGAGTAAGGGAAAAGTGGTCATTATGCCTTATTTACTGTGATGAATGGTTTGCCTATATAGTTTTCTAAACTATTCGAAAACCATGTGGAATCAACTATCTAGGGTTGGAGATCCACATGACTACTATGAATAGTTTTATAAACTGTGCGAAAACCATGTGTAGATATCTGCAACTTTTGCTGATGAGATCGTACAATCATGAACCTCTAGTCACACGGTTTCCCTAAACCGTGCGACTATACCTGCTTACCCAAAACTATCCCTTTGGGCCTTCAATGCTCCTAGAATCTTTTTGAACACATGATGAACTCTTCTAGCCTCCAAACCAACCCAAAAAAATTTAAGGCCAACAGAACTCTCCGAATTGTGTTGGGATCAATGAATAAAAAAGTACCATATCCAATAAGTGCAAAATTCAAACAGGGTGGGGATTTTGAAATATTCCAAAAACCAAGGTCGTCAAAGTTTCCCCATATTAAGATATCTTATCCCCGAGATAAACAACAAAACACCAATATTGTAAGAAACATACCCATAATTTTCAAAGCATCTCGGACAACCCCAATATCAAAAGCCTTGGCCAACTTCCTCAAAGGGATACCCAACTTATGAGTTGCCTAAAATGGTCTATCTCAAACAAAAAACAAATAAAAAAACTTCCATCAACCTATTTTTAGAACCATGGTCCTCCCGTGATGCATCTTCCCCCCTGAACCTCATTATGTTCTCCTGTGTCACTCTTGACACCCAATCACATCCCGTATCGCATTGGTGTCCACCTCAATCCGATGGTCCCCAGGGAAGAAAGAGGTCCTACAACCCATGGAAGCTCAAAACAAACCTCGTACCTTACAAATAAATTAAAAACCATGCCCTAGATTCCCCAATTCACAAGGCACCTCAAAACATGCATTCTATGTTACCCTGATGCCAAGCATATCAAACACACATCCAAAGATGCTTCAGATTCCAAGAACCTTATTTATATATATATAACCATACACCCAAGATGTTTATAGCCTACTAACCCACATTTGGTCAGTCTATATACATCCTGTGAACCACATGCACTCAAAACAGACATGCCTTAATAGGCCATGCCAAATGAAAACAAAACAATAACAGCCACACCCACAACGTACCTCTGAGAGTCATCAGCTAACTAGACTGCTCATCCCCCAGTATCTCTATGGAATTTACCTGGCCTAACACACATCTTCCTGAAGACTATATTCCCTGTGGTGTTGTACTAGCACCGGCCACTAACCCTATGGATGGGTCCTACTGTATCTACCACATCTCCTGCATCCACTTGAAACTTGTCTACCCTCACCTTGTACCAAAATTGAACCAACTCTAGATGCCTGAGTCTTCCATGGTCCCTGATTATTGGAAATATGAGAAGGCTACCTACAGAACCCCTTGAGATCCCCCACCTGTCTACATGCTCTAAATTCTTATTTAGTCCCATCACATTGATTACAAACATGCCCTGGCTTCCCACACTGAAATCAAACCACCATGGAGCTATAAAGAGGTAGTCTAACCAATTCCTTGTCCTGACCACCTTACTAGAACTCATCCTTACCTCATTTCCTACTATCTGATCAATCACTTGAAGCCACTTCCTAGCCCAAATGAGAAATTCCATTTAGGTTTCCATCATCTACGAGCACCTAATTCACTACCTCTAAGAATGAGGCCAACTTGAAGATGTTTACCTACACCTGTATGGAATTTTATAAGACATATTCTAAGTGGATCACCCTCGAGGTTTTATTTCTTACCATACCTATTAGAAAGAAATAAAACTCAATGAATGTAGCTTCATAGTCCATGATAGACATGTCACCCTGCTGATGGCTCAAGAACTCCCAAGCTCTCTCCACCATCAGTGTCTCCAAGAAAAAGTGGTTGAAGAATTTGAATTCAAATTTTGTCCAGGCCAGTCCCTTATGTCTGTAAACCTAAACCTACACATCCCACAATTTCTTAGCTGGACCTCTGAGAATATATGTCACTTTCTTGACCCTCTACCCTGGTGGTGTCTCAAGCTACTCAAAGATCATGCATGCTCTATATCCAGTTCTCAACAATCAGTGGACCACCATCACCCTAAAAAATAATAGGGTTCTACAAGTCAAACTCCTGCATTATATGAGCCATCGATGGATCTATACCATGAGAACATTTGTCGATCTACTATAAGACATGTACCAGGCTCAATCAGAGCTTCTCTTCAAGACATGGCCTGAACACTGTGAAACCTGGTAGTTTCCATGCATGCACTGGATCTTAAACCTGATCATGACCTTGAGATTTTATTTAAGGCTCATGATCTTCTTGCCACTCAAAGGTCTGAACTTGATCATGCTCTTACGGCACTGTACCATCACCATCCTGATGCTTCATTCATTCGTCTAGGAGGAACCCGTTGAATACCATCAAATGGTCAAATATCCCATATATATCCCAATATATATATAACAATTATATATAAATTAGTAAAAAGGAATTTTATATCAAATACCCTTACTCTACAACATCGCAAGCATACCCACAACATCATGGCCTCATGGCCTCCTTACCCGACCTCAATAGAGACAAGTATCATAATTTCCTCAAGCCACGCCAGTCCTGACAACCAAAGTTGCTTCAATCTATTGACCGAGTTGCCCAATCTTGGGGATAAAAATCAAATATAGAATAATACCTACCCAATCCTATACGAGATAGGCCCAAATTATCATGTCACATGAAAATTACATATATATAAAACATTTAATAGTGCATTGCATATCACATTTTACATTTCAAAATTATTTAAAACATGAAATTTGACATCAAGGATGATGCATCTCTTCAAAAGGATCATTGTGACACCTCTATTGGTGATTCTGAGATCCTCCACCGGCTTCGAATTGCGGGCTCTTATAGGCAACCCCGACATACCTTTGAGGTCTTCTGGAAATCTCCGCTTCCAGGATGGATCAAAGTGAATGTCGACGGCGCCTCTAGAGGAAAACCGGGTCCGGCATGCTGTGGTGCCATCTTCAGAGATTTTCTTGGCATATGCCTTGGTTGCTTCTTCGGTGGATGTGATATGGCCTCAGCTCTAGAGGCGGAAATGCTGGAAGTCATTCATGTGGTGGATTTCGCCAAACAATAGGGTTGGCACAACCTATGGATTGAATTGGATTCAACCACTATTGTCCAAGCTATCTAGAAAGGGGTGGTGCACCTAGCTTGGCCTCTTACCTCCCGTTTGATTAAATGTCTTGACTCGCTCAGGGATATCAACTACGTTGCCAATCATATATTCCGAGAAGCGAACATGGTTTCTGATAGTCTTTCTAATAAGGGAGTCAATCAGGTTGTTACTTGGTTGGATGATTTGCCTGACGAATCGCTCCCTTTTTTCCCCAAGGATTGTAATAAGATTCCTTCTTTCAGATTTTTGTAACTCCCTTTATTTTTGACCAATTAATTGTTCCTTGGTCTTTGACTGAGGAACCACCTCTTAAAAAAAGCATGAAATTTGACATTATTCGAATGGTATTATCACATCACAATGCATAAAAGTATATATGAAATTGAAATACCATAAAACTGTTCCTATCAAAATCTAAAAAAACCATGTCTTTCCTTATTAAGCCATGGTCCAATTCTTCTTAACCACAATAGGTCAAGGGTTATATATCACAACCAATAATCATCACAAACCAAGTGATCCAACAAGGTGGAAACAATATAATCTATATTCTGAGAAAAATAAAAATAGAATTTCCCACCTAAGGAAACATGGTCCATCCCTCGTACTAGGGGCTGCAAGCACCCACGAACAAGCTAGAAACCTAATTCCTATCACAACCTATCTTCAGGTTACCATATCACAAATAGTAAACCAGCAATAAATAAAGGTAGTCTCGATATCATTAGTAGCTTGTCAAAAGTTGCCATAGAATCCCAGTAAATAATTACATCTCTAAGGAATGAAAATAGTACGATGCATAAATAAACACAATATCCACTGGTTCTCAGCACCTACAAGGGAGTGTCACCTGCTCCAGAAATTTATAGGATCTTAGAAGCAAAGAGAGTCCTTGGACCATGGCCAAATGTACCCATGTAGTCACAATTCTAGGTGGACCCTAAGGTTCCACCTCAATCACATAAACTGGAACCATTTTCCACTTAACACCTCATGTCTCAAGTACTGACATCCCGAAGGCACACCCTTCCAATAGTATCCCAGTCCCATAGACACCTGATCAAAATATCACATCAGCCCAAGGCACAAAAACCAGAGGAACATGGATTCCTGTTCTCAAATAGATATCTTGGCCCATAGCCTCAGTCACTGCGAGCCTCAGCCGCCAACTCGATAGCCTCATCACTATAAACTGAAGGCTCCTCACCTTCGATGTGGATTTCTATGAAAAGAACCCCAAAACCTCAAATACCTATGCCACATCTATCTAGAGACTCTATACACACAAGTGGTCAAAACAACCTCATCATGGATTCCACTTGTGTACACATTACTCAATCGTTTCTTTGGCCAACACAGGTGAGTGGAAATCACCAAATAAGAACCTAAGACACACAATCTCTGGTACCTCATTACCCAATGACCATGTCGCTCAAATCCTATGGCCATTCCATCCAAGCATCCTAGTTCATGCCTAACCTGACAGTCACACTACCCCAAAATGGCATCCATGACACCCAATCTTGTGGTAAAAAACACAGAATCAAATCTGCACCAAACCCAACCAGTGATCATCATCACTCAATCCGGATGGCTAGGCCATACCAACCTCAGGCCAAGCTTGTCACAACCACAACAGTCTCATCATATGTAATATCATGCATTACATAAATATAAATCACATTAAAAATTTTAAACAAGTAATTCATTTTAAGAAGATTTAATTACACTAGATACCAGCTATGGAGCATTAGTGAAGAGGTCCTTAATGCCTCTAACATGCTTAATCAAGATTTAAAAAATTAAAATTACCAGTTTAATACAAAAAAATTAATTTAAAACCATTTTGGAACCCTACCCAAAATATCCCAAGGGAAAATAACCTCTCTCCTAGACTCGCTAAAGAGTAACATGTATAGGGGTTTCCCACAACATCTCACATAGTCTAACTATCAATTAAATATTCTATGGAAGGGTTCTGCTAAATACCCACCATTTAGCTAAAAATACGCAACCCACAAAGTCTGTGAAAACATTAAACAAGGTTTTCACCACCTTCCTTAGACTCATAGACACAAAGTTTCCTAATATCGAAGTGAAACTGAATGAATACCGACATACATATGAGATTTCTTCTTATACCCTTAAATCGTCTCGTACAAAAATAGTGGTCTATAAGACAAAAAATCAATGAACATGAAGGGTGCATGGGGTTAGCCTTCCCAATGTGATCATGTAGATCCTGACAGATCGAAGAATAGAGGTTGGACAGAGATACATGATCAAAATCCACCTGAGGAGTAAAGGGGAGGGTCGTCCCTACTTTGTGTGAACAAGAAGAAGAAAGGGAGGAAGAAAAGAATAAAAAGGGAGTAAGGAAAAATTGTTATTTTTACCTTTTTACTGGGCCACACGGTTTACCAAACAATGTGCAAGATAATACCTTGGGATGAAGGTCCTCACAAATACCCCACAAAATTTTAAAAACTGTGCAGAAACTAAGTGTAGATGTCTGTAACATTTGCAGACGAGCTTGCACAACCGTGCACCACCAGTCACACGGTTTCCCTAAACTATGTGCCTATACCTACTTCCTAAAAACCCTAACTTTGGGAATTTGATGCTCCCAAAACCTTTAAAAACACCCAAGGCACTATCCTAGCCTCCAAATCAAATCAAAACACCATTTATGTCCAACATAACTCTCATAATTGAGTTCCAATCAGTGGATAAAAAATTAGAACAACCTCCAATTGAAAAATTCAAACCGGGCGGGGATTTTGACCCGTTCCAAAAAAACTCGGGTCGTTACAAGGGTTTTCTATAAATCTTGGAAATAGTTTCTAAAGTGTTTTTATCATACCTTATAAATATTCAAACTTCCTAATAGAGAAACACTGAGGAGAAGTAACTATGACAGTAATATGAGAACATGAACTAGTGGTTGGAGGCTCTATATACAACATTTTCAGAATTAGGTTAGCAAATATTTTCAAACCAAATAGCCTATATTATAAATAAATAAACTTGTTATTTAGGTTGGATAATTTCTCAATCAGAATTTTAACAACCTTGTTCAAACAACTTAAGGGTTCTTGAGACACTAAAGTTTGGGAAACAACTAGAACAAGAACATTGAAAGAAGTTTACACTAGTAAAAACTTGTTAGAATGGTATATAAACTATAATCTATCTTACTTTAGGTGTATATCGTAGAAAAGTAATTTACTCTAAATTTTAAAAACTATAATACTATTCTAAATATTCTATGAGTCGGTCTTCCATCCCTTAATGAATATTGACCATGATATTTTTAAAATGATGATGGTTTCTATTAATGAGACCAATCGACCAAGAAACCATATCTCTTTCTTTCTTGGTTACTCCAAAATTATCTTCCTACCATTGAACCAACTTATTCCTAAGGATGGAAAATAATGTAATTTAAAGGAACTTTTATCCAATGGTTAAGTCTTTTGATAGAATACATGGTCTCCTGAAACAGAAATTGAAAATATTTTTAACCAATTTTATGATAATATGGGTAGTGATGTCACAATGTAAATATTTGATATGATATGTTACTAAATTCAGATCAAGGAACAATTGATCAAATAGATTATTGTGATCTGATACATAAAAATTATAGATGTAGAGAGCATGGAAGTTGGCGGAAACATCCTATGGAAATTTAACAAACACACAACTACACTCTCTATAGTGTGTAGGCTCTCTTTCATCTCATTCCTGAAATATTGATTCTCATCAAGATTATCAATTTATATATTTGATTGGAATTTTAAAATATTATGAAAAATATATATTTGATATTACATAGCCTATCTATGTTTATTGATCTCATACATGGTAGCACAAGAAACCTCTGATATCACTCACTTGAGCTCCCATAGACTCAATTTTCTTATCACTTATACCTGATGAAGTAGGGTTCCCGACTTGAATGTTATAAATAAATGTTTAATTGTTAAACATAATAAAAAATAACCTATTATAATCAATTTTAGATATATAAATATTCTTAATCTATTATATTTAATCCTTTATAGAAAATAATTCCTTCTTAACTAATCATAATCTTCTTTGAGATTATTAATCTATATCATTGTTGCATATGTAAAATTATTCATAAGATTAAACACATTAAAACAATAAGATTACTTTCATACAGAAGGATCATCCTACTTCACTTGAGTAGTTAATGGAATGGGTAGTAGTGTATGTGAGTGGTCATTACAATCATTCGTATACAAATCCATAGATCCATCTCTGTTGGAATCATGTGATCCATGAGTTATATCAACTACTGAGTGATCACACTTAGGTTCTTATCTAACTTCATCATTAGTAAAACCTAGCACAATATCAATAGTATTGGACATTTCACATTCATAATCAGAAGTTTTCTCAATAGAATTCACAACCAGCTGCATAGATTCAATAGTACTGGCAACTACAACTTTATATTAGCAATCTTCTTCCATAAAAACTAACCAGATTTATGGCACTAAATTCTCTAATATGGAATCAAATCACACCGACACATCCCAATACAACAAAATATCAATAGTATATGCACCGATAAAAGGTTTGGTAATGGATTTAACCCCCTAATATGATGTTGGAGGTGGTATAACCACCCTAGATCCAACTTACTAAAAAACATGCTTTGCAGAATTTGAGGTAGTTTCCTAATTGTAACCAAAGGTTTTCAAGAGAACTTCTAAAAATATGTTTCTATTTTGGCACCTCAGGACTTATCCGTCACTAAATTCTACCACTTTCTTTTTCAGCATAAGGTATATAAGAGATCTATAAGGATATTAATTCAACTATCCCTTACCTTAGAAAAATTTTTCATGAAACTTATCATGTAATGAGCCAGATTCATATTAATATTATTGATTATCACATATAACATGAACATGTAAAAAAAAACAATAGTTTATCCATCTCAATATCCCTTTCACCAATTCCATTTTGGATAAACATGAAGAGCACATTCTATTTGGGATATATTTATACAAAATGATTCTTTTCAAAAGAAAAGGCCCCAAAGTGAAAAATAAATAATTCATTAGGCCCAACTATTATCATACAAACTAAATTCAAACATAAAATAAACTCACCCATATAAGGACATTATATAACTATACCCATATCTATAGGATAAACAATAAATTTTATCCTATTAACATAAGAATAGAGCTCATCCTTTTTTCAAATGAACATGAAGTTGACATTTTGCATGAACTGATTAACTTCAGCCTCAAATATAAATGATAATTTATTCTCATCAATAACATAATCACTTACTTAGAATTGGAAAAAATTGATTAAAATTATATCGGTTCCTTTCATTCAACCCATATCTCTGGGTTTTACACCAATAATATGATGTTGCACACTACTAGTTTTTTATTCCATGGAAAATCTGAAACCACCACTATGTTCTCACTTCAGTTAGAGGTCGATAGAATTATAGGTAGAAATTAAACATTAGGGATGACGATATGAAGGATAATATCAAGGAATGAGAGGCCTGATATGGTATTAGGTCACACACCCAATTTTCAAAAGGTTAGGTATCCAATTAGGTTTTAAGTGACTATCCAAATTAAAAATATAATGAAATAAATTAACAAAAAACCCAAAATATTTTTATTCTAAAAAGAAATGCATATTATTTCCAAAAAATAAAATCAGGATTAATTAAATGTATAACTAAATAATATCTTCAATTAAACTAAAAAATAAGTCAACTAAATTTATATAACGCATAAAAGTATACATACATTAATAATAAATACATAAATTTAATTATAATAATTAAATTAAAATCATTTAAAATAAAATAAAAATAATTCCCAATTAATAAAACAAAAATGATCATAAGGAAAGGGATGAGTAAAAATATTCTAATTGAATATCCATAGAGATAAATTCCAGAGTAATATAACCTTTTGAGTGTGATCTATCAAGAAACGATGACTTAGATCTATATGATTTTTTCTTGAATGGTTTATTGGATTGTTTGAAATTATGGTAGCACTAGTGATATCACATTTAATTGATACATGAGGATTAATGAATCCAAAATACATTAAGGTGTGTTTCATCCTTAGTAATTGTGAACAAAAAATACCAGAATTAATCTATTCTCCTTTAGTAATACATAATGAAACAGAGTATTGTTTCATAACAAAAAAGAATACTATGGATTTTCCAAGAAAATTATAGGTTTGTGAGGTACTCTTCATATATGGTCTACAACTACCAATGTTAGCATAAAAAATATGTCAATTTCAAATTAGAATATTTTAGAAAAAGTAAGTAAATAAATACTTTTCTCTTTATATATCATAAAATTATTCTAAGATATTTCAAATGAGATTTCTTGGGATTAGCTGTCAATATAATACACAAGCCTGCCTTTCTCTACTAAAATTAAAATATAGTATAATCCCAGTAATTCCACTATATAACATATTGCAAAATGGTTTCCTAGACTCATTTATATCATTATTTTGGTTATATCTCATAGTACTTAAATGCAAATTATTGTTTTTGAGTCCAACCCTGTTGATTAAATTTCATATCTATTTAAATTTATTTAGTACAGTCCCAAATCCTTTTAGAAAAATCTGAAAACCTATAATGAAATTTAGGAAACCCATTATAATCATTTTAAATATCTTTTTTATGATTTTTCAAAAACAATTATCCAAATTTTTATTTTAGAAAAAAAACAACATCAATATATATAAACCAAACAAATATCTGATGATGGTGTTTCTTGAAAATATTAGGATATACCACTCCTAAAAAAAATTATTTGATAAAACAAAAGAGGTTAAATGTGTATAACAAGCTCTAGGATCTCGTTTAAGGGCCTAATGATATTTTATATATTTAAAAACTATATTTTTAAAATGGGTATTGTGAAATCCTTGTGGGTTTTTCACATAAACACCATCAATAAGAAAACCATTAAGAAATATATATTTCACATCCATGTTATATAATTTAGTAACCATTTTTAATTCATAGGCCAGTAGAATCAAAATGGAATATAATATAGATGTGACTATGAATGTGTATTCAAAATCTATCAATTCCTCATAGTTATACCATTAAGATACTATTCTATCCTTTTTCCTAGTGACCACACCATTATAAAACTTTTTATTCCTAAAAAATGAGTGGTTATGTTATATTCACATAAAATAGTCCTAGAAATATCTACTAAGGTCCTATTTTTTTCAACCACACAATTTTGTTTTGGTGCAGTTGGGGAAGGAAATTTTTTTTTGATTCCATATTTTTAACAATAAAAGTTGAACTCATAGTTTTTAAATTTTAATGTAGGTTCACTTATCAAAGAAATATTTTTGGTATCATTATATTTTTGAACCAATTTAGAAAATCTTACAAAAAACTGAATAAGATTCACTTCTAAAACTCAAACAAAAAACTAGATTATATCTATAAAAATCATCTATAAACATTTAAACATAGGATTATCCTCTTAGGTTTTCTATTCTAAATGGCCCAAAAAAATCTACGTGGATATGTTCTAGAGGCCTATATTTATAAACTTCATTAATTTGTTTAATATATTACTTGTGTAACTTTCAAATTTGGAATTCATCACATAGTTTCTATTTATTCAATTTAAGTTGACTTAAATTTTCAATGAAATCCCTCTTAGATAATTTACTAAAATAATACACATTATAATATCTAGGTTTTCTATTTTGAAAACAAGATTCATTTGTTTCTGCATTTAAATAGTTCACTTTTTTTATACACATATAATTAAGATCTAAATTATATATATTATCTATTTCAAGTTCCATATATTTAATAAATTTATCTTTATAAACACAATAGGACTTATTTTTAAAATTAAAAGAATCGCCTTAATCAGAAAGTTGATAAATATTCTATAGATTGTGATTCAATCCTTACACATAGTGAAATTTTTTTATTAGGATTAAGAATGTATTTTCAAATGATCCAACTCCGATTATTTTTAATTTTTAATTTTCAAAAATTCTGTTGTATCCTTAATCGATTTTTGATAGGGAATGTGAAGTTGAAAAATATAAAATCAAGTGCCTTGGGAATATACTATCATTATACCTCATTTCATTGATTCTCATGGAAATAGTTCCCTAAAAAACTCACAACATAAGAAATTGTTTTGGTACCCATATTATCTTGGGTTGTGAAATGTTATAAATAAATGATTTGGGAACCCAAATTTTCTTGTGTAGTCAATAAATACATCAATAAATATTGACAAAATTCTTGAAAAAGGCATTCTTAACTACAAAAATTTTTGGATTTATAAGAATAAAAAAAAATTCATTGTTCCCTAGTTTTCTAAAATTTAAAAAGTAACTTTAGAGAATATTGTATTATTTTAACTAGGGAAAATAGTTTTTTAAAGATATTTGGTTTTAACAATTTACCCTATTCCAAATTTATTTTTCTTGGAATTATTATTATCATGTATTTAATTCAAGTAATTTCCACCTTTTGAGATAACACTTACATTATATTTAAGTTCATCAATATCCTTTTTATTACTTTATTTTCTTTACCATGATCAATATAATATAAATAATTATAATGCCATGAGATTCTATGAAATATTTTTTTATATAAATATAATATCATCAAAAGGATTTGTTACACACAATAATGGGTTTTATCAAACTATGATAAATTATTAATACTATTATTTAAAAATTACAATTATTACCTTGATGTTATAATTTGAGGTTATTAATATGAAAAAATATATCTTAACTATTAAGAATAATATTTTTTATATAGAAAACATATTTTTAAAAAAGTACATAATTTTCAGTAAAGTCATTATGTGTTTTAAAAATTCTATTTTCTCAAAAAATGTGATTTGTATTTATTCTTTTGGAAAATAATATCATTAATTTTGACACTATTAGAAAAATAATTTGTTAATTTTTTTTTGAAATCATCATTTCAAAATTATCTTAGGATGGCTTTATTATTTTTGGAAAAAATTAATTTTTCAATGAATAGGGATAAATATTGGTTATTACAGAATGCTTCATTTTCATTTAATGAATTTATAATGTTGATTTTTGTATTAAAATGATTTTAAAAGTTTCTTGTTAAATTATATATATATTAATAAAATTTATTTCATTGGAATCATTTTCATATTTAGTTTTTATATCAAAACCTTATAAACTTTTGAAACATTCATGTTTGGAAAACTACATTTTCATTGTGCCTATAGGATTAATTTTAAATTACATTTTTTCAATTATGTGAATAGAATTTGTAAAAATGGATTAAATATTTAAAATCATAATAATTTATATTATCTAATAAGTTAAACATAATTTTAAAACATTATTAATAGAAAAATTAGTAAAAATTATTTACCCTAGTTAAGGTTAAAATGGGTTTAGTGGGTGTAAACATAAAATATAAGGGTTAAACATTACACATAGCATGGAAATAATCTATTGTATGGCCATTTTACAACCCTATAATTTCTAAGTCTCAATTAGGGTCTACTTTGGATTATTATTTTATGTAAAAAAAAGTTTACACCTTTTTCTTTTCAAAAGATTACAAGTGTTCCACTTACCACACTTATAAAAGGCCACACCTTCTCCTCTCCACTTAAAAACTACAAAACCATTTATTTAGGAAAATAAATACCCAAATAAATTCCATATGTAAGATTTATTATTCTATTATCCTTATATTTTTCATATATACAAACTTGAAAATATTTTCGTGCAATCGAAAAGTAGTTGTATGAAAAAGTGATAATGTCCTTAAGTATATAATTTATTTTTTTTCCTTCTCCACCACCTACAATTATTGTTAATTAATACTAATATATTAATATTAATATCTTTTATATACTAAAATTTTGTTATGTTCTTTTTATTCCCTATAATAATATCTACTTCTATCAAATGGGATATGAAATCATCATTCGTGTGTACGATGGACTACAACCTTGTGAACCGATGCTATTCATTTCCCATCACTACCTATCAAAGATGGATAAAATGATGGATTAAATGTCTATATATGATATATAAAATATTATTAAACTTATATAATTATTATATCACATCAACCTTTTTACATTATATTCCATAGGAATACAATAATGTGGATCAGGTGTATGATGGACTACCACCTCATAAAGTGATGTGATTCATTCATTCTTTACAATGATGGTAATAAAAGAGGGGTTCATTATAATATGTGATATATATTATATAAAAAATATTATTTACTATTATTATATTATTTAGCTTTATTTCTTATAATCCTTTAGAAAAATGGAAACAACATTCAATCTTGCATACAACCTACCGTCCCCAAGAACGGTGTATTTCATTATCTATCTATAAATTTTATAGATTACTATAAAAACATATATAATAAATATATATAAATTTATATCATGGTTAAAAACAGTTTTATTATTTAACTATAATATAATTGGGTAGATAAAAAATAAAAAATCAAGACATACACAAAAAACAAAGCCATTATTTCCCAAAACATTACTTTAACAAGGAATTTTTAATAAACTTATAATAAAAGGTCATAAGTAAATAATATATGGAATGATATATATAATTATGTTTATTTAATATATTTATTATAAATATATATCTAATATATATGATTTTTGAACACGTATGTAAAAATTCAAGACTTATGGTAAGAGGTTTTGTCTCAATTTTTTTTGAGTCATATGTTGTGTTATACACCTATCTTCTTTTATGTGGCTTATATAAAGAACCATTGAAATTTAATATCACTTTTTTATTTTTTATCATGATATTTTAATCTTCATTTAATTTTATTCTTTCATGATGCTTAAAATTTAGTGTTACCAATTTGGTAAGGGTTTTATACTACAATCTCATACATTCTCAGGATTGTTTATAATTATGTTTTCGATGATGAAATATTATGATACATCTCTCAAGAAAATAATGATTTCTTTATCATCTAGATATATCATGAGAATATATATTTTTCCTTAATTTCCCTCTCTTAATGTACCCAGGAGTCTGAAATAATGTTTTTAGGATAAATCATCTTTATATCTCCCTTCGGTTGAATTTTTTTAAACACATTATTTTATAAAGTGTTTTCATAAATGTTTTTAACATTATAAAAATAATTTAATTAATAAATTATCAACCATGTTTTATTTTTTACAAAAAAACATTTAAGGAGTATTCAAATTGTTTTCCAAACAAGGCATATTTGTCTTTTACTAAAAATGTGAACAGAACCATTAACTAACTTTACTAAAAATACTGAATTTACCACTATCATGAAATTTGTTTATATATAATACTTTATATTATTTAAATTTATTTTCAAATAAAATTATTTACGAAATATTTTATTAATTTTTTTAAAAGGGATTTCCAATGAAATGCAATTTTCATCAAGAAATGTTCAAGGTGATCTTTCAAAATAATTTTTCATTTATTATAACATCAATTGATGCTACTTATTCCTTAATGAGGATATGATCCAAGGATAGTATTATTATTATTTCCTATGAGTGGTTTATTTTCCTAATTAAAATTTTTATGAATCCTGAATCTATTCCAGGGGTTATACCATGATAAAATGTACACGAAACCCAATTCTTTTTCTATGAGTAATAATTTTATGAAATAAATAAATGATTATGAAACCTATTTATTTACCACAGGTTATGTAATGATGAAATATTTATAAAATTAATTTATTTTCATGGGTTATGATATGATGAATGTTTCACAGTCTTTTGGAACACATATATATGATTTTCATGATGTTAAGGGTGGAAACTATATCACCCTCCAATGAATTGGGAAAATATTTACATATAATGAGATAAATAGGATTAGAATGTAGATTGAACCTAGTTCAGCAAGGGATTTTATCCACTATGATAGTCTTTAGAGTGAACTGTGACTACTATAATGGTTTTATTAGTGAGGTAATTCTACTACTACGGTCTTGGAAATGATTATTGATAAACTAAGGAATTTTTTTTCTATCTATAACTTTTAAAAAGTTTATGTTGTCATGGTTCAGGGTCATTAATGCTATTATGATTCATGTATTATTGACTACAATGATTTATTCCATGACTCATGTTTATTATAAATGATATGTAGGGTATGGGTTTAAAATGTTATTTTCATATTCTCAAACTCTTATATATATATATATGATATGTTTATATCTCCCTTGTTTACCCTTATTGAGGCTATGAGCACACCCTTTCTGATGTTTCTTTTTTGATAGGTTATGATGAAAGGTTTTATATATGATATGTCTAGGTAGGTTTCTTGATTTTAATAAAATAGTGGGAAATGAAATAGATCACTTATGGACTAGTTTTTTATATGTTCACGTTTCTATAGTTAGTAAACCTAAAAAATTATAGTGTGGATCATTATGTTATGTAATTATAATTCATTTTTTATGATTTAATATTAATGTATATGATTTTTGGGTATTTCCAGCAGGTATTAGATAATAGTTTTAGATAACCTTTTAAAACCCTGGAATGAAATATTTAGTGAGAACTCTAAGGGTATTTCTGAGGATAAGTTTAAGGATGAGTCAAATTATAGGAAAGTGTTTGGAATTTGGTAAAGGATAGAGTGAGTGGTCTCTAAGAAATTAATTCTCTGCATGGATATTACAAGGGGATCTGGCTCTAGAATAAAGGTATCTATGGGTAATAACTCTAATTATAGAGCATTGAGATAGACTCAATCATCATCTAGTTCACAAAAATGGGACTTGTTTCACATCTAGTTAGACACTCATGGGGGGATATTCTTTGGAAAATAACATACAATATACAAACCATCCTGAAGGATTTAAATAGATGACAAATATTAATTACCAAAAAAACCCAAGGTTTTATTCATTAAAAAAGAAGGTGTCATGATTTATAAATATTATAAGGTATTTTTCATGATTATGGGGTATCCTACTATGAATATTGTTTCCTACACTAGGATTTTTGTTTTTAGTCAATGGATGGAACCTGAAGAAAACATGTTAATACTGAGTGTGATAGAAAATTTAATGATTTTACTATTTATAATCCAAATGCTATGGGATGTGAAATGAAAAATATCATTTAAATTCTCACAAAACAGTCTCATGTAGAACTTACAAAATAGATAATGAGGAGGGAAAATTCTATTGAGTCTTTCATAATGAAGCAACCACCTTATTTTTTGGTTCTTTTGATCCACTAGTTTCTCAAAAAATAGATTAGTACCACTGAAAAGGTATTTTCTATTCTCTAGTGTTTGGGATATGAAATGTAAATTTTGGTTTTATATCATTTGGATGGAGAAATAGATCAATGGTGTATTCTAATCCATAATAAATGGGAACTTGATGGCATTGATTTCATTGAATAGGACGCGTTTAAGATTATATATTATAATATGTACTTACCTTGTATTCTTTTTAGAAAAATGGAGAAGGTATTTATTGATATAAATTAGAAGGAGAATAAATCTATTGGTGTCTATGAGGAAAATTTTACAGGACTTCCAATGTACTCATATGAAACTATCATCCAACCTAAAAGTAAAGCCGATTGATTCCTTAGTTTATTATAACCAATTATCCAAAGTTATTTACGCATAAGGGACTTCAGTAGTAATGAATAAATAGTTCAATGTTCTATAAAGGTATAAATGGATATTGGAGTTACCAATCAATATCATGGTGTTGATAGGAAAATGAATGTAGAGTTCAAAGAAAACTTTAAAAACCATAGATAGAAGAAGATGTGTCTTCCTTCTTGCTTGAAGTATTGAATGAAATATAGTGGAAATTTTTTTAATGGAACTCAAAAATGTTTTAAATTTGGGATATAAGGCCATAAAATAATTTATTTCTAATATGATAGTAATAGGTTATCTAATTAGACTTATAGGGAGAAATCTCCAAAGAATACACCACCCACAATCTAGTGTTTCAAATGCAGGGAGAATATGAATAATGATTACTAGTGCCAAAATTAGTAGGTTATTGATGAGAACCGATGTTAGTAATCTATTAAGCTGGGAGACAAAGGGAAACCTCATGAGATCACTATTTTTGAGAAGAGGTGTGATAATAATGACATGAAAGGGACACTTACCACCCACTATAGAACTGATAATATCTTATTTGAATCTGGATATACCCATTCATTAATATCTAAAGAATTTTCTAAGAGTATCAAGATTCCAACAAAATGATAATATTTAGAATTAGTAGTGAAACCCCATAATGATATGATGGATACATATCAATTATATGAATCCTCTTTGGTTGACATTTGTGAGAATGTGCTTCCTAATTATCTTGAAATTATTCCTCTAGTTGAATTTGATGTTATCTTATGAATGGATAGGGTTTCCCTACATAAACCTCATATCAGTTTTCATGGAATAAAATTTATGCTTTATATTAAAAACCAACTTATGTTCGTCTATAAATGTAATTATATTCTTAAACTTCAGATGATGTTTACATCCAATGAATGGGTCTTGATTCCAATTCAGAAGGGGTGTTTTTCTCAAATGGTTGGGGATAAACTTGAAATTGATGATATACCTATCCTAACGAAATTTTATAATTTATTTCAGAAAGGGTTTCCTAGTATTGCACCTATTCATTAATTTTATTATTTATTAGAACTCATATCTGGTGCCACACTAATTTTAAAGCCACCATATATATTGACAGCAATTGGGTTTCATGCATTAAATAAAAAAATCCATGAGAAACTTAACAACTGATTCAATATTCTATGTTTTTCACCTTGTGGTGAACCAATCATTTATATTAATAAGAAATATTGATTGATTCCTATATCCCTTTATTGTTAGTATCTAAAAAAGATCACAATTAAGAACTAGTTTCATATACCATGTATTAATGAATTGATTGATCAACTACACATAGGTCAAAACATTTCCATGAATGAACTTATTTTTTTGATATAATAATTTTAGGGTCAAGCAGGAGGATTTACCCAATACAAATTCTATATAAGGATTGAACTCTATGAATATAGAGTGATTCCATTCAGTCATACTAATACCCTCACCACAATCATAGATTTAATTAATAGAGTCTTATATATTACCTTGATTAGGTTTTGGTAGTCATTATAGATAATATTATTATCTATTCAAAGAGAAATGAAGATTACAAAGATCACAAGATAGTTGTACTAAATACCTAATAGAAGGAAAATCTATATGAAAATTTTTCAAAGTGTAAATTTTTGCTGCAAAAGGTTTCATATATTGGGTTATATAATCTTAAGAGAGGGTATATTTGTATATCCATCAAAGATGGTGTCTATTGAATGTTATCCCATACCAACCAAAGTGATTGAGATCTATAGTTTTCTTCGTATAGATGGATATTATCAATTTTTTTTTGTAGAATTTCTCATGAATATAAAATCCACTCATCAATTTAACTCAAAAAAGATCTAAGTTCATCAAGATAGATGACTATGATAAAAATTACAAATAACTAAAGATAAAATTAGTTAGCACACCCATTCTTAAATTACATTTTAGTAGAGAAGGGTTTTTAATCTATAGTGAAATGTCAAAGAAGGGATTGATATGTGTTAGTATGTAGAATGATATGGTAATAGCTTAGGCCTCTTGATAATTAATGGTCCAAGAGAAAATGTACCAAACATATGATTTAGTGTTCATTGTCATAGGTTATTATTTGAAGAAATATATGCACTATATTTTTGAATAAAAGTGTGATTTATATACTGATAAAAAAAATTTAATATATATATTCACATAGATAGAGTTGAATATTAACCATAGAAGATGGTATGAGATGATTAATGATTATGATAGATCAATACATTATAACCCTAGGAATGTGAAAAAGGTGACTGGTAATTTAAGTCAAAAGGATCATGATATCTTATCCATAGTGAGGGTAATAACAGATCAAATATTTATGGATTTTCAATGACTCGATTTGTAAATCTTGATTTAAGGGTATATATATTCACTTGCTCAATTGATGTTTTAATTGAATATCTATGTAAAGATTAAACTGGTGTAGAATAAATATATAAACTGTAAAATAAGGTTAGAAATGTTAAAAACTTTTCCCTTTATCCTAATGGAATTATAATGTTTTGGAACTGTGTATCTTTTCCATCCTTGTTGGATTTAAAGGAGTTGTTAGAGGAAGCTCATAGTACATCATTATTTGTTCAATATAGAAGTATAAAGATATATAGAGATTTTAAAATGTATTTTTGATGGGATTACAAGAAGATAGATATGAAAGAGTTTGTATCATAGTTCATGATTTGTTAGCAAGTCAAGGATGAGAGGGAAATGTCAAAGGGGATGCTACATCCTTTACTCATACCATAATTAAAATGAAAAAACATTTCCATGTATTTTTTCATTAGACTCCCCAAAACATCTAAAGGGAATAATTTTATATGGTTTATAGTCAATCACCTTATAAATTTAGCACACTTAATCATTATTAGAAAATATTTCCCCCTAGATCATCTTTTTAGCATATATATTAAGGAAGTGGTAAGGCTGAATGGAGTAAAGTAGTCAATTGTATATGATTAGGATTTGAGGTTTAACTCAATGCATTACTGAATTCTTCGGTAATCCATTGATAAAGAGTTTACTTTCAACGCTATGTATCGTCTTATAGTAGATGGATAGTCTGAGATAATAACTCAAACCCTAGATTAAATGTATATATCTTTTTTCTATATATTTTAAATGTGGTTAGGATCAACACCTTATATGGTTGATTTTTCTTATAAAAATATCTTTCACTCAAACATTCAGATGGATTCGTTTAATATTTTCTATTGAAAGAAATGTTGATCTCTAATGATATGGAATGAAGTTAGAGAAATAAATCTATTGGGACCTCAAATATCTGAATAAATATGAGGGGAATTTACATCTATTTAAGAACAAAAAAAGGAAACTGAAAGTGTATAGAAAAGTTATGGTAATAATCATTGATATTATATGAAACGTGAAGTTAGTGAGAAATGTGTTTCTAAGAATTTATACATGGAATAACATAAATATATTTTTAAATAAGTGAAAACTATGCCCTACTTATATCATTCTTTTTTGAAACGATTGATTGTATTGGGATGGTAGAATATCATTTGGTGCTACCAAAAATTCTCTCTCAAGATCATGATGTCTTCTATGTATCTCTACTGAGGATGTACGTACTTGATCCACCACATATACATAAATCAAAGGTCATACCACTAGAGAAAGATAATTCTTATGTGGAATAATTAATTGATATTATGGATTGAATAAAGAATGTTATATGAAACAATACCACTCACATTGTTAATGTTTTTAGTGAAGGCACCCATTTGAGGTATCTACGTATGAACTTAAGGATATGATGAGTCATAAGTATACACATATATTTGTATTAGAGTAATGAATTTTAATGGTTAAATTCATTTTAAGGGGTAAAATATTTAACCCACTAAGATTGTATGATTTTTTAATAAATTTAATTTCATTGATAGTTTGTGTTATTTGAAAAATAGACTTTTAAAAAAGCGTGATATATTATTTATATTATTATTTAAACATTATAATTATTACATTTCTATAAAAATTGGCAGTATGAATACGAATAACCACATTTTAAATATTTACTCTAATTTTTATATATAAATACAACCTATTGATAAAAAATGTAATTAAATTTTTAATAAACTTATTATATATTTTCAAAATACTATTTTCTCAAAAAAAATTTATTTCTTCTTGTGAAAAATAATAAAATTAATATTTTCACACTTTCATAAAATTAATCTGATAAAATAAAATTCATTTTAAAAATAATGATTCCATAATTAGCGTAGGGTGAATTTATTGTATTTTTATGAAAATGCTAATTTTTTTATCAATGGATAAAAATACTGGTTTATTTTGAAATCAAAATTTTTTAAAGAATTTATAATGTAAAATTTTATTTAAACTAGGTTTAAATAGAAAATGAGTAAAATTATATATGTATTAATCCAATTTAGTTTATTGGAATAATTTTTATATTTAATTTTTATATGAAAGCTTTTTACACTTTTGATACTTCTCTCTTTAGAAAATTGTTTTTTCATCACGTTAGTCTGATTAATTTTAAATTAAATTTTACCACCTCAGTGAATGAAATATTATAAAACAATTTCCATATTTTTAGTCAGCATAATTTATGTTTTATAAATATTTCAACTTAATTTTTTACAATTATTTAAAAATTTATTATCGTGGTTATGGTACAAATGGGTTTACCATGGGCTAAACTAAATTGATAAGGGATTTAAATGATAGAAAACCTTATGAACACACCATTTTATAGAAATATGATAACTTTATCACATCATGGGATTTATAATGGTTTATTTTTGAACCTTTTTATGTGAAAAATGCGGATACAACTTTTTCTATCGAAAATATTTCAAGTGTCTCACTCACCTCACATATAAAAGGCCACCCATTATCATATCCTATTAACACTTCAAAAAGCAATTAATTCTTTAAATACCTACTTAAATATAATACTTAATTCCCTTATCTCATCCTATAAGCCCTATTTTTATCTGAAAACCGACCTATGAAGGTTTTTTGTGAAAACCAAAATAAGTTGTACAGAGAAGATGTAACATCCCTAAACAAGGTTTTTTCCTCCACCTCATTAAATTATTAGTAAAAAATATTGAAATAATTAATTAATTATAATCCATTTAATAATATATTTTTATGTTTAGTTCACAACCTACAACTATCTCCACTTCCATGAATAGGATATGAAATCATTATCCGTGTGTAAGGTGGACTACAACCTCATGAACCGTTGTTGTTAGTTTTCCATCACCACCTATCAAGAAGGGATATAATGATGTAATAAATTTTTATATATGATATATAAGATATTATTATACATCTTGATTTATTATATTTCATATACCTTCTGAATATCCATTCTATGAGGATACGATAACGTTGCTCGTGTTTACGATAAACCACTACCTTGTGATGTGATGCGATTCACTCATGCTTTACATTGAAGATAATAAGGATACTATTAATAAAAAAAGTGTTGTATAAAAATTAAAATAATTATGTAAGTGTAATATATTATTTACCTTTCTTTCTTTCAATCTGTTGAGAAAATGGAAACAGCTTTCATGCATACGTATTGATGACTATCTCAATAAACTATGTATTTTATTTTTTATCTATATATTTTATGGATTAATCTATTTTCAGATGTGATGAATATATATGATATTTATATCATGTTTAATTTTATGTATATAATGTAATAATTATCATATTAAGATGACCAAAAAAATAAAAAAATAAAATATACATGAAAATAATGAAGTTATTTCCTAAAACATGACTTCAACATGATATTTTTACTAAATAGGTAAAAAAGGTGAAAAGTAAATAAATTATGGTATGATAAATTATATATTATATTTATAATAAAATTATATTTATTATACAATATTTTTGAATGTTTATGAAATAATTTTAGACATAAGGTAATTTATTGTTTTCTCAATTTTCCTTCATTGAGATATATGTTATGCTATGCACCTATCTTCTTTTATGGAGTATGTATAAACCCCAATGAAATTTAATATCATGAATTTATTTATTATCATGATTTTTTATGTTTCATTAAAGGAAATTATTTCAGGTATTTTACAATTCAATGTTACAAAAGAGGTAATGGATTTATAATACAATATCATCTCTATCGATATTGTTTATGATTTGGTTTCTAAAGATGATATAATATGATCCATATCAAAATAAGAAAATGAATTTTATTACAATATGGTTATATCATGATAATATAGGTTTCCCCTTCTTGTGTATATTTTTATTTTATTAAGAGTTCAAAATAATATTTATAAGATTTTTTTTATTTCTATCTCTGAACCAACCCACTTTTTTCTTCACAATATTATTTTCTATTTTTTGTTTCAAATTTTTTTATCATTCTATATAAATTTTATTAAATAAATTTTTACTCATGTTTCACATTTTAAAAAAGTAATTGAATGTAATATCCATGTAGTATTCTTGATAAGAGGTGTTTGGATTTTAATTAAAATGTAAATGGAATATTTTTGTTAATGTGTATGGAATTTACTATAATCATGACCACAAATATTTTTAATGAATATTTTATAATATTTCATTTTTATTTTCCATGAAAATTATTTCAAAAATAATATATGATTTTTGCAGTTTTAAGAAGCATTTTTCTAGAAAATGTTTTTCCTTAAGAAATTTTCCAAGTGATATATCAAAATAATTTTCCATATTTGATGAAATCCTTTGATATTTCACATTCTTTATTGGGGATATGATCCAAGGATACCATTATTATTATTTATATAGATGGTTTAAATTTATGACTATAATATTTTTATGAAACTTGTTCCTCTTAAATGGCCTATATCACAATGAAATACTTTTGAAACCCTTTTTCCAATGGGTTATGATTTGATGATATGATTAAATGATTAGGAAACTAGTTTATTTTCGAATTGTTATGTTATAATTAAATGTTTATGAAACCCATTAATTTTAATAATTTCTTATATGATTAATGTTTTATGTTCATATTTAACACATAAGTGATACATTCATTATAAGAATAGTGGGACCTATATCTCCTTATAATACATTGGGTAAATATTTATATCCCATGAGTTATACAGGAATAGATTGGGGAGTGAATCTAGTTCAAAAGGGACTATAACCATAATGATAGTCTTGTGAGTGAACCTTATTCTGTATGGGACTCTTCCCACTATTATAGTATTGGGAGTGGACCTCAACTACTACAAAGGTTTTTTTAGTGAACCCATTCCTATAAAAACCTAGGATTTTAATACATGGAAATTAAATATTTTTTGATGAACATTCATTTCAGGACCCAATAAAAACAATAGGGACCATAATATTTTAATGCCTTTGGAAACAAGGAACATAGTATTATTAATTTCATAAAATATCACTTCCCCCATTTTTAACATTTAAAAACATAATATTATAAACCTTTCTTCATAACCAGTGGAAAGGAAACACAAGAAAGAGTGATCTTAGATGCTATGTAAGGGTAAAGATGAGAGATAAGTAATCATATAATGGGCATAATGGTATGAGGGCATTTGAATGATATTAGAAAACCACAATCTGCATATCAAAGATAATAATATTTAGTCATTGCATAAATTTTGGATGTCTATAAGACATGAATTATAAGGGAATAAAATAACATGAACCCTGAGAGAGTAAAACTTTCATAAGACATAGATTTATGGCATACACGTTATCTAATAACATCACAAACATGTTTAAATAGAATAAGTTTTTTCCTTAACTTAAGGACATGAAATCAATCACTCACATAACTTATGAACATGAAACCAGGTCCACACATAACATTATAAACATGAAATATAGGTATATATAAAACCCTAAGAACATGTATTAAAATTCACTCATAACATTGTGAACATGTAATGAAGTCCACACATAACATTATTGACATGACAAGTAAATCCACACATAACATCATAGTCTTCAAGGTTAACTCCCAAGACTAACATAGTGGAACAAAGACCTTACTGAACCGGTTTCAATCTCTATTCTAGTCCTATATAACTCATAAAATATAAATATTTACCTAATGAATTATAGGGAGATATAGGTCTCACTCATATCATAATGAATACTATATTTATATGTTCCAAAATATCATAACATATTCATCATATCATAACACATGAAAAGAAATGGGTTTCATAAAAATTTCATCATATTATAATCTATAGAGAAGAGAAAGGATTCATAATAATCTCAGAATCTCATCAAAATGTAACCCATTGAAAATGAAATAGGTTCAACATACCTTTTGTCATGGTATAACCTGTGGAAGAGAAATAGTTTTAAAAAATATATTATCATTATAAACCATTTATAGTAAGTATAAAAATGGTATATAAGATTCATCTCCCCAGTAAAGCATAAGTTACATAAACGGATATCATCTTAGATGGAAAATTATTTTAGAAGGTAAATCAATAGGATTGTTTCTTGGAAAAGATAACTTTTCTTTTCAAATCACTTTTTAAAGTATATTGTTTTTTGAAATACATTTCATTAAAAATAAAATTGTAAAAAAAATAATGGAAGATTTAAAAATAATTTAAAATATTATTTAAGGAATATATAAATTATTTTTGGAAAAATACATTTCAAAAATATTTATGAAAACATATTTAGAAAACATTATATTTGTGGAAAAATAGTTTTTGACTGAAAATACCATTTTTCTAAAGAAATTGTTTTATCTTTAGAGTGGATAAAAAGGAAAAAATGAAGGTAAAAATATATTTTAATGAAATAACTATATAAGAATAAAATAAATGTGTTTATTGATAGATACACCATAATAATTTCTATTTGGATTCATAATCATAAACAATCTTGATAAACGATGAGATTTTAACATAAAACTCTTACTACTTTAGAAACATTGAATCATTTTACCCATAAAAGAATATAATTATATGTAACATATAATATCATGAAAATAAGTTTACTCTAGATATAAAATTTCAATGGGCTAGTATATATACCTCATAAAAAATATAAGGATATAACATACCATACTTCTCAAAGAAGGCAAGTTGAGACAAAAATTCCTCACCGATTTGGTAACATTGAAACCATAAAACCCATGAAAGAGGAATCCTACAATTCATAATTAAATAAAAATAATTTTAAGGGTATTAATCATAAAATACATTAATTATTAGTTTATAAACCACATAGAAGATTCACATGGTTAATAGGGCTTGTCTCTCATAAAAAGACAAAATTGAGACAAAAATCCATTACCTTAATTATTTACATATTTTATACTTGTTCAAACCTCCATTATAATAAATATGAGTTTATTATACATATATTAAAGAACCATATTCATATATATCATAGAATATATGATTTTTATATGACCCTTCAATACCTATTTTTTAATGATGTCATGTTAATGTTATGTTTTTGGTATTAAATGTTTTGATTTTCATATATGTTTTGATTTGTTATTGTTTTAGTCATCATACTTTGATAATGATTTCATAATATCAAAAGTTATAACCATGATATAAATATCATATACATCCCATATATATGTACTTTTAGCAATCTATAATATTTATAGATAGAAAATGAAATGCACCTTTCATGGAGACTGTAGGTCATACGTACGGATAAAAATTGTATCATTTTCTTATCATATTGAACGAAATAAAGGTAAGTGATATAAAATATTTTCAGAAATATTTTTGTTTCATATATATCACATATTTTTATTAATCCCACAGTTAATACATTACATTTAAAGCATGAACGAATCACATTTCTTTGTGAGGTGGTAGTCTGTCGTACAAACGAGTGACATTATAGTATTCCAAGAAATGGAAATCCTAAAGGAATGTGTGATATAGAAATTAAAAAATCATAACAATAACATAAATATCATATATAAACAATAAATCCATCATTATTTTCAGCCTTTATAGGTGGTAATGTAAAAACAAATGACATCATCTTGGGAATGGGTAGTTCGTCGAACACATAAACATTGATTTCATAATCCATTTAATTGAAATGGAGATAGTTTTATGTAATTACCATTATATAAGAAATTATAATTATATGGAAATAACTATGATTGTTATATAATCCTGGTATAATAATAATAAAATGATGTGGAGTAATAAATAAAACAAGAACCCTCATTGATGAATGTTACCTCTTCTTCGGGAATCCTCCATCGGTTTGTGCAAAACCATCCAAGGTTGGATTCCTGCCAAATCTAAGGATTCTATAATGAGAGTAAGAAATTTGGTAATGGAAATGGGTAGGTCTAGGCTGAATAATTTTTTTAATGTATGTATAATAGAGGATACGGTGTGGCCTTCTATAAAAGGGGTAGAGGACACACCTAATATTTTTGAAAAGAATTGAGTTCTCCCATGTATTTCATAACTCACAAGGGTAATAAAATGTACCGTTATAGAAACATATAGGATTAATGATAATGTTATGTCACTAAATAGTTTTTAGAAAAGTTTAGTGGTCATTTTTAAACTTATTATTCTTGTTTAACTCCTTGTAATCCCATTTTTAACTTAGCATCGGTAATTAATTTTTTTCTACATTCTATATTAATTTGGATAAAAAATTAAGGTGACCATATTAGATAATATAACTTATTATAATTATAAATATGTATATTCTTTTCCAAATTATGTTCAAAGATATGGGAAAATTTAATTTAAAGTTAATCATGCAGAAACAATAAAAAATAGTTTTGAAAGTGAAAGTGTTTAAATGTTTACAATATTTTCATATCCAGTTTCAATATAAAATTTAATCTAATTAAATAAATAATAATAAAATATATATAATTGAACTAATTTTACTTTAAAATCAGTAAAAAAGTACAATTTAGCTTTAAAATTAATTTTAAAAAATGTAGTTTTCAAATAAAATTATGTATTTTCACCATTTATCAAAAAATGAAACATTTCAAAAAATTTGAAAACTACATCTTAAGATAATTTTGATATGATAATTTCAAAAATGAAGTTTTTTTATATAATTAAATTTATAAATGTGTAAAAATTTATTTTTTTCATTATTCTCAAAAAGGTATAAAATCATTTGTTTGAGAATATTATTATTAAAACATTTGAAGAAAATTTTAAAAATAAAGTAAATTTTTATTAAATATTATTTATTTTTATAAAACAATTATATATTATATTTAAATTATCATTACTTTTTTTTTATTTTTTTTATGTTTAACAAATAGGTTATAATGGTTGTATTAATAATATATCATGGTTTTATTAAAACTCTATGTTGTGGGTAACACCAGCAATCCTAGTGTTGTGTGTAACAAAAAGTTAACTCATTTTTTTGTGTAACAGAATTCGATTCCTATGTGTGTTATAAGAATCTATAAAATTTTTCAATGTTATGTTTTCATGGTTTAAATTATTTAATTCCATTTTTGTTCATGTATTATGAACTACTGATATTTATGCCATGATATAGGTTTATGATCTATAATATGAAGGCTATGGTTTTCAAATGTTATTATCAAGTTATCATACCATTATGCTCTTGATATGTTTATATATGCCTTTTTTACCCTTAATAATAATTTTAGATCACCTTCTATCTCAACTCCTTTAGCATTGTTATGATGAAAGGTTTTATTTTTTATATTTCTAAGAAGGGTTATAGTTATTAAGAACATAGTGGGAGATAACATAACTCTATTATAAACCATTTGGTTTGGTGTAAATGTTTCCAATGGAATTGGACCTAAACGATTATGAATTTTATCATTATATTATGTAATAAATATTCTTCAATTAACATTTAACAATTATGTATGATAATTTTGGGTCATTACAAGAATAATTTTCCAGCATTACTTAATGATCTAAAATTTCCTTATTCAAGTCGTGTTTTTAACTAATAACAATATTAAGATATTTCATGAGGGTTTTATTTTTCATCTTCAATATTTTTTTCATGTATGGTATAATATTAAATAATTTTTTTGTATGATAAATTTCTCATTTTATGAAGAAGATACATTTTTAGATGAATAAAAGTAGTTTATCTCATTATTGTGTATCGTAAATCATATGTTGGACTTTTGATTGGATTTTTTATCTTCTAATATAGAATTTTTATCATCACTAGAATCCATAAAATCAATCTATGATGATCTCATAGCCTACATGGATTTATTTTTATAGAAAAAATTCTTAAAATACTTTTTCTTAGACTTCTTATTTTTTTGCGTTTGATGGAAATTTGGGATAATGTTCCCAGGTTTGTTACACTCATAGCATCTAACCTCTTAGGAGTTTCCCTAATACTTCCTATACTTTTTGAGGAATTTATAAAATTTAATTATATTATTATATTTTTTTTTTGAAATTCATGAAAAAATGAGAAAGATTACTTTATAAAATAGTAGTGTTTGATATATCTTCATCAGATGACTCATCATTTGGTATTACTATTCTATGCATGCCATCCCTTAAAGTCGAGACTTTAATGGAAGGATTTTATTTCTTTATCAATATCTTCTTACCAAATTCATTTCCAATGTCTATCTCATAAATTATAATTGATCTAATTATATTTTTGATTTTGAAATATTCCATATTAATATATCTCTTAATATTTACATGTATTCCACTCTTTTTAGTTGGTATCACTCTAAGATCTGGAATTTCTTGATCATATTTAGGAATTGGTGCTCTATGAGAAGAAACATTGTTGTCTATCTTAATTAATTAACCATTAATTTGTGTTAATATTTCTCAGTGAACCATCTTGAGTGTGTCAAATATTAGCTTTAAAATATTGTATCTGAGTTGTCTTACATTTTCAATACCTTCATATGATACTGATATTATAGTCCAATTCCCAGGAACTGTTGCACATTATGAGACCCTGTTGAACTTTTCAGGACCAAGTCCAAATATTATTTCATTTGTAGCTTTTTATTTTCATATAATATTTAACTAATTTATAAGTGTAAAAATTCTATGGATCTTCTTCAATAATAGTATAAGGATTCACGGATTTTAGATAAACCACTAGAAAAAATATTATTTAAGTAAATGATCATGTATTCCTTCCATAAGACATTTTTGTCTCTAATGAAGTAGGGATCTCTTGTCACTTAAATACCATCTCTTCTATCATTTGAAACATCCTTTTCAAATGTGATCTTGTGAATTTTTTATTTAAAATATGATAACTCATTAGTCAATACCTTTTATTCTAATTGTTGTCCAGATAAAAACAACACTATGACTCAATATGGGGTTAATTCAATCCCAAAAATTTACTTCACTTGAAAACCACCCTCTTTAGGGTATGAAATGTTCAAATAATTACATAAAAAAAATCATATAGTGGAAATGAGAATATGAAAGAAAAGATACAAAAAAAGATATTTATTGTGGTTTGGGAAAATATATCCTGTAGTTTACATCACAGATACTCAACTACTAGAGCTTGTTGTTTTTCACTATCAGTAGTCCTTTTTATATTAACTACTCAACTGAGTGATGGAAACCATTACTTGTTACAAAAATGTAATCTTTATAGGTATACTACAATGATTTATAATGACTAGACTTCATGTTTCTTTTTCTAGGAACCATAAAAGCTTAGTACAAGAAGAAAACACCTAAAACTGTGAGAGAGAAGGATTATTGTTTACAAATAAAACTCAATGTTTTAAGATGTTACTGATAGAAGTGAAGAGTTATATAAGGGAGAATATGAGAGTGAAGATAAAATCGAGGACATAATTATAAAATATATACAGTTTGATCTTTAAAGTACAAATATTGAAATTGAATCTTATTCTTCTTTTTTGTTGTACAGATCCATATATAAAGCTTCAAGAGAGTGGAAGAGATTGTTGTGAGTGCTTACTTTTTTCATTTCTTTGTGTAAATTTCCATGATATTATAATAACTCTATCATGAAAAATCCCATTATATTGTGAACATCGATATCCTATAAAATATTATTCATGAAATAAATTCCAGATTTCCTTTTCTAGAAAATACCTCAGCAGAAGGAATATGCATTAAATTATCCTTGAAATATTTTCTTCACTAAGTATTTATAAAATATTTGTAATTTATTTTAGAAAATTTGGTAATACAATATTTAATGCTTCTGTGATATCATTAAAATCAATATAATATGATCCAATAATAATAAATATACAAATTTCCAAATGAGGTAGAATATTTTGGATCACCACATAGCTAAACATAATGGGTTTGAATTAATATATGAAAGTTGATCCATATATAAATTCTTCACCGATCCAATTTTTCATATATCAAAATCACATGAACATTTTTCTCATGTAGCCAAGTTTGGTGTAGTTGACTGAATCACATAGACATTTGACATTGCATAGCTTAATTTGGTACATATACAATTCATGTAATTAAATACTACAAGTAGAAAACTCACATATCAATTTCATTAATGTATATATTTTCTCACACATGTGTTTCATCGATGTAGGAAATTTTCACATAGCTGATTCTATGATGTTATAATTTCACATAGGTGTTTCCTGCACATAGATGATTGTTCGACATAGACAATATCCAAAAATCTGATTACATCATGTTATTGATTTTCCAGAATCAGGATATTTTTTAAAAACTTTTAAAATTATAGAGCTATATAGGAATGACTTATATAGAGATAAAACATGAAGAATACACTTTAAAATGAAATAATCATAAACATATAAAGGGGGTTTGAGATCATCAATTTATAAATCATGTGGGATATGTTGGAACAATATTAGTGCTCAAACACATGGGGTGTAACTAACTTTTTAAATTTAAAGTTGACATTTATGAAGAGACCTAAGGGGTTCCTAAACAAATCATGAATGAGAACATATATTTGTATTCCCAAGATTTTACCTAGAATCTAGTAAAAGAACTTGATATGTGAATCATGTAAAAAACTAATTAAATTAAGTTAATAACTTAAAGAATGTAATTATTGTATGAATTAAATTATACAAATGGAATTAAGAAACTATTGGAGATAAAAATAATCCATAGCCCTAGAAAGTGATTTTTCCTTCAAAACAAGGACACACACTATCCCAATTAATCATTTCTAATCCAAGGGAGCAACGACATGAATCTTCTGGTTATTATGTGAAAAATTATGTTTCATTACACAACTACCTTGTATGAACAAGGTGTTGATGAAGTGACCGAGTTTCATGGTAACCCTAGAAGACCGATGATATTTCAAAGGGGGTTCTGTGCAAGAGTGAATCAAATTTTTTTACTATGAATAATGCACAAACCGTTCAAATGAGAAATGTGTTGATGACCTAAAGACTTTTTGATGGTATCATGATAGAAAAGGAATGAACATGACCAAAATTAGATTTGATACAAAAATATAGTTGTGTGATAGGATCCTCCCATTTCAACTATATATACAGATGACCCCCCCTACGGGGGACCTCAATGGAAATTGAAGAATAATATTTATCTCATACAACATGGAATTATCAAATGATCATGAAACTCTAATAATCATGGAACCAAAATGTTAGAGAACTTTCTTGAATATCCTCACATGGTCCCATTCTTTCCTTATCTCAAGTTTAATACATCCTCACAAAACATCCCTAGACAGATAAATGGGTGAGAACATGATGAATTTTCTTAGTGATACCCCATGATTTGTGTGACTCTAGTAGTTTCATGCACATATACACATGAATATATGTAATGTAATTATTTTAGGACCTACATTTCACGTAACCATACTTGAAAAAACAACTGTAGATTTTCACAGAACAACGTTCATGTCCATAACCCAATGCCTCCTTCCTGTACAGGCCTCGACCTCAGTCGCCTAGAGCTGGCGACTTACATTATTACAGTGATACTATAAACAAGTTATCACATCCCAAAGGACTTAATATTTTAGTATATTTTGAAAACTATATACAAACATATGTTTTACATTAGAACATAAAATTAAATACATCATACAAACTCTTTTTGAAATATCCCTATTCTCCAAGATTATACCTACATGTTAATCATAATATACATCTTGGTATCCTAGGGAAAATGTAAAATATAAGAAATGGGTGATATTTGATGCTATGTAAGGGTATTCAATAATGAATAATCTATCATAAATAATTATAAACAATAAGGTAAGGTGAGTAAAAAACACAATCCATTAAAATAAAATCGTAAGCATAATATTTATGGAATATAAAATGAAAAAATAATTCTATATAAATAATAACACAAGAATGAAACATTACCATGGATATTATAATAGTCACATAATGACATTGATTATTAATAAATAACTTCATAATGACAGAATGAATATTGTGGGAAATCATAAACATACCATAAAGGCCGCAGACATGAAGTTTATATAAATGGGTAATGCATGGCCAAAACCCGGTCTAGATTTTCTCACGACACCTACCAATGCATCAAGGTATATAGCGGGTCCCACCCAACAATTATTATGTCCAATGAATTACTCAAATTAAATTGGTGAAAAAATAAACATATATATTCATTTTTAAACTAGCATATAAAATTTAGTAACTTTCCCAAAATAGTAAACATAATCATAAACCATCCAGTGTAAAATGATAAATGGTATTAGATTTACACATCTACGTTCAAAATGATCACAAAAAATTCAATAAAATAGGGTATATGGTATCATAAAATATCAACCTCAATTAAAAAAAAATCCATCAATGAGGGTTGATGTAAATGAAAATACTCTAATAAAATTGTTGAGAATTTCCTTAGAGAAATACCACTTATAATTATTTTAAAAAATCCAAACAATTTTAAAAGAAATAATTTTGTTTGAAAATGAAATTTTGAACTTGTAAAAAATTCATAAAGAAATTAATGCTCCATGAAAGTAGAAAAATTCACAAATTCTGTATAAATTAAAAAACATTTTCTTTAATCTTTTCAAATAAAAAAATTTAAAAGGGTATTTTTAAAAGAAAATATGAGAATTTACCAAATGAATAGATTATGTGTATCATATATAAAACCACATAATTAAAAATAATATACTAAAAATTAATTTTACAAATAATATTAGCACCAAAAAATCCTTGAAGTACAATGTTAACCCAAATAATGGAAATTTGGTTAAAATTCCCTTACTGTTATGTAATTAGTCGAACCGTAAGCACCATAAAAAAAATAATTATCAAATGAATAATTTAGTACTGTAAAGATAAATGAATTCATGATATTATATATAAATGGTCAGAATAAATGCACAACACACAAGGACAAAGTGGTGAATAAGATATATCTCACAAAAATAAAATTAAGAATAGAAAACCCTTACCTTATGTCCAAAAGCATTCTGCACTTGTAGATAACATCCAGGATTATAAATTATATTAATTATTTACCAAATTCAAGCTTCCTATACATATATTTTACTTATTATAATTGTATTAAATTGTTTTATACCAATTTTGATGGGTTTTAGAGTTAAATTTTATCGTTTTGGGAGTGTTTATTTGTATGGATTTCTCATGCTCAGTTCACTTGTATGGAAGATCATATAAATGAAATTAATTATCTACAATTGAAATTATATGTTGGTCATAATGGCCCTAAGGACTTCATTTTTTAATAATATTTATAATCCACCTTTCATGGGGTGAGGTTGAACCCTTACAAGTCCCGAAGGATTATAGACAATTACATGACCCGTAGGTCTTAGAAGGAATCACCAAGGCAAGACAACCTGAAACTGTTCCTCCCTAAAAAATGTCAGGATATATGAACTCCACCTTTTTAGGGCTGGATGGCTAGCTCTCTTATGCAATGATGCATGGGTCTGGTTCCAATGGCAATGCCATACCCTCTCCTTCTTCCAATTCCGATTAGCTCTTATCTAGTGAATGTGCATGCCCCGAACCCTTATTTGGAGACATGTAACTTGTATTCCAATTGGTAAATATTCATATTTGTGTGTCCTAAATTCCTTGGGGTGGACCTAAGGCTTTACGGTGGCCTGAAGTCCTTGAGAGACATCACGAATTATGTTTCCATTTTTAGAATAGAAGGGAGAGTAGAATGGATTTGATGATGGATATTACATTAACATAACAAAATCCCAGTATATATAAGATACTGAAGTTATCATTCCTGTTTTGATATAGGGTTTATTGAGAGGATAAGAAAATAATACTAAATTAAAATAAAATAAAGGAGAATAAAATAGGAGTTTACCTTTAGATTTTCTTCTTTTTCAGAACCTCCTTATTGATTGTGGAAATGGTATTTTGGCAAGACCAACTAGACCATAATATGGGGAAGAGGTTTGGGGGGAGTAATTGGGTAGAAGAAAATCCATATACATGTCTTAGAATGTGTAAGGGAAGGTGTGGTTAGGGTGGTATTTATAGTTGTGTAGAGGGTTTCATTTCATTATTTAATTCAGTAGTTTATTATTTTGGCTCAAGACTATCAATCGTATTGATCATTATGACTATGTAAAGTAATTTATGTTCTAACTAATGGTTATTACATCATACATTCACCATCCATGACTCAAAAATTCATGTATTTGGATTATAATTTTAAATACCATAAATTACAATATTTCATTATTCCCCCAAATTTCTACTATTTTAGAAAAAACCAGAAAATTATCTGTAAACATTGTTAGATGTGTATATTTCATAAATGGACTCCTTTTGATGAATTTTTTTCTGTATATGATAAATTTAATTTTTAATTAAAATCATCATTTATTTGAGAAATACTGATCTTAATATTATAACTGATTTTACAGTGCTTCAAAGAATTAATTATGGTCCAATAAAATTATATAATAATTATAGTAAAACAAAATATTAATTTATGAATCTATTTTATGAAAATAATTTTTTTTAAAGTTTATATTAAATATAAAATGGTAAATAATAATTGAGGTTTCTAAAAAAATACCAACACTTAATTTACCATTTTAAAAAATTTATTTAGTTCTTCCAGGAAATAAGTATATCAAATTTTCATTTATGAGATTCATATATTTTATTTATACATTCATAGGTAAATTTATTATTTATATGACCAAATTATTATTCCTAATGGCCACATTACTATTCTAATAGTCCTGTCAATATTTAATCATATATCATGGTTTTAATACTCAAGGTTTCATGTATCATAAACTGTTGATGATGTTATATTTAAAGAAGACATATCATAAGATATAAAGGTGTCACATTCTCCACTCCTTCAAAAATTTCATCCTCCATATTCCATAATTTCACCTCATAAAAATATTTTTGTAGTTTTTCATCATATTTTCCTCTGAATTCTGTATGACCTCTTCAATTTTTTGATTTTACCAAAGTACCTTTACCATTCGATTTGTGTGATCCCCCAACACATTTTCTCTAGTGTCCAGAATATGGACAATATCTTCACATTAAGATAAATCATGTTCCAATTCTATTTATTCTAATGTGAGAACCTATTTGTGTCTGGCATGTAGTTCCTTAAGAAAAAGATGTGTAACAAATCATGAGATTTGGATTGACTTGGTGGAATTACAAATTATTATGCTACAACTCTGATTATTTCCATAATTTCAAAAGGTCAAATATAAATGGGGCTTAGTTTACACTTCTTTCAAAATATTATAACACCCTTCAATGGATATAACTTCAATAAGACATGATCTCCCACTTGAAACTCAAAATACTTTTGGTTATCAGTATAACTTATTGTTTTACTTTGATCTACTTTGATATGTGTTTTAAAAGACTTTACCTTTTTTTTTCTCTACTAGTTATTGGAATACAAGCTTCCTTTCACCATCATCATCCCAACAAGTTGGCGTTTGATATCTCTTCCCATAAAATGCTTCATATGGAACCATTTGAATACTATAATAGAAACTATTATTATAGAAAAATTATACAAAAGTTAAATAATGATCCCACATACCTTGAAATTCGTGTGGAAAAGAACTCAACATATATTCTAATGTTTGAATAATCCTTTCATACTGATCGTCAATGTAAGGATGATAAAATGTTCCCAAATGAAGCTCGGTATAGAGAGCATTATGAAGATTTTTCTTGAATTTCATTGTAAATCATGGATCCCAATCAGACACAATTGAATGTGGTGAACCACAATGTCTTATAACATCATTAATATAGAGTCATGAAAGGTTCTATAATGGAAAATCTCTTCATCTATTGAAAAACTAATCATCTGGATACAAAATCCGCAATTTCATTCTTCATATTATCCGACCAATTTTTTTCATCAAATATATATAAATCTTAGTGCTACTAATGTGTATAGAGAAACTAGTCCTTTGAGCATCATCCTATAATTCTCCTTGATAGATCAGGTATAGAGGGAACAAAAATAATCTTCCAAATTTTCAAAATTCCATATTCATGTACGATTTATACCAATTTTCCATCATAAATATCATTGATTTTCTTTTGAAAATTCTCATCATTAGACTGAGAAAATATTATACTTTCCAATAAGGATGGTTTAACAGCAATTTGAAAAATTAGTGATGTTTCACCTTCCATGATAATTCACATATCCATCTTTACTAGATTAACGTACACATAATCACTATTGATCCTCATTTTGTTCATAACCCCATAATCCTTTCTACATAATGTATCGTCAACCTTATTTTACTTCCCTGGGTGCTAGTGTATTGAAAATTCATAATACTTGAGTAGCTCAAGTCATCACCATTACCTAATGTTGAGTTCTTTCTGTGAGAATATATATTTCAAACTCTTGTGAACTGTATATATCTCACACCATTCACCATAGAGATATTTTATCCATATATTTAGAGAAAGGATTATAGATTCTAACTCAAGATCATGAGTTTGATAGTTCTATTCATGAATTTTTAACTTTAATGATGCATAAGCAATAACTCTATCATTATACATAAGGACACGACCAAGACCTTTCTTCTATTCATCACTATAAATCACTAACCTAGCATTTCCCAATGGTATAGTCAAGATCATAGAATTCACTAACATCCTCATCAATTATTATAAGAATTATACATATTCATTTATACAAATAAACATGACCACTCTATGAGTAATCTTTGTTAATGGGTTAATTAATAATCAAAATTCTGATAAAAATGAAAATATTTACCTATTAAACCAAATAAACTACACAAATCATTTACATTAATTGGGTAGACCATTACTGGAAATCCTTTTTCTTCAAAGGATCAACTAAGATTCCATTTTTAGAGACAATATGTCCAATAAAAGAAACTCCTTGAAGCTACAATTCACACTTTCCAGATATCCCATATAACTCTTATCATTTAAGAGTGTCTAAAACAATCTATACATGGTTCTCATGGTCCTCTTAGTTTTTTTAGTACACTAAGATATCATCAATAAATACCACAATAAAATTATGAAGATATTATTTAAATACTATAATAATTATCTATAAAAACAAAAGATGAATCTGTCAGTCCAAATATAATTACATTAAACTCATAATGTTCATGACATGTTCGAATTGTTTCCTTTGAAATATCTTCTTTTTTCACACGCAATTGATGATATCCAGATCGAAGATCAATCTTTTAAAAATATTGAGCTTTGTGAAGTTGGTCAAATAAGTCATCAATGTTTGGATAAAACAATTGTTGTTTATCATAATATAATTGAACTCCCTATAGTCAATGAGAAACTTCATAGATCCATATTTTTTCTTAATAAAATGAATAGGAGTTACCCATAGTGAAAGAATGGTGTGTATAAATCCCTTATCACTCAATTCCTATAGTTGTTTCTTTAACTCTATTTACTCCATTGTTTCCTTTATATAGGGAGTCTTTAGTATTGGTATTGCATTAGGGATTATACCAATAAAATACCAAACTTCACACTATCAATGTATATATATAGGCAATTCTTTTGGAAATACATCACTGTATTCTTTTACAATATGTACATCCTCAATTTGAAGATCTCCTTTTTCATCAGAAGGATTTATCCTATCTTCTTCTCTAAGGATCAAATTTTAGAATATCTACTAGAGGTGGATCAAGATATGAATCATATATTTTCCATTTCCTTTTTCACATATTATTACATTATTTTAATCATAATTAAACCACTATTACAATACAATGATCATAAAGTCTAGTGTGTTTGGAATATTATATATATAATACAAAAAACATGGGACTAAAAAACAATTTTATTTAATATTCATAATAAGCTCATAACTTCCCTTGATCCATTTTATATACATAGGATAACTTGGAAAAAATGAACAAAGGGATAATCTAAAAATTCTTGAAAGGTAATAAACATATTAATAAATCATATATCAGAGGTTAGAAGGAATAATATGATGATATAAAAAGGTATAAAACAAGAATAAACATCAGGAATCATAAAATTTATAACATGGGATCATATAATCATGAAATCATAGGAATGTGGCAATGAAATACAATAGGACATAAACATTAGTCAAGCCTCATTTCAAATGGAGGAGCATGAGTCATGTTTAACCACCATGATCATTTCACATGGAGCATGAGTCAAGGATAACCACCAAGACCATTTCACATGATGTATCGTTAGACTAAACATTACCCAATGTAGTAGAGTTCTATCTTGGTTCAACCATCATAACATGTTCATGAATATTTTTGACACATTAAAAATAATTCAAAATAAATCAAACATAAATATAAGGGTTACCCATGGAAAGAATTGGGTATAATACTAATATCAAAAGGCATAAAAAAGGGAATATCAAAATGGTGTCCATGAAAGGAAGGATTTAAATAATAAATGGGAATTAATATGAAAAACTTTGAATAGTTAATTCTAATTTGTTTCAAACAGAATTAGAAACATGTAAAAAAAGTATTTAAAAAACTTTATAAAAAACATTTTTATGCGGTTTATGGAAAAAATTAAAGACTCCTTAAAATAGAAGAGGAACTTTTATTTATATAAAACCTGTATGGAACCAATATAGATTTTCATGATAAAATGAGTGAATCTAGAAAAATAATGTCATCTTCAATAGGTTATGAAGAGCACTTTAAAATTAAGTATGAAGTCGGGAAGCTCCCATAAATCAAGATTTCTTATCGGGGAGAATTTAGAAGGGATCCTTTTTAAAACATGTATTTCCATATTAATGAAGGATTATATGATATGGATACATGATTTTGGAACATATAAACAGAATATAGAATAAATAAATAAAATTTAACAATAATTAAATTTGGGTAAATAGATAGAAAACAAAACTCGGAGGATAAATAGGGGATTGGAGGGAATGCCTTACCTTATGTCTTAAAGTGTTCTGCACTTGATCATAATATACCATATAATCAGATTAAATATGTTAATTAATAAATTTGTAACTATTTATTAATGTATTTTATTTATTATAATTTTATTATATTCATTTATGGTTTATTTGATGAGTTATAATATACAATTTTATTATTTGGGAGCATTCGTTTCCTTTGTTTTTTATGATCAGTTTACTAGTATATGTGTATAGAAAATCATCTAAACTTGGAATAGTTTTATATAATTGAAATTATATTTTATTAATTAAAATCCCTAATATTACATTTATATATATTCTATTATGTTATATTTTATGAGGATGAATCATTAGATAAAACTTTAGTGACAACCGTTTAAATTATTTTGACTTTTTTAAATCATCAGTACTAGTTTTATCTTTATAATTAAAATCATGTATATATAATGGTTATAGAAAATTAAATAGGATTTAATACATGTATAATAATATTTTTTAGCATAAAAATTATTTTATGACCAACCTTGAAGGAATAATTGAAAAATGAAAACATGACATCCATGAAGGTGGTATGTCGGCACCTCACAGATGATATTTTAATTTTTGGATTAATTGGTGAGGGGAAGAGAAATGATGATGGGTTGTTTCATTAACACAATAAAATTTCAATATATAAAATATAATAGAATTATCATGTTACTTTTATTTGCGTATGTGAGGATATAATATGAAAATTGATGACCTTGAAAAGAAATTAAATGTAAAGTAAAGAGGATTTTAGCTCTTGAATTTATCCTCCTTGAGAACCTCCATTGGGCAAAGGTTTTGGTCTTTTTTATGAGACCTAGGTATCCTGGATGCAAGGGAGGGTCATGGTAATTTTATTAGTAAGAATGTTTAAAATATTTAAGGCTTTATACATGTGAGAAAAAGATGTATTGAGGGGTGGTATTTATAGTGGGGGAGAGGTGTGGCTTTTATATTGTTTTACTCATTATTTTATTCATTAGTTTATTATTTTGTATCAAGACTATAAATATTTTGAACCTTAGCACAAAATATATTAATTTAATTAATTATAGGTTGAGATTATTTTCTTAAATCATTTATACATCATCCATGATTGAATAATTCATGTATTTGTTAAATACCATAAATTACCATATTTTACTACTCACAAAAAATTCATCTAATTTAGAAAAATCATAGAAATTAAACTTAATTTTTTTATATGTATAATTCAATAATGGAATCCATTTTATTGAAAAATTTTCTAAATATGAGAAATTTAATTTTAAAAAAACTAAACAGTTATTCAAAAAATATAAATTTTAAAATTATAACTGATTTTATAGAACCTTGATAAAAAATTATTTTCACATAAAATTGTATTATAATCATAAGAAAACAAAATAATAATTTATGAATATATTTTTGGAAAATAAATTTTCTTTTAAATCATCAAATCATTTATAAAATTGTAAATAATAATTTATAAGTTATAAAAATACCAACAGCTCATTTGTCATTTATAAAACATTTATTTACTTATTCCAAAATATAGATATATCAGTTTTTTATAATATACCCAATTTTTATTTATAAATCAATATATTAAGTTACTATTATATTGACTAGTTTACTGTTCATATGGGTCAAATTACTATATCATAGGTGAAGTAACTATTCCATTAGTTTTTGTTCTTTAATTTTTATAAATACCTCTTATTTCATTCATTGTTTATTTAAATATTTTTTATTGTGTTCTTTATATGATTTTATTTGATTTATACTATATGAAATAATTATAAGAAGGGTAATTTCATTGATAGAATTTAGTTTCATTATAACTCAGATGATAAAGTCTCCCGTCTATAGATGAGAAAATTGCATATCATCATACCAAATCATAATTTCTATCACTTTGAAATAAATGTTTGCATTATATTTTGAAATCCAGTCCGTACCAAACATTATATCAAAATAAACCATATGTATGATAATAAAATCAACAATTAAAGCACATTTATGTGTCATAATAGTAACTTCATAACACATCTTTATTTTAATAAGGTTTTGACTAGAATGTTTTACTGACAACTCCCTTGTTAAGTTGAGTTGGAAATATATAATTTTTACAGAAAACTAGGAAAATATAAAATAATGTGATGATCCATAATAAAATAAATATTAAGCTACTTTTAATGAGTTTATTAACATACCATCCACCATATCATTAGGAACTTTAACCTCATATGTTGTGACTGCATTAGAATGGCCAAGTTCCTTTGGCCTTTTCTAGGGAGAGTTACCTTGACATCTAGGAGATTCATGTGCATAATGTCCCATATCCTTACATATTAATAATTAAACATTTCTAAATTCATTCTATCCCTTGCAATCACTTCCCCAACATCCTTTTTCTCTACACTTGTACCAATCTACCATTCCCAATAGGTATGTTCTATGATTATTCTTTCCAAATGTATATCATGTTTGAAATTATATTCTTCCCTTATTACCTTTTTCCTTATTTAAATTTATGGAGTACTCACCATCCCTATTCTTATCTTTATTCCCTTTGAATCCAGATGGCTTGGAAAATTCTTTATCTATATTATTGGAATGTGATACAATATCCTTGTATGATGATAATGTTTAGGAAACATGTTCCCTTTTTAGAATTGGATTCATAACATAAATGAAATGGCCAATAATTCTCCTTGGGTTACATATGTATTCTCTAGAATACATTTCTAGAATTTTAATGATGGATTTTTACATGGAAATGTTTTCATCCTCTTTCTGTCTCAGACTCCATAATTGTCTCTCCGTATCCGCTCGATGTTCACAAGGAAACTATTTTTCAATAAAATTTCATTAAAAAGCATCCATTCCATTGTTTAAATCTATTCCTCTCTCTTCATCTTTTAAATTAATGGACTCCATTGATTAGTTTCTCTCGAGAGATGATACACTACCATTATAACCATACATCTTTCTTTAATTCAAAAATCGAGAAATATATTTTCTATGGAAAATATCCATTGATCAGATAAAAATGGGGTTATAGTCTCCTTGAATGATGAAGGTTGTTGTCACATGAAGAAACATAACATTGTTATACTACATTTTACATTGGTATTTTCCATTAGAGTATGGTTATTTTTCATAACCTATGACATTTTCCTAGTATAGTTATAAGTTTCTCAGCTCTAGTTTCATCTCCAACTCAAACATCATTATCTTGCATTGCTAGGAAATCCCTACAAGGAATATATATGTGGATAAAGTTTCCATTCCTTCCACTATGCTCCATTTCAAAACAATGGAATACACTATATTAGATTATGAAGTTTTAAAACTATTCATACACTAAAATTATAACAAATATCAAAACAATAATCTTGGTTATCTTGGGGATATTCTCAATTTTAGTTATAGGTTTTTAGTTCCCTAATATATCATTTACTAAATCTAGTTTCTAATGTTTGTACAAAGTAATCTCTGATAGCAATAGTAAAGACCCTGATCCCAATTTCCCAGAGCCAATGCCTTACATTATTAAATTGTTATTATGAATAATAAATCACATAATAAAGGACTGAATATTTTATTAGCTTTGGAAAACCATATACAACCCTATGTTTTACAGTACAAATTGAAATGAAATACAATATAGAAAACTCATTTGGAAACATTCTTATTCTCCAAGATTATCCCTGCGTGTCAATCATAAAATATATCTCAGTATGCTGGGGAAATGATCAAAACATAAGAAATGGGTGAGCTTATATGCTCAATAAGGGTAAACCGTAGAATGAAAGCTATAATAAAAAAATATAAAAAATTAGGAAATGTGAATAACTAACAACACATTCCATTAAAACAAAATCTTGTGAATAATATGGAAGGAATAAAAAATGATTAAATAATCCCACATATATAGTCACATGAGAATGTAACTAAACCATGAATATTCTACTAGTAAAATAATTGCATGGATTATCAATAACTAATTTAATAATGGGGTAATGGATAACGCGGGACATCATAAACGTACCATTGAGACCTCAACCAAGAACATTACAAAAATGTGTAAGGCCTCATCCAAAACTCAGTCTATTTTGTCTCATAATACCTATGGATGCATCAAGGGGCTAGAGCAGGCCCCCGCCTAAAATTTACTAAGTCTAATTCATTTCTCATACGATAGGGGAGAAACATAATCAATTTATACACTCATATTGAAACTAGAATATGAAATTTTAGTAACTTTCTACAAATAGTAAACATTATAATAAACTACCCAGTGTAAAATGATGAATGTTATAAAATTTTAATATCCATAGTCAAAATGATCGTAAAAAATTCAATGAAATATGTTAGATGATATCATAATAGATCAACATTAATTAAGAAAAATATCCAAAAAGGTGTGTTCAAATATATGAAAATACTCTAATAAAATCTTTGATAAATTCTTGAGAGAAATAGAACATTTACCATTAAAAAATTTAAAAAAAAGGACTCATAATTACAAAATAAAAAATATTATTTGAAAATTACATTCAAACTTGTAAATTATTCCTCAAGAAATTAAGGCATCAGGAAAGTCCAAAAGATCCACTCATGATAAATAATTTTAAAAAATATTTCCTTTAGACATTTCAAAAAGAAACATTTAAAAGATTATTTTTTAAAGAAAGTTTGAGAAATAACCAAATGAATATATTTTATGTATCATCTATAAATACACATAATATAACATAATATTATAAAAATTCATTTCAAATATAATCTTATCACCACATAATAAATTAAGTATAGGGTTAACCCAAATAATGGAATTTAGTTTAAAAATTCCCTCAACACCTTTTAATTAGTCGAACTGCATAAACCATTAAAGTAATAATTATAAAATGAATCATTAAATACCATGTAGATAAATTTATTAGTGATGTGATATATAAAATGGTAGAATAAATACATTTTAAATAAGGAATAAGTGGTGAATAAGTTATATCTCAGAGAAATAAAAGTGAGATGTGAAACCCATTACCTTATAACCAAAAGAGTTATACACCTGTACATAATATTCTGTATAACCAAATTAGATACATTAATTACTACATTCAAAATCTATTATACATGTATTAGATATATTATTTTTATATTTAGTATTTATGTCCATTTTGATGAATTTTAGAGTTCAAATTCATCGTTCTGGGAGTATTCATTTTCGTGGTTTTCCATGATCAGTTCACTTTTATACATTCATGGAAGTTCTTGAAAAAAGAGATTAATTATCCATAATTTAAATTTATGTCATTAATGGAATAAATAATTTTATATGATATTATATATCATTTTTTATATTGATTTAGGATGATTCATTAGATAAAACGTTAATGAAATTTATTTAACATATTTTGGGGGTTTTTATGACAGTCATGAACTTATATAATTTTTTTAAATAAGATATTTAAATATTGGATCCTGAACACTATATAACTTATAATATATATAATAAAATCTTAATTAGTCATAACAATGGAGTTATGAACATCCTTGATGGTGGTAAAAAAATTAACATGCATCGTCCATGATGGTGGTAGACCATCGCATCATAGATGACGTCAGTACAACAAAAAATGGTTTTAGCGACATCTTATTAGTGGCGGTTCTAATAACCACTGCTAAATGTTTTTTTAAAATGGTTTCGTGGTGGTTTATTATAAACCACTATGAGACTTTTTTAACACAGTCGACCCTACCCCCCCACCCCGACCTCGCTATCCCCGCTTCCCCCGCGACCCCGGCCCCCCGTTACCCCCACAACCCCGCGACGCTAGCGACCCCACATCCCCGGTGAACCTGGCCCCCCATGACCCAGGTGACCCCACGACTCCGGAGACCCCACGACCCCACGACCCCGGCAGCCCTGGCCCCCCGCGATCCCGGTGACCCCGCGATCTTAGGTGGTATTGAATAATTTTCTCCTAAAATTTATGTATTATATGCGTATGTGGTTGTTCCAATTTAATTATTTACAATGTTTTGTGTTCTTGAGTAAGAAAAGTGAGATAAGGACTTATATTGATGTATGAAACCCTCTTAGGACTTTGTTTGGTCCATTGATGTTTGAGATCATACCTAGGTCTACCCCTAGGTTATAAAAACCCCTTAAGATTGGTGAAATATTTTTTAAAATGTTGCAATAATATAATCCTGAAATTTAATGGGTAGAGAATTGTAAGTTGGTATGTAGTCAAGGTTAATGGGATATTTGAAATATGGAATTGGTATTTTTTTGAAATGGTTAGTTGGATTTTGAAATGGATTAAAATAATCATTTTTCACTTTGACTTGGTTATGGTTTTCCAGGAAGGACAACGACGTTTTTCAAGTGGGTATTATTTTGAAAAGGATCTGTTGACCTCAATGTTATAGGAAAAAATGGGTTATCATAATAGATTTCAAATTGGGATTAGAAAAGAGGGCGTGGTTCCCCTTTTTTGAAAATGATTTAAAATTCCCTTTTATGATTGTAAATAGAAATGAAATTCATGGGACATGTTGAGTTTTTAAAAGAGGAAGAGTCATATTTTGAAGCGTGGATTCAAGATTATTTCAATTGAGTCTCTTGAATTGTGTTTTATTCCAGGATTTTATTTTAAAGATATGCTGAGAACATAGTAATTTAAATGATATATGGGTTAGTGAGATAGAACCCCCGACAATTAGGTTGGCATGTTAACTTGTTTTATTAAATGAAATAAGTGATAAATGTGTTTTGTTGATGACATAACATAAGGGGGAATTTTATATAATGTGATTGTGTTAAATGGGCTAAGGTATGGAATTGATATATGTGATAAATGAGTTGCGATTGTAAATGGAATATATGTTAATGGGTTATTCATTAGAAATGGGATATAAATAGTCTGTTATGGGAATGATCATTGAAGTAGATTGATATAATATATTATTTAATTCTTGGATGGTAACCTAGAGAAATAATTTGTAAAGATGTTGGTTTTTCAATTCACTATGATAGTAAGAGTTACATTTCATGTTTCATTAGCAGCAATCAAAATTTTAACAGTAACTGATCCTTGATTTTTCAACCACAATTAGTATATCTTTAATTATAACTATATTTAGAAATAAATACCAAGTTAATTCATGAATATCTCTATATGAATATGTGAACACTACCTAATAATCTTGGTGGACCATACCAGCTTTAAATCCCACTATGTAGTTCATACAAAAGATTAAATCAATGAAATAAATATATATGATCTGAATAAACTAGATAAATTACACTGTAATAATAGTCATGTAGAATTCTATCCATTTCAATCCTCCCCACTACCACTATCTATGAGGTGTGTTGACACTGATGGTATGAGGAATAGTTTCCACATGTTGATTAACAATAGAAGAATGATGGATGTATCCAATATAAAAATATCATATATAATATCTATAATTTACATATTTAGACAAATGGTACCCCAATCCATATAGGAATTATGTTTCTTGTTCATGATATCCTTCAATTATGTTTAAAAATACTTCTCAAATGTCACAAGATAGTTATTTCTTCTCTAATGAGGTCTATCCTAATAAAATTAATTGTTTCTAGATGCCTCTTAGTTTTCCTAAGTCTTTTGTTAAGAACTAGTCTAATAGGACTATTCTATCAGAGCATACAAAACCAGAGGTAGAGTTGATCTTGTTGCACCAACTAGTCATAGAATTTTATGAAAATATATTTTAAGATTCCCATTCATGGAACAATGGTGTAAATTATATAGTGGTTATATGAATTAAATTTTCATGTGTAAATTCAAGAAGCACTATAAAAAACCTGGTCAATTGATGTGATATGGATTATAAGAAACTCATCTGATTGATTGATTTTCTCTTACATTACTATCATAGGGATGACTCTACGTATTGTGTTTAAATCCAATGTTGATGCTGATAGTTTCACATATCTGAACAATGGTGTCTCCTACACTAATATTCCATCCAAAGTCTCTTCCTCCAACCAACTCCTTATTATCAATTTTTAGGAGGCATGTAATATAGAACATTAAAAATATTGATAGATCCTTAGTTTGGATTCCTTAAATAATGATCTATTCATTCAGTCTATTTCTAGGTGTTGCCTCTCATGAACAGTGAAAAAAGTGAGTGGATTTTGAAGTATATTTAATCTCTTATACACATACATGTTCAAATTTAACAAATTATTCTTCATTTATTACCCCAATGGTTTTGAAGAATAATTATTTTACATTACAAGTGTACAAATCCTTTCTAAGTGAGGTATTGAACCAACATATCCAAAAAAAATATTTCTAATAATTCTAGTATCAGGTACTCAAGAATATTCATTCCAACTTTGATGGTTATCTCATCTGGTTTCCAATCAATGTAAAAAAAACTGGACTTCCTATTTGAAAACACATCTAATTTATTGGGTCTGAAACTGCCTTAAAATGTTAGTGGGTTCTATTTTAAAAGTTCTATTAAATGATTTACCAAAATGACGTTTCACATTTACATGTCCCTTAATAACTTCCACAAAATCATGTTTTACACTCTGAACTATATCCTAGTTTACTTGTTGTCCTAGAGCATCTACATTCTTAGTTTCTCTATCTTTTGGTTACAGTGGCTTCATGGGGGGATAAAACAGGGAGGCCTCTACAGTATTGTTATCTTTCTACTTACAGAATCAAGTAAATAGTATTTGGATCCCAACATCACTATAAAAAACAAAGTTGTGATAAAATGTGTTTGGGGTCAATTTTTTTCTATCATCATGGGGATAGAGAGGAATATTGATAAAGTGGAGTTTCTTCTCCAACTATTTTATGTCTTGGGAACAATTGTTCACAATGATGAGTTGTGTGTCTATTTACTTATATTGTTTTAGTTCATGCAAGTTGTACTGATATAGATGATGTTTAAGGTTTCTCTTTATAATTGGTGCACATTTTTTAAGTTTATGATGTGTGGACCATAAGATAGGGTAGCCTACATGAAGAGATGTTTCAAGTTAACCTAATATGAATTGGTAAAATATGGTATCATGAATATGGATTATCTCGTAATTAATTATAACTCAATAAACCTAATCATAATGACCACATTAGAGGAGAATATTGTGTTAGATAGTAGAATATGTATGATCTCACATAGGTGTTATAGAATATGTCTCTGTAAAATAATAGTAATTTTTCTCATTTTAATTTAATAATTCCCTGATAATCATTAAATATTTTTTATAAAAAAAGGAAAATAGTTCAAATTTCCCAATAATTCTAAAAAATGAAGGTGTAGATACGGTCTTGGAACATGAGTCATTTAGTTTATGTTCATGAAGCCCATAACATCTGCTTTGTGATTTAGAATCACACAATTAGGAACAATTAAAGGTTACATCCTGTTATTTCTATGCTTCTTCATCAAGATTGCAAACATTATTTTTTTCCTCATGAACTATGATTCCAAGCAAGTTATTCTTATGTTACTTTTTGTTATCTAATAATATATTTCGATGCTATAAAAGATTTCAAAAGTCAAGGGTTGAAAATTTGGTGATTCGGGAGAAACATGATAGGAATACTGTTTAGCATAAATTTTATTATTGACCATGTGGTAATTGAGTAATATGGTATTTTTATAACACTATTTCTCTACCAAAAAAACATCCCTTATCCAAAACACTATAGGGTTCGTATCTAACTTATGGGCTCATCTATATTATATTTTGTTTGTCTAATGTTACACTATCATATATATGAATCTCTTTTTATATTTAGTAGTAACTATGAATTTTAATTTTTTTATTATTGTGTAGGCACATTGTGATATACATGGATAAAGTTGGATCACATTACAGAGGAACACACCTCAGTATGTTAAGGGTTTTAATGAGTTTTTTGATTTTTCAATTTCTAATCAATCTGTTGAAGGGAGAATAAGATGTCCATGTCCTAAATGTAAATTTAGAAGATGGTTGAAGAGAGTTGAAGTTTATGAACATTTAATACTAAACCAATTCCCTTGTCAAAATTGGTGTTGGGTTAGGCCTCGAGAATCAAATGTTACAGAAAGATTGTGTAATGGTGTTAATCCACGTTATGAGGTCCCAAGTTCATCGACAATGGAAAATGAAATGCAAAACCTCCTAAATGATGCATTCGGAACTACAAGACACTACTATCAGCATCAAAACATATAAAAAACCAGAAGAGGGTGCTATAAATTGTAACGTGACAAGTGATATTTTTGAGACTGTAACACAAGCAGATCAAGATTGTAAAATATCATTGGATCCTCCTTTGGATTCTGTGGATCCAAATGTAAGAGAAACACTCACTGAGAAAAATGTGTTTCATGATATAGTTGATGATGGAAATCAAGACTTGTATACTGGGTGTTTGAAATATTCAAATCTTTCATTTTTGCTGAAGTTGTACCATATCAAATGTCTATGTGTAATTACAAATAATGAAATTTCCATGATATTGGAATTGATTCGCGATGCATTTCCTGAAGAAAAAATCCCAGAATCTTTTTATGATATGAAAAAAGTTGATAACAAGCTTGGTTTGAATTATACAAAAATACATTTGTGTCCAAATGATTGTATGCTTTATTGGGGAGAGGATTAAAGTAGAAAAAATTACAAGAAATGTTCTTCTTCTAGATGATAGTCAAAGGGTGATGTTGGAAGTCTGAATGAACATAATTTCATGGAGAAAAAGAAAAAGAACACACCTAGAAAGTTATTGCGTTACTTTCCCTTGAAGCCTCGACTACAAAGATTATTCATGTCATCGAAAACCACCGAACACATGAAGTGGAATTCTATAGATAAAAAGAATAATGGTTTAATGAGACATGCACGAGATTCATAATCGTGGAAGAAATTTGATTTACTACATCTAGATATCTCAGCTGATCCTAAGAATGTTTGATTGGGATTGGCGGCCGATGTATTCAACCCATTTGGGACTTTGAGTACCAGTTATATCATTTGGACAGTAGTTTTGATCCCTTATAATATTCCCCTGTGGATGTGTATAAAACAAACATATTTTATCATTTCGATGATTATTCATTGAAAACAAATGTCTGGAAATGATATTGATGTATACATGCCGCCTTTGATTGAGGAATTGCAGGAGTTATGGATCAACAGTATTGAGACATTTGATGCTTCTTCTAAAAAAATGTTCAAAATGCATGCTGCTATAATGTGGACCATTAGTGACTTCCCTAGGCTTGGGAGTTTATCTGGTTGGATCACTTACATGGGGTTGGCTTGTCCCATTTGTAACATTGATTTTGAGCCCAAATGGCTACCACACAGTAGAAAATTGTGCTTCTTTTTCCATTGATAATTTCTCAACGCATCTCATAGATTTTGGCTGAACAGATCAAAATTTAATGGTGCCATTGATCATAGAAAACGTCCAAAGTTATTAACTAGTTCTGAAATATTGAAACAACTAGAAAATGTTGAAACAAAATTTGGGATGGTTCATCATTTGAATGATAGCGGAAAATGGGTCTGAAGTGTATCTCCAGGTGCAATCAGAATGCAACAATGGAAGAAAGAAAGTATATTCTTCAAACTCCCGTATTGGGAATTTAATTTTTTGCAGAACAATCTTTATGTGATGCATATTGAGAATAATGTCTGTGATAATTTTATTTTCACATTACTTAATGAGCATGTAAAGTCTAAGGATCATCTCAATGTTCACAAAGACTTACAAGAAATGAACATAAAACGGGATCTCTGGACAAATGAGAATGAAAAGTATGATCCAACCATTTTTGCAATGAAAATAGGGATAAAGATAAATTCTTTCAAATTTTAAAGAATGTGAAGGTATCTAATGGGTATTCGAGTAACATCTCAATGTGTGTTGACTTGATGAATTGTAAGTTACATGGATTGAAAAGTCACGATTCACATATTTTGTTACAACAGTTACTACCATTGACATTGTGTACATTATTACCTGAAAAAGTTACTGCTATTGTACTCCAATTCTTCACATTTTTTCAAGAAATTATGTGAGAAATCTCCACATAAATTTCAGCTTGACAACCTCCAGGAGAGGTTTGTATTGACCCTTCGTGTAATGGAGATGATCTTTCCTCCATCATTTTTTACTGTCATGATGCATTTAACTGTGCATTTGGTTGAAGAAGCTAAATTAGGAGGTCCCGTTCATTATCAATGGATGTATCCAATTGAGAGGTGTTTTATTTATATGTTTTTCATTTAAGTAAACAATTTTTTTCATTTAAATAAATGCATAATATTATTATTTTATTTCACAGATATCTTGGGAATTTGAAAGCATACGTGAGAAATAAAGCTCAACCAGAAGGCTCTATTGCTGAAGGCTATTTGGCTGAGGAGTGTCTTAACTTTTTTTCTAGATATTTGGATGATATTGAGACAAAATTTAATTGAGTTGGACGTGTTGATGACACATCAACTCAATCTCAAATGTATCAGAAATAAAAAATATTTCCTGCTATTGGCCGATCAGTTGGGAGGAACTCAAATGTGATACTGACAGAATTAGAATTATTACAGGCACATAGATATGTGCTATTAAATAGTGAAATTGTAGATCCATTTATTGAAGAGTTGAGGATACAAACAAAGAGAAGAATGAGAGGCCGAACACGAAATGAGAAAGATATAACGAAAGCTATAAATAAAGATCTTTTAGAATGGTTTTCACGATGTGTAAGTTCATAAATATTGAAATAAATACGAATATTAGTTTGAAACATACATTTTGTAAATATATTAAATTATATTTATTTTTCCAGATCATGAATAATAATACTCGAGCCGACTTGTCAGAATTATTGAAGTTTCTTTCTAGAGGTCCTATAAAACATGTTAGAAAGTTCGACGCTTATAATGTGAATGGCTTAAGATTTCATACAGTCGATCGATAAGTGGGTTTGAAAACACAGAATTGTGGTATATTTACATTTGTTGAAGTGGGATACTATGGAAATCTGTATGATATTATTGAAATAAATTTCCACAGACATTTTTCTATTATTTTATTCAAAGGAAAATGGGTTGATATTATCAGAGGTGTTAAAAGAGATTCCTTGCAATTTACTTCTGTGAACTTCTCTCGCTTGATGGATGTTGGTGATCGTGAACTGCATGATCCATATATCTTATCATCACAAGAAAAAATGGTATATTTTGTGAATGATGTTGTGGATGAAGGGTGGAGTGTATTTGTTCATGTAATACAAATATATTTGTATGATATGGGTGATGAAGTGGAAGATTTGTCCTCTGAAATTGAATTTTATCAACAACAGGAAGTAGAATTATTTGTCCATCATGATATTGAAAATATTAATCTAGCATGGATGAATGATGTGGATAAAGAAATGGAGCAGAAAACTAACATGATTGAAGGGGAAAATGATTGTATGTATAATTATTTATTCAGTCAGCAATCACTTGTTTCATTTCTACAGTCATTCATTATCATTGTTATATTTATTTTGTCTTTTCGTAATGGGCATCTATTATCATTTTTAATTTTTTTTCTGCATAATTTTTTTGAAATATATATTCTGAACTAAATTTAATTTGATTAAATGACAGGAATGCCAAGGGAAAATCGGTACACTATTTCATCTAGTTCTGCGACAGATGGAGATCCATCTGGCTCCCTCCCCACGGCATCTAAGGCACCAGCTGCCTACACCCCTGCACCATCTCCCCCTGCACCATCTCTCACACCATCTGTGGGAGTCCCATTTGACGCTAAGTCATCGACTCCCCCTTCAGAAGCCTTAGTAGTGGGGCAGCAACATGCCCCTTCCAGTTCATCACAGACATACTGGAGTGTCACTGTCATAGGTACAAATTTTAATTAAATACATTTATTGCATTTTATTTATACTAATTGTTTTCTCATTGAAGATGAAAAAATGCAACCGTGAAGAAAATAATAAAATTTTTAGATGTTTGTATTATGAATGTCGAGAAGATAGTCATGCAATTTGATTCTTATGGGGTCCCTATGGATGTCGTCGCGAGGTTACATGGCCAGATTCTAGGCCTGATGGAAGGGGAGCCCATTTCCCTTCCTATTTCTTGTGGTGATTGGATATATATGCCTCCAAGCTAGAAAGATGAAGTTTTTTATTCCCAAATAAAGGTAATTTGATTACATTACAGTTTAATTGAATTTCATGTTACTAATATGTTCAAAATAAATTTCTGTATATAGATGTTCTTCCACTTTATAATTGCTGATGTGATAGCATTGAAGTGGATGTTGAAAAATCTTGGTAAGAAATGGAAATATTTCAAATGGAGATTTGGGTTTGATGTCAACGATACTTCATTGACCGTGTAAAAAATGATTGAGAAGCTACCCAGTGGAGTACTAAAAGAATCGTGGAAAGTTTTTGTTGACAGACATCGTGATGAGAAGCAGATGGTATTGAAATATATATTATTATATTATCCTCATTTTACATTTATACATGTATATGAAGAGGATATGAAATTGAATGCATTACTGTTAAATTGTATTTTATTTATTTCAGGGTCTATCAAGACAGAATGCATCAAACTGGGCTAAGAAAGTCATCCATCACAATGCGGGCACAAAAAGCTTTTCTAAAAGCCGAACGACATTGGTAATATTTTAATTATTTTAAATATTTATAAGACAATATTATCTATTTAATATATTGAATTTTTTATTTATTTTTTCTTAATGAAGTCACATAGTTTAGGACATGAAGCTTCTCGGACTGAACTGTGGTTGGATGTTCACATAAAAAAATCAGATGAAAGTTTTGTTAATGAGCTAGCCAAAGAAGTTGGGGTATGAAGTCAATTTTTTATTATAATAACATATTATAAGTTTTTACTAGGTTAATATATATTGATATTTGATTTATAGGTAAAAATTAAAGAACTATTGGATGCCAATCCTGGACAGTCCTACTCATTCTCCCAAGATTACCCAGTTGCTAAAGTCCTTGGGATGGAACATCCGGGTAGAGTGTGCAGGATGAGTTTTAGACCCGTACCATTTGAGGACTTTGGCATGACACCAGGGATTCCAGCTGCATCTACTCTTGGTTATAGTCAGTCCATACCCGAATATTCTCAGAGGGATATTTCTTCTCTACGAACCACAGTTCAAGATCAGGGGGCTCAGATATCCACTTTGTAGTAAGCGATGACTGCTATACATCAGCAGATGAGAAGATATGCCCCCGGTGGTAGTGCTCGACTACTGGCCAGCAGGTAAATCACAAAAAATTAAAATCATTTAGTTTTAAAACATTCATTGGTTTTAGGTTTTAATAAAAATATGCAACATTATTTAATTTTCAATATAATGTTCTTACAGGTGACAATAGAAAGTGGAGATGGAGGTGGAGAGGGTGACGATGCATCATCGGACTGTGAGTAGAGTTGTATTGTTGATGTGTTGAACAAATATGGGAACAATTGTTTTGTATATGTACCATGTGTGGAACATAGTTTCCACCACACATTTTCATGTCCAAACATTTTCTTTATTTCTCATGTTTCCATTTATGCATTTTATTGATTTATGATGTTTCCTTTTATGTCTTGATTTCTCGAGTGTGGTATACATTATTCCAGTTAGGAATGTGTTTGAATTGGTAGTCAAGATTTTGGATGACTATGAGTTAAACCCATTGTTGATGTGTTGAATAAATTCCCGATGCTTAATATTATAATATGTAATTTTTAAATATCATCATCCAAGAACATAAACCCTTCTGTTGTTGGTATCATATGACACTACGAGTCACAAAAACATATGGATTGATAACTCTTTATGAGGATCTATTTTCTATGAAACTAATAGAAAACAATTTTCATTTTCCGCAACACAAACAAAAACTTGTTTTCTATATGAGCCTAATATGATTCATGTTATATAAATCCTGATTTCGAAAAATTATTCATGAATATATAAAAAATTACATGTCGTTCCATGAATATAACCTTAGAAAACAATAATATCATATATCTAGCGTATCACCCAAGGTGAAATAACATCCTCCTATAACATCAAACAACAAGAACTAAAATCCCACACCGAGAACCTGGGTTTTCCCCCATATATAAGTTAGATAATCCTACAAAAAAACACATTACCAAGTTTCCAATAAACTAGTTCCACAAACCAATGTGCCACATGACCATAGGAATGCCTCCTCATATACCAGAGGCTTCTTACTAGTATTTCGAGTCCAATGAGGTATGTGGGGATAATATACCATCTTTATCAGTGTAAAAAAATAGTACAGATCAACTTATATGATAACCAAGTGTGTTATAAGAATAATCATGCATGATGTATTCAATTCCAAAAATCGTGTAAATCCCCACAACCAATATAGTAAACATTTCAGTTCATACAAGTGTCATGTGTTAAGGAAAAAACAAAATAAAAACCCCCATAAAAATCCTAAAATGTGTTTGATGTCCATCGAGTTCCCTCATACATGCTCCATACCATATCCCAAACCAACCATCCATCAAAATGCTTTTTCCCTTATACATCCCTAAAACCATGAGATCTACTCAGGTATCAATGGAATCCTAAGAAGGGTGTGAGTATAGGATAATAGGACACAACCAATAGTGTCTAAACAAATAAATATTATAATAACAATAATACATTGTGTCTAGTTTGTCTGGTTTGATTTTTTTTTCAGGGCAGTGGTGCAGTGGAAGTAGCAATTTTTTTTATGGTCATCTTCAATAACTTTGTAGGATAACTTGGATACAATCCTTGGATCTAGAACTTATAAGTAGTTTCTATGGTAAAATCCCCAAAGGCCCAATCACTGCTTATCCACGTTTTGCCTTAGATGAACTCCTTGGACTCACTAGGTGCCTCATTGTGGAATTACTTCGACTATTATACTTGTAATACACACTTACCCCATTCCATTTTATAGTTATTACTAATTTGGTGACACTTTAGGTCAACATTGTCTTGGTGATTACCTTGGGACTTCACTATTAAACATCATTATAGGTTTCCATGTTATAACTTTCATACTTCACTATTCATAAAATGTGATATGTTATAAACTGGAAACAATAAAATAATGAATTTATTACATGTTCATAAAATAGCTGTGGTCTAAAATTGGTACTGGGGTAATTAGGTACATTGTTCTACTTTAATTAATATATACATGGCACAATACTATTACATTTCCATTACATTGGCCAGATGTTAGAGACACTGTTGGTTGTGGCCCACTAAGATTTATCTCACACCCTATCCAGGAGTCGTTTGGTACAAAGACTATATTACATGGTTGAAGGTGTTGACAACGGAAAGCATACAACATCAAAAACACGATTTCTTTCTATTTAGTATGGAGATTTAGAGAAGAGGACTGAGTGGGAACTTAGTACGCATGGGATAGTCTATTGATTTCATTTATACTTTAATGGAACATGTTAGGCCTATTGTATTGTATCCATGTTTTCCAATTTTCAAGTGACATTACAAATTATCATCAGTTTTTGAATGTTATTAAAGTTATTTTAGTTATTGGTACTATTTTCTCTATTTTTATATAGTGGCTTCTGTTTACTTATATTTAATCCAATATTTACCTATTTTTACTTATATACACTGTGCTACACTTTAGTAATGAAGGAATAATCTCCCCAAGAACACACCATAGTCCCTTGTTTCTAATTGTAAGCCTCTAGAGTTTAGGGAATTGGGCTTGACGCCTCATGGACCACCGAGATCGGGGTACCCATTAGGTGCCACCTGGGTCTTGGATGTCACAATCACAAAGGCTCTCCGAGGCATGTTAGTTCCTTTGGATTCGGTGATTTGGATGCATAGATGCATACATGACAATAAATTGGAGTGGGAAGTATATGTGAATGAATTGGGGCCAAGACACTTATCTGATGATGTTCTACTAAAATATGAAGGGAAATTAGTGGAGTAATTTTCATAAGGAGGGGAGGTTGTAACATCCTAGATTATTTTTCAAAGGTACACACAATTGATTATTGGTTCTGATTCCTTCAAAATGACTCATATGTGATTCCTAAATGGTTCAAGGAGGTCTCAAGTGCATCCAAGACTAGTTTATATCCTATATAAATAACATGGGAAGGAAATACTAGGCCACACCATCTAAGGAAACCATGATTCCCATCCTACATATTTTTCATGAACCGTCAGGCTGCAGACAGTGGACTAGAGGTGGCCACATGGTTTGTTTGAAAACGTGAGACCCCAAGAGATCACCCATGTAACCAACTATAGGTCTTCGAAAGTGGAATTTAGAATGTTATACATACGATTAGATAAACAATTCACCTAATTTGGAGGGTTCACCCCTTATATAAGTGACTACTGCACAGTTGGTGGCCAATTTGGATAACCGTGCAACCAAACCGTGCGTAGTTGTGTTTGAGGATGAAATTCCTAAACAACCCATCTTAAATGATTTTAAACAATTTTTCTTCCTACTAATTTATAAAATAATTTTCTCCTCTCCACTTCATGCATGGAAATTCTCCTCTCTTATCCATAGGGTTTGAGAAATCTTCCTCTACTAGGGTCAGAATCCTTCATCATCAGAAGCAATGAAAAGCCCTTAGTAATCACTTACTTCCACTCTAATATATTTCAAGGTTCCTATATCAAATGCTGTGAAATTTAGGTGAGAATATATTTACATTATTTTTGAGTGTTTTGGTAAATCATTCAAATTTCATTCATTCTAGGTCCAATCAAGCCTCGATAATGGATGAATGGAGTGATACAACATCAAGGTAGGTGGTTTAGGGCATGAACATTTGTTTCATCCCAATTTTAATAACTCTTCATTGTTATGCTCGCTGACCCCTTTTAGAGATGTTAAAATTGGTTTAATAATTTAATTTAAAATGTTCTTTGTGACCATTGTGACATTACCATATTATAAAAACCATTAATTGGCCACCTTGACATTTGGGCACCATCTTGATTTGTTTTTTTGGGAAGTGGTGCAGTGGAAGCATGATTTTTTTTTCTGGTCATGTTTTAGCGGCAGTTTTAACCACCGTGAATAGTATACAGGTAAAACTGTAGCCGCGGTTAAATCTGCTGCTAGAGAGCCGCATCCCCCTCTTTCATACCACGACAGATATGATGCTTTTTTTTAAACCACTGCTAAATGGAAAAAAACACTGTGAATAGTCTCTCAATGCCAAATTTAGTGGTAGTTTCTGTAAACCACTGGAAAAACATGTAGCGAAGATTTAAACCACCGCTAAACACACAAAAAACAACCGCTACATGGCGGTTTTCTTGTAGTTTGTTTTCATTTTTTTAATAAAATTGAGAGGAGAAGGGGTTTGATGATAGATATTAAATTAACATAATATAATTCTAGTATATATAATATAATGGATTTATTATCATTATATGGATATATGGGGGAATAATAGGATTAGAAAATAAAATAAAATTAAAATAAAATAAAATAAAATGAAAGTGGGTTTTACCTCTTGAATTTATTCTCCTTGAGAAGGACCTTAAAGAACCTGGAAATGGTATTTTGGTAAGAAAAGAAAGACTAAAACACATGGAAATTGTATAGGAAATTAATCAGGATAAATGTAAACATGAAACAAAGCTTATAAGGTGTGAGGTGAAGTGTTGTTGAGGTTGGTCTTTATAGTGGAAGAGAGGGGTGTTTTTTGATTATTTAATTCATTAGTTTATTATTTTGGCTCATGAGTATCTTTGTATTGATTCTTGTGAATATGTATAGTAACTAGTGCATTTTATTTTGATATAATGGTTATTAAATCATACATAAACTATCCATTACTCAAAAAGTCATTTAGTTGTCTTATAATTTTAAATAATGTGAATTATCATATTTCACTATTCACAAAAAATTCAACTATTTTATAAATTTCCCAAAAGTTTACCCTAACCATTTTCTGATGTTAATATTTCAAAAAGTGGACTCTATTTTATCAATACAATTTTCTAAATATTGTATATTTAATTTTTAATTAAAATCATCATATATTAAAAAAATACAAATTTTAATATTATGACCGATTTTGTGACACTTTGAAAAATTAATTATGGTCTCATAAAATTATGTTATAATTATAATAATGAAAATTAATTTATGAATATATTTTATGAGAATAAATTTTCTTTTAAATTATTATATTAATTATAAAATTTTATATAAACATTTACATTTCACTAAAATACATACACTTAATTTATCATTTTTAAAACATTAATTTACTTATCCAATGATATATATATATATATATAATATTTTCATTTATGAGATACCTAAATTTTATTATAATTTCATAGGTAAGGTTTTTATTCTAATAGCCTGATTATTATTACTAACCACCACATTACTATTTCAATGGTCATGTTAATATTTAATAGTATATCAGGCTTTTAAAACTCAGTGTTGCATGCAACATAGACTATTGAGGATGTTAAATTTAAAAGAGACATTCCCTAATAACTCATGGTTTTACCATTCTTCCAAACACATTTGTGTACAAGTTTAGTTCTCATGTTACCCACACCTACCCTAATCAATTATACCATCACATTAATCTTTTATGGGATTGGTATTATCAACCTTCGTGTCCAGCCTCTTTGTGTAGCCAAGATGGTTTCATTTCCTTTTTTTCCTAAAAATTGGCAGCCTAATGCATCTTTCTCCAAATAATAGGAACACAAATGTCGGATCCCCAAATTATACTCCCCTATAGTAGTGTTTATGCCATACTGCACCTTGATGTGTATGAGAAATTGATGCATACGCCCCGAAGGTGGAATCATCGAGGGAAACTTCACACCTTTCCTAGTAATGAGATTTTATATCAGATCTTACTCTCCAACATAAAAATAGTATTACTAGTCATAGGTCCAACAACATCTAGTTTTCCAGTGAAAAAATGCATAGCCTAACATACGAGTAGTACAATATCAAACTATATAACAACATCCTCAACACATGATGTTGAACTGTACTCTTACATTGAGTGATTAATGAATAATTCCCCATGTATGACCATCTTGGGATGAAACCTCCTCCCACCACTATTAGATGGTTATCCTCCTTCATGTAGCTTTTATGCATACTCCCCACAACATCCCTCATTGATTCTCCTTTTACACCATGAAAATAATGGAACATACATTACGTATAGATTTTACTTCAAAATTGAAGAATATTTATTACATAACAAAACCACACCAGGACAGTATATGATTAGTGCCTTTAGGAACTGGGAAACATAAATAACTGGTTCATTAAACTTCCACATTATCTCCGTCTTATGTCTTCATAACAAGACTCCATTTTGACATATCTTACTTATTATCCATATTCATGACGTAGGGAAAAGAAACACATGAAATGCTGAGAGAGAATTCTCAGTATAGGTAAACAAGGGAAATATCAATGATATCAAAATCATAAGAACACAACATTTGAAAATATTATTCTGCATATAAAAGATCAATATATCATGTCATGGGATAAATCCTAAAAGTGCAATGCAATCCCAATAGTCATAACATAAGACATTACATTTTTTGGCATACACACATAATCATAGATAATCATTTCATATTAGCCAAGGATCATTTATAATACCATCATAGTGGACAAAATCGATCACTGATCTGAGTTCACTCCTTGTTCCATCCCTGTATTACTAAACCAAATTTACTTTCCATTCCCATAATGTCTATATCATGATATATAAATATTTACCCAATGAATTAGAGGAATATGTAGGTCCCATTGAAAGTGCAGTCGATTGTATCCAATTGACCATTCAAGTTTCCGGTGCTCTGGTGCTCTACTATGTTGTATAGCAGCACTCGGGTTGAATCCTAGTTGATGATACTTTTTAATAGTCGATTGTTTTTAGTTGATTGTATTATGATTGGGGTTGGGGGGGTGTTGTTTGCAGAGATTAAATTAAATTGATTAATGGATGATGTTTGATTCAAAATACTGATAATGATTGGGATGAGTTCATTATTGGGGATTTAAGCTTATGATATCCTTAATCTTTTTTTATATTTCATTAAATTAATACCCACTTCACATGATGAGTTTGATCAACATTCCCATTTTTAAGATCTTTAATCCAAGATATAACTTAACTTAGGGTTCTAATCATTATCATTACTTGTTTATTGTAGTGTATTTTTTGTTCCAATATTCCATGGAATCTACATGATAAAAAAATACGTCATTAATCCATGATATATTTAGTTCAACGTACACAATATTAATTTAACAAACATTCATTTAGAGAAGTCTCTGAATCACTTAATATCCCCAAATTATGAATCAAACCAATGAAAGATATACCCAGCCATTTGGGTGGTTAATAATCTCGTTATAAGTTTTATGGTGATTTGTTAAAAATAGAATAAAAAGAACAAGACCAGAAAATAACGGTGCACCAAACACACACAGGAAATGTAAAGAGATGTAACAATAAAAAAAACTTTTTCATGAATGAGATAGTGAATGAAGATAATGATCATCAAATTGATTTAGAATATTTAAATAACATAAATATTAAAAGACATATGGAATTTGAGAATAAGATATTGTGAAGAAATAAACATGCATTAAAATAGAATTACAAATAAAAATACTTACAAAATTACAATTGAAAATGAATGGAAAGAACATGAAATGAAAGAGAGGAGGAAAAGTTTATCAAATGAAAATATGAGTTTGTAAGATCCTCCCAAGCCTTTGGCAGGGACTTATTCATTCCAATGTATCCTCTTTTTCTCTAAATTTACAACCCCTTGAATGGAGAAGAGGGGGATGTATATATAGCCCAAGGTGGTAGACCATTTGCATTCCAAAACTACCCATCCACTTGGCTCGACTATTTAGAAATCCAGACAGCTGAATCATGAATTATCATCTTCTTGAAAGTTTTATATATTAATGTATTTTGACTACTTAGAAAATTTGGCGGCCATTAGAATATAGGATCCAATGTTATGGTGTTTTGAACAAACAATTACAATCTATCAATTTAAATCTACACTTTTTCAAAGCCTGAAATATGAATGGCTGTATGAATAGAAATATGCCCTCAAATAAAAATAAATTCTTCTAACAAGTTGGATAAACATATATTATCTTTATCATTGAAAAATATCTTCTTTCTTTGATGAGTATATCATAAGAAAAGTCATGAATATTGTATTTGTATTAATTACCATCTGGAATGGTGGGCTGGACTTCAAAGCATCAGTTGGTCCCCCTGTGGTTGTATTTGACCTTAAAATTTTTACCCATGATCCTTTAGGATATTTTAGAACATATGGTGTAGTTTTATAAAATTTGGACTTTGGGATTTAGACCAGTAACTAAATCATCAAGGCTGCTCCACTTTCATCACAGATTCTTTGGGTCTTATTGTGTAGACCATATAGCCCTCCAAATGGACGATTTGGTCAAAGGTCCTTCATAATTAAATGTTTTAATTTGAATATTAAACCATAAAAATCATGAATAATACAATTTGGATAAGTAGGATGATATTTATAATTTAAATAGTAAACTAACTCGATTTGATTAATTCAAATAATGCTCAAAAATTTCATTTAATATTAAAACATTAGTATTTCACTCCATTTATGCACTTTTCATTCAAAATTAGTAAATAGAGTAAATAATTATTTATGAATAAGATAATAACATAAACTCCCCCACACTAGGGATTGTGCATGTCCTCATGTGGAACAAATATAAAAAAATATTAAAATTTTGTTTTCCCCACTCAAGGGAGGTTTAGACTTTTTCACTCATACATATTGAATTCCACCACAAATATATACTGAATAAATTTTCCAAAAACATATTTTTTTTCATGCTCAAAATTTGAAATGGAACGTGTGGGTACTCGAAGCTTACTCCTCTCAAGATGATAAAAAATTATTTCTAGAGGTTCTCTCATTCACCAACCAAAAGTGAAAATCATAGAGTATAAAAGATCTCTAATCTTGCATTACCTATCCTAAAGTTCACAAGAATTAAGAGGTCTTGTGATGGGGTTTTTATGTGGCTAAGGGAAGGTAGGAATTCAGTGTTCAAAAGAGTATAGAGGGGGTAAAATACCAACATGAAAAAAAATGCACAATATTTTTAAAATAAAACATGGAAAGTAATTGAAACACATATTTAAAATGAAAGAGTTATGTGATTAAAGAAAAAAAGTTAAAGAAATTTGAAGGGAATAAGAAGATGGAATATTTAAAAAACAAAAAAATTCTCCCAATGACATAAGTGTTCTTTTTTTCCATTTTTTTTGCATTTTTCAAAAATTTAACTTGAAAGAGATCTCACAAAATCTCGCAATCCATGTTTGATCTCCTCATGAAACTAATTGTAATAGTTATAATAAGATCAAATGTTGAGGAAAAGTGATTTTTGTTCCACCCAAGACACAACCAATTTTTTTCTGTTGTTTTTATTTTTTTTATCAGTTTTTGAACAATTTTCAATAACATTTAAAAAAATTAAATAAATAAATGTAAATTCCCCAAGACTAACTAAATGAAAACCTCTACCCACACAAAAATTGATGCTTTCCCTCAAGCATATGATAACATGTTGAAAATCACTAAAAGGGAACTCAAAAATGAAATCCATTCTCCCACACATAAATTTCAATAAATAACGCAATGTAAATCCATGTAGATATTGGGTGGGACAAGGTATTGGGCTTATAATGTGTATATGAAAGAAAAATATTTCATAGGCTCAGAGGGGCTTTCAAAAGTAGGATTAATGTAAGGGTAATGGAAGGCTATTTGGATATTGCGATTCTCATGTAGTTCAACATATTCCTCTACTATATTAATGCACACAAAAGTAATAAATTCATCTGAAAGGTCCATAAAATCAAGACTCAGAATCTGGGGTGAAAACACACATTTGAAAAGATGTCCATAGGTGACCTTGTCATGAAAGCTTATTTTGTTCCTCATGGTTGGGGTAAACAATATTCCAAATCGAAAAATGATCATTCAAAATTTATTATTATTGAATCAAAATTATTTATCCAAAGTCACGAAGAAAATAAAACAAATTGAGATGAAAACATATATTTTTTACTCCCCAAAATAGTTGGACAAAATTTCATAATTGTATTGTGAGTATGTACGACTTTTTTTTCTTTTTTTTCTTTTTTTAGTATTTTTAGTGTGTTTGAAATACACACCCACATAAAATAAAAATAGAGAAGGAAAAAAGAAAGTGTGATGATGAAAGTAGTAAAATAATAAAAAATGGAGGAAGAATAAGAAAAAGGTAGAGAGAGAGAGAAGGAGGAAGAAGAGAGAAATAGGGAGTCAAAAGGAAAGAGGTTCCCCTGGTTTGGATTTGTTGGGTATCTATCTCAATCTGGTGGTGGGTCGGTGGAAGTCGTGGTTATAATGGAATTCACGGTGGTTCTCAGGACGTGTTCCCTCTCATGGTGATGCTATAACCAATGTCTGTTAACCGTGAATGTCCTTTTAGAAGATGGGTCTTGGACATGCACTATACCAAATGGGTAAACATGAGAAATAATAAAAGAACCTTCCCATAAAGAATTAATCTTACCTAGGTGAAGCTGAAATTGAGATTTTAAGATCAATACCTTTTCACCTTCATGGAATACCTTTATGAGGATGTGTTTGTCATGGAGCACCTTAACCTTTTCTTTGTACTGATTAGAATTCTCATATGAATCAAGTTGAAGCTCCTCCAGTTAAGTCAACTACATCTATCTCTCTTAACCAGATTTATCAAAATCAAAATTATAGGTTTTGACAGTCCAAGAAGACTTATGTTGGATTTCAACTGGTAAATGACATGCTTTACCAAATACTAGCCTAATTAGATACATCCCAATGGGTGTTTTATTGGAAGTTTGATAATCCCAAAATGGTTCACCAAGTTTCTTATGCCAGTATTTTCTAGAGGGATTAACAATTATCTTAAGAACTCTTTTCACTTGTCTATTAAAGAGTTCAACCATTCTATTTGTTTGGGGGTGATATGTAATTGACATTTTTTTCACAACACCATTATTTTTTATAATATATTCCATGGTTCTATTACAAAAATGGGTTCCTTAGTCACTAATCATGGCATGGGGGGTTCCAAATCTCTAGAAGGTGTGGGTTTTTAGGAATTCACTGACAGTATGTGAATAATCATTTCAAGTGAATTTTTCCTCTACCCACCTTGAAACAAAATAGAAAACAAAAATAATGTATGAGAAGCCATTGGAAGGGGGGAATGATACCATGAGATCAATGCCCCAAATATCAAAGATCTCACTGAAGATTAAATGATTTTGGGAAATTTCCTTTCCTTTTGAAATTGTACCAAAATTTCGGCATGTGGTACATGATTGAAAAATCTCATGTGAGTCCTTAAAGAGTGAAGGCTAGAACAATTCAAATTATAGGTCTTTTTGGGACGTCCTTTTTGGTCCAAAGTGGCCACCTCTGGGAAGTGAGTGATAGAATTTTACGATGGTGGAATTTTCATCTTCATGAACACATCTCATAAATACCATGGTAGCCCCAATTTTCCAAAGTTTATTTTCTTCCAAAAAATAATATTTTTAATTACTTTTCAACTTCATTTCTTGTTCTTTTGAAAACGTTTCAGGAAAAACACCATAAACCAAGTAATTTACAATTGGGGTATATCATGGTGACTTTGGAGTGAGAGATGAAAGAAGTTTAGTGGTGAATTCAGGATCAATGATTTCTAAATGAGAAGAATTTGAAATTCTACTAAGGTGATCATTCACAAGGATTTATTTTTCTGGTCTATCTTTTATTTCAAGTTCAAATTCTTGGAGCATTAGGATCCATATTATTAGCCACGGTATGTAATGAATTTTCTTGAGTACTAACTTTATAGAAGAATGGTCTATGAAGATGATGATTTTGGCACCTGAGAGATAGGGATGAAATTTATCTTGGGAAATAACCACTGCTAAAAGTTCATTTTCAGTGACAATGTAGTGATATTGAGTTTCATCCATGTTTTTGAGGAATAATAGATGACATGAGGATTTTTTTTCTTTTAATTGACCATGAATAGCCCCAACGTCTCTATCTGAAGCATCACACATCAACTATAAGGGTAAATACCAATCTGGGGGTTTGATTATTGGGATTTATGTAAGAGTAGTTTTGAGTTTAATGAAGGCTCTCTTGCAATCTTCATCGAAATGGAAAGTGGAATCATTTTGGAGCAACTGAGTGAAAGGAAGGGAAATACTACTGAAGTTATGGATGAAGCCCCTATAGGAACCATCATGCCCGAGGAATAAACATATTTCTCAAAAAATGGTGGGTTCAGGAAGTGAATGAATCACTTCAATTTTGGTAGGATTAACTTCAATACCCTTTTTTGAAACTATGTGCCCTAGAAAAATATGATTTTCAACCATGAAGTGAAACTTTTTAAAATTTAACAAAAGGTTATACTTAACATAATTTTTAAGGGCTAAATAGAGTGAATTAAATCAAGATTAATATAAAAAACATAAATGGTAAAGTCATCCATGAAGACTTCCATGCAGTGTTCAATGAATTCATAAAAGATACTCATCATACACCTCTAAAATGTTTTCAGGAACATTTAAAAGCCAAAAGAAATTCTCTTATAAGAATGTGTTCTAAAGGAAAAAGTGAAGGTAGTATTTTTTTGGTCCTGAGGTACGATTGCGATTTGAAATTAGCTGGTTTATCCATCAAGAAATCTGTAGTGTGATTTTCCAGCTAATCATTCTAGAATTTGATCAACGAATGGAAGAGGGTAGTGATCTTTTCTTGTTTCAACATTCAATTTCTTATAGTCGATGCACACACGCCATTTTTTCATCACTCGAGTTTTGACTAACATTCCATGTTCATTTGGGACAACATTTATCCCACCCTTCTTAGGCACATCTTGAATTAGACTAACCCATTCACTATCATAAATAGGGTAGATAATACCAGCTTGAAAAAGCTTGGTGATCTCTTACTTAAATACCTAAAGTATGAGTGGATTGAGTCTTCTTTATGGTAGTATAATTGGTTTGGATGATTCATCAAGATGAATGTGATACATGAAAAGATTAGGGTTGATTACTGGTATGTCATTTAGGTTCAATCCTAAGGCCTTTTTTTCCTCCAACACCTGAACAAGTTTGGACTCCTTAGTTTCAGTATGTGAAGCTGAGATAATGAAAGGATAAGAGTGGTCATAGAAAAGGAATGCATATTTCATGTTTCCAGGAAGAGGTTTCAGATCATTCTCTTATTTCATTTATGGGACATACAACTCAATAATGGAGGAAGGGATTTTAGTTGGTTTTGATTCATTTTCCTTAATACTATCCACAGTGGAGCTGTAGAGATTAGAGTTGATGTGGGATTCAAGAGAGATTTCAAGATCCTATAGATTGATAGAGCATATAACTAAGAGGTCTACATCAAATTAACCATTTTTAACTTGGTTAATCATGGTGATGATTTCACAAGATCCTATCTCATTAAACCATGATGAACATGATAGAATGGAGTTCAATTGACTGTCAAACGTGGTCTCAAAAGTATGGATTGATAATGTAGAGTGATCCTCAGATGGGTATTACATGGCTTGGAAAATGTTGAACTTGACCAGTTGGTCCCCAAATTCCATGGATAAGATTCCTAAATAGACATCAATCTTGTTTCTCACATTAATTTGGAATGGTCTTCCTAGAATTAGGGGAGATCAAGAAGAGTTTGTCTCACCTTCCATGTCAAAAACATAGAAATCAGCAGGGAAGACAAGATCATTGACATGAACAAAGACATACTAGATTATACCCTTAGGACTCACAGTGATTTCATTGGACAATTTAATGACCAAACCCATTGGATGGAAGGGACCTAGACCAAGTTTTTAGAAGATGGATTTGATAATGACATTAATTCAGGCTCCAAGGTCTATGAGTTCATCATCTAAGTTGGAACTTCCAATTTTGCATGGAACCATAAAGGTCCCTAGACCTTTGCACTTTATGTTAATAGGCTATTGGGTGGAAAAATTTTCAAAGGTCCTAAGTTTCCTCTTATGAATTAAAAATTCCTTAAGAAACTTAGAGTACATAATAATTTGTTTTATGGCATCTAAGAGGAGAATGTAGACTTCAACACGTCTAAACATGTCGAGAATTTAGGATTAGAATTAAAGGATTTACTTGGATTTGAAAGGTCTTTAGAAAAAGGAATTGGGTTCCTAATTGGAATGTAGGTAGGTGGGGGAATGTATGTAGGTTCCTTTTCTAAATTATTTTTATTTTTATTTTTTAGGTAAACATTTAAAGGGGAGTTGGAGGAATCATTATGAGGTATAACAATTTTCTTTCCCGATCTAAGTGCAATTGCACTTACATTACCCTTAGGGTTGGTAAATGGTTGATCTTGGATTTGGGAACAATTTTATTATTGTTTCTAGATTAGGTGGGATGAATGTTGAAAAATATGGGTTTCTATATTTTTAAGGATGGAACGGGTGAAGGAGGAAAGATATTCCACTACACTTTCCCATGGTTTCTTAGAAGAAGAGGCTTGTACCAAATTTGGATTGCCTCGATTTTGGTTCTTTGGAAAGAGATTGTATTGGTTTTTGAATTGGGAAGACTCATTAGGATAGTGGAATCCAGGAAGAGCAAGAGGAAGATTGATCCTTTGTGGTTAAGGAACAAAAGGGTAAGCTTGTTGGATATTACCAACACCGTGACCATATTGGAATTGGTTTGAGTTTTGAGGAGGGGATTTAGGGGGATGGGAAATGGGATAACCATACCTTAATGCTTGGTTGAATATAGAAGATAAGGACTCAGAGTGGGCTTGGTGGAAGTTACTAATGAACAAACCTGATTGTTGAGGGTTGGTGTTCCTATAAGCATATGCTACATTGATCCCTATTAGTCTGAATGAATCCGATGGGTCCTCTTGAAATTTTGGACATGTGTCAGTTGGATTAGATGGGAAGCTGTAAATTCAATAGTTCTTGATAGGTCTTAGGAACATATATTGTGGAGAAGATGAGGTTGGGGCTTTGGACACTATATCTAGTTGTCGCACAATACCTGTATGTTCATTCATCCACTTGGTCATCTTGTTTGGCTATATCGATTCACTATCTTAGGATTATTTGAATTGAGCATGTTCTCGAGTATGGAATTGTTGTGTGTTTTCAGCCATGTTGCTTATGAGATCTCTTGAAGCTTAGGGAGTTTTATCAATAAGAGAACCACCACTTGTGCCATCAATGATATTTCTCTCTATAACCAATGACCCCTCATAGAATTATTGGATCAAGAGTTGGTCAGGGATTTGGTGGTGTGGACATGTTTCAATAATCTTTTTGAACCTCTATCAATACTCATGGAGTTATTTATTTCAGAATTGATGAATACCACTTATTTCCTTTTAGATAGAAGTAGTAAAATAAGTAGGAAATAAATTTTCTAAGAAAAGTCGCTTCATGTCATTCCATGTGGTGATGGAACTAGGAAGGAGGTAGTAAATCCATGAATTAGCAGTGTCAGCTAGTGATAAAGGGAATTCTCAAAGTTTGATTTATTACTCAGAAACCATTTGAGGTTTCATGGCAGAGCACACCACTTGAACTCTTTAACTAAAAGATGTGGATCCTCACCAGCTAGCCCATTGAAATGAGGGAGAATATGAATCAAACCTGGTTTGAGTTCGAAGTCAGACTATATGTTTGGATATTGAATACCAAGATGTTGGTAATTCATATCAGGAGAATAAAGTTCATTAAGTGTTTATTCCCTAGGATTGTCCATATCTTATTCAATTGGTTGGACAAGGATTGGTTCTGGAATTATTGGATTATCTCTAATGTTCCTCATAAGATGGAAATGTTTTCATTCAATTTTAGGGTCAAACAAATCATATGGATTGTTCGGGAGGCTATGGGGGATTTAGAGATATTTTGGAAAGGATGAAGAATAAAGATTTTTCTTTATGTGTTTTCTGTTTATGATTTTTATGAGAAGGTATGTTTTTCTTTGTGTTTTTTTTTTCAATTATTTTTTCAATTTTGTTTTTTGTTTTTTTACAATAACCAAAAATTATCAACTAATTAATTTCACCATACCTGGAAATAGATCCATTTGAAAGTGCAGCTGATTTTCACCTATTGGCTATTCAAGGTTACAGTTCTCTACTAATGTGTATAGCAACAATCAGGTCGAATCCTTGGTGATGATACTTTTTAACAGTGAATTGTTTTTATTTCATTGTATATTGATTGGGGGGGTTTGCAGAGTTTAATTGAAATTGATTAATGGATGATGTTTTATTGAAAAAAATAATAAATATTGGTGTGAGTTCATTATTGGGGATTTAATCTTATTATATACTTGCGCTTTTCTTTATATTACATTAAATTAATATCCACTTCAAAAGATGACTTTGATCGGAATTACCAAGTGTTAAAGATTTAATCCAAACCGTATCTTAACTTAGGATTCTAATCATTATGATTACCTGTTTATGGTAGTGTATTTGTGGTTCCAATAATCAATGGAATCCACATACTAAACAATACATTTCATTAATCTATGATATATTTAGTTCAACATACAGAATATTAATTTAAATAATATTCATTTAGGGAAGGCTCTCAATCAATTAATATCCCCAAATTATGAATCAAAAAAATGAGAGATTTACTCATCCATTTGGGTGGTTAATAATCTGGTTATAATTGTTATGGTGATGTGTTAAAAATAGAATAAAAAACGATACAAGAAAATAATGGTGCGCCAAACACATACACAAAATGTAATGAGAAGTAACAAAAAACAAACTTTTTCTTGAATGAGAAAGTGAACGAAGAGAATGATATTCAAATTGATTTAGTATATTTAATGAAAATTAATATTAAACTACATAATTTAGATTATAATAAGATGTTGTGAAGAAATAAACATGCATTAAAATAGAATTACAAATAAAAACACTTATGAAATAACAAATGAAAATGAATGGAAAGAACATGAAATAAAAGAGAGGAGAAAGAGTTTATCAAGTGAAAACATGAGTTTGGAATATACTAACAAGCCTTTAGTAAGGAGTTCTTCATTAAAATGTATCCTAATTTTCTATTAAATGCCTACACCTTGAATGAAGAAGATGGGGATGTATATATAGCCCAAAGAGGTGGACTGTTTGCATTCCAAAACTATCCATCCACTTGGCTCGATGATTGGGAAATCCAGATAGCTGAATAAAGAAATATACTCTTTTTAAAAGTTGTAGATATTAATTTCTTATATCTATGGAAAAAAAATTTGGCTATTGGAATTATGGAGCCACTGTTATGGCTGTTTGAATGGAAAATTGTAATCTCTCCATTTCTGTCTACACTTTTTCAAAGGCTGAAATGTGAATGGGTTTTCGAACAGTAATATAAACTAAAAAATAATAATTTATTCTAACAAGTTTTCCATCGAAATCTTATATTTCAAACTGAAAAATAACATCTTTATTTGATGAGTATATCAGGAGAAATGTAATTAATAGTTTTCTAATTTTAATTCACTTCCAGAATGGTAGGATAGACTTCAAAGCATTTGTTGGGAAACTTGTGGTTGCATTTGGGAATTAAAATTTTTATCCATGATTATTCTGGATAATCTAGTTTATATAGTGTATTTTAGTAAAATTTTGGATTTGGGATTTATACCAGTAACTCAATCATCATGGATGGTCCAATTTCATCACAGATTCTTTGGTTCTAATTGAGTGGACCATATGACCCGCCAAATAGACGATTTGGCCAAATTTCCCTTCTAATGAAATTTTTTAATTTTAATATATAACACTAAAATAGAATAATAATGATATTTTTATATGTATTATTAGAGTTAAAATTAAAATAGTAAAATGATTCTATTTGATTAATTCAAATAATTCTCAAAAATTACATTTAATTTTTAAACATGAGTATTTCACATCAATTATGCACTTTTCATCGAAAATCAGTGAAGAGATTAAATAAAAATTTCAGAATAAGTGAATAACATCACCCAAAAATATCATAATGAAACCATTCTAACATGTGCTACAAAACATAAAAACATTTACCATAGAATAACCCATGAAATCAAATGGGTTTTTAAACATCATTCAATCATAATTGATATAAAGAAAATGGATTTCATAAATAAAATTACATCATAAACAAAATAAAATTATATTAATAATATGGTTATAAATATAACCTTATTTAAAGGGTTTCATCTTATATGGAAAATAATTTTGAGAAAACACTAGGAATTAATTCCTAAGGAAAATATCTTTTCTTCTTCAAAAATGTTTTTCTTCCTCAAAATGCCACATAATTTTAGAAAGAATCATTTTATCTTAAATTAATCATATAATCTTTTATGGGAAACTTCAAATGAATAATTCGTTATGAAATCTTAATAATCCATTCATGGCATACAAGTTAAAAAACATTATTCTCGTACTTTTGCTGAAAAAGTCAAAAACGTACATCGTACTTAAAATGATAAAAGATTCCATTCATACCATTTAGTAAAAATTTAAAAATGGGTAAATTTGACTTTTAACAATTATATAAGTATATAAAGAAGATTTTTAATTATATATTTTGGAATCATGGATGTGTGTGATAATTATACCCTAGTAAATACTTGCTAATAAAAAATCATGGATAAAATTCGATTTGAAAAGTTATACCTTACCATAGGTCTGATATGCTTTGTATCCATCCGAACCAACTGTATACTGATTTAAATAATGTTAATGATTTGTTATAGAATTATAATAATTTTAATGATACCATTTATGATCATATTTTTCATCTGTTTGTTAGTAAAAGTAACCTTTTATAAAAAAATAGGTTTTTATACATCAAATTGGGTTTTATTCATACCCTATTACTAAAATATCTATTGGATGAATATAAAAATATTTTATTAAGTATATAACACAGATATATATATATATATATCATTAATTTCATTACCAAAAGTAATTCACTAAAAAAAAATATCTAATTGATTTATATTTTTTCACAAATAATTGATAGCCAATGAATTCAAAAGGAATTTTCAAAATTTTGTTATAATTATTCCTACTAACCTAACGACTAGGCTATAAAAATTATTTTATAATAAGGGCGTCTCATGGTTCATTTAAAATCAGGATTCTGTGAAATTAAAGCTGCTGAAGAATTAAAATTAATTAAAGAATATATTTCATAAAAAACATTCGTGTGTTACATTCTACCCCCCTTAAAATGAATTTTTCCCTCAAATTTTTTCACTTGGAAACAAACAGATGAGGATACCTCTCCCTCATCAAATCCTCAAGTTACCATGTATCTTATTTAAATTTTTAGTTCATCCATAAAACATTAACCAAGAAATTGGTCTTTTTTCTAAGAACTTTTTCTCTACAATCAAGAATCTCTATCGATTTTTCTTCATAAGAAATATCTTGCTCCAACGGTACGAATCTTGAGTTCAGTACATGAGAAGGATCATGTATGGACATTCATTGGAAAGTTACATAGAAAATATCATGAACTTGAGAGAGATTTGGTGGAAGCTCTAATTAGTAAGATACCTTTCTGACATGATCTAGAATCTCAAAATGATGGATATACCTAGGGCTCAGCTTTCCCTTCTTTCAAAATCTCATTACTCACTTCCAGGGAGATATTTGTACGAACACCTTATCACCCACTTCACACTATAGGTCTTTTCTTTATTTTTTAGAATAAATATTTTTTCAACTATGAGATGATCTTATATATTGTTGAATATATCTGACCTTTTTTCCATTTCATAAACAATATCAGGTCATAATAGCATTCTTCCCCAAACTCCATCCCAACAAGTTGGAGTTATGTACTTCTTTACATAGAGGGCTTCATAAGGATCCATATGAATACTGGAGTGAAAGATATTATTGTAAAAATATCACACCAATTATTGGTTTTGATCCCAACCATCTTTGAAATCCATAGGGAAATCTCTCAAAAGTTCTTCCAGAGGTTGAATTTTCCTCCCAGACTAACCGTTTGTCTGACGATGAAAAGTAGTGTTGAAAATTAACTCTATATCTAGAGCATGCTGAAGAAATTACCAGAACATTGTGGTAAACCTCATATCCCGATCAGATATAATGGAAAGTGTCACTCCATGCAATCTTACCACTTCCTTTACATATATCATAGAAAGCTAATCAAGAGAGAAATCATCTCTAATAGCAATGAAGTGCACTGAATTTATAAGGAGATCAACTATAACCTAGATAGCATTATTTCCTTTGGATTTTTTGGGAAGTCTAATGAAAATGTCCATAGTGATGTTTTCCCATTTCTATCCAATTATGGGTAGTGGTTGTAACATCACCTTAGACTTCTATCTCTCAGCCTTAACTTACAGAAAAATAGAGCATCGAGAGACATATTCACTGACATCGCTTTTCATTTCATCCCACCAATAGTACTCTTTCAGGTCCCTGTACATATTTATGATTTTAGTGTGAATAGAGAATGAAGAACTATGAGCCTTATCCAATAGATCTTTCTTTAATTATTGTATGGGATGAATACAAAGATGATTCCCAAAACTTATTATTTCATCACAATCAAGGTTGAATTCAGGAACATTTTTCACCTTATTTTGTAGCTCTACATCTTTCTTCTGCGCCTCCTTAATCTGTACTTGTACTAATGGTTGAAAATAAATTTGAGAAATATAATATTCCCCCTTTTAAAATTTCAAGATCCATCATTTTCAAATTAGTAAATATTGGGTCTTTTGTAATCCTTATCATGGATATGGTAGCATGGTCTTGTCTAATTAATGCATCTACCACCTAGTTTTTTTTCTAGGGTGGTAATGTATTGAGAAGTCGTAATATTTAATCAACTCCAACAATTGTCTTTGGAACATATTCATCTCGTTTTGTGTGTAAATATACATTAAACTTTTATGATCAGTATAAAAATCACACCATTCACGATAACGATAATTCCTCTATATCTTTAATGCAAAAATTACTGTATCTAACTCCAAATCATGAGTTGGGTAATTTTTATCATGAATTTTCAACTGTTGTGAGGCATAAGCTATCACCATATCATTTTTCATGAGAACACATCCTATCCCCTAATTGGATGCATCACTGTAGATCATAGGCCTTTCTCCACTACAAGGAAGTGTGGGCACAAGTGCATTGGATAATCTTTTTTTTACTCATTGAAATTCTCTTAACATTCCTCCATGCAAATGAACATAACTCCTTTTTTAGTCAACTTGGTTAGTGGATTTTATAATTGTGAAAAAACATTTAAAAAAAGTATATAATATCTAGCCAAACCAATAAAATTTCGAATCTCAGTTATCGTTGTCAATATCAACCATCTTTAAATAACCTCTCTTTTCGAACTCGAGTTTGTGATTTACATGATTTTCTCAGTGTCTAGGGATTTTAGTTGGTCTACGAAGTAAAGCTTCTCCTTCCGTTGGGGTCTCATCACTTTCACATGTTTGAGGTAGTTGAATTCCCATGTTTTTCCTTTCAAAGAATTCCATTTGTACTGATTTATGTCAATTAATTTTACAATATGTTTCACACCTTTAATTTAGTGTCTTAATTTTGTTTTCAAGTCCTTCTGTTTTAATTGTAGTGCGGATATTTTTTTAGATGCAATCTAGGCTTGTCGCGTGTTTTCAAGGTTTCCACCATCGTCTGAGTGATGTTCTTCATCTGTCGTTTTGTTGTGCACTTTATTTTTTGGTGATGTTTATGTCTTTGAGTCCTTGGTTTTTATTTATAGGGGTGTTAGTATTTTCTGCTTTAATATTGGGTGTCAGGAATTTTTGAAGGGAGTCAAGATTGTTTCCAAGTGTGCACACACATTTTCCCATGTATGGATATATATATCTATGTGTGTGTGTGTGTGTGTCTTCTGGGTGGATGATCCCTTATGGAGTGGGGAACACGTGCATCAGTTTAAAGGTGTATATATAAATACATGTAAGTGTTTGCAAGCGTTCGACCAGGATGTTTCTTGAGTTATAAGGTTTTGGTTTGACATCCTCGAGGTAGGAAAATCTCGGCATTTCCTTTCCATTTCTTGTCCTAAATTCTTGATGTATTAATTAATTTATTATCTTGATACGCATCTCCATGGTACATCATTAAATCTTGTTGTGGTGTTATAAGGTTTTGTTGTTGTTAAAGATAAGGTTTTACGTGAATCTTTGTTTATGAATTGCGTATGATTCCATAGGTGTTTGTAAATTTTCACTTGTTCATTTTGGGTGAATTCAGATGTTTTGGTGCAGTTTTCCAATAGAAATGTTTTTTTAAATTGGTTTGAAACATGTTTTGGATTTTGTGTGTAAAATGTGATGTTTTTTCTTGTTATGGTTTGGTGTTTGTGTAAAATAAAAAAACAGGCTTTTGGTTTATGAACATGTGTGGTGTTTTATAAGTGAGTGATATGGGTGTTTTTGGGTTGAAAACAAAGGGTGTATTTCTGAAATTTTGGTTTCAAATGTTTTGGTTGGTTTTAAAGTGTTCCACTTGGTTTGTCCCAGTTGTCCTTGGAAACATGCTAGGGTGAGTTGTTGTAAAATGAAAGGGTCGTCTGTTTTTTGGGGTGTGTTTGGATGAAAGTGGAAGCCGAAGCCCGTTTGACGTTTTTGGAAATATTTTTGGCTTGTAAGTGTTGTGAAATACCTTTTGGTACCTTCTTAGGTGTTGTTGTTTTAACTTGAATTAATGTGAACTTGGGGATGTTTTGGTAAATGTTTTTTAAGGGACCGTTTGGCCAATTTGGTATAAAGATGGTATTTGTGGTTGTTTTTGAATTGGTTAATAAATGTTTTTATCTGTGTGAATTTTATGTGGCCCGTTTGACATCTTTGAAACTGTGTGTTTGGAAAACCCCTCTTTGGTTAGGCCCCTTGCCTCGTCTGTTGATCATGTGATAGTAAGGTCCTCGTTATGGGCCTCCTTTTGAGAATATTTATTTTAAGGCATTGGACTAACCTTGATTTGGTCGGGTTAGTGCCAGATTTTGTCGCATGATTTATTATATATACATATCTTGTTAATTTAATGTGGGGAACACCACTTTCTGAACATATCACAGAAACTTTGCATATAAAGGGGGTTTACCAATAACAATTGTTGTACTAGTTTAGAATACGCACTAGCTATTGGCCCAAAGTACAAGATTTTCTCTCTAGGGGATTGGGCCCCTCAGTTAGGCCAGGTAGTGCAACACCGAGCATTTGGTCATTATGACGTCATCAACTGTAGGCATGCCTTCATGATGAGTAAAATATATAGTACGTTTAATTATTTCTCCGAGTTCCTAGGTTTTCCAGGATCTTTTGGTAAGAGCACTATGAGTACCATTGCCCTTACTGTATGTGGAATCCTACCCTTGAACTTGGTTTTAGTGTTTTCTTGGAAATGTTTTATTTGTATGGTTGGTTTTGAAGAGAAATTCATAGTAGCTATTTTGGAAAAGTTTATGTGAGACCCTATATTGATTTTATTTTCCTTGTTTTTGAATTATAAGGATAATGGAATTATTATTGTTAGTATTGAAAATACAACATATATATGAAAACCGTATTTTTATAACTATAGTTCAAACTAGTACTATTGTGCTGTTTTGGAATTGGAAAATGCATGGATTAAGTTGTTCACTTTTGGATTTCCTACTGATCATTTTTAATGCTCACACCTACCCTCCCCTTTCAGATGTAGTTTCAGTTGTTTGGTTCAGGTTTCTATTTTGTCTGCCTGTGCGAGGCAGGTTTTTAGTTGTTAGAGGTGACCAAGAGGTCACATGCAGGTATGTGAAGTCTTGTTTTTTTCCTTTCCACTATTAGTATTTATTTTTACTCCCAATCTTTATTTATTTACTTGTCTTTTATTTATCGGTCAAATTGTTCCTGCCTATCTAGTTTTGATACCCGACACTGGTTGCCAACCCGTTGGGATCGGGAATGCCCCTCGTGACATGCTGAAGACCGGCTCGGGTGACCAGTTCAGGGTTGACCCAGGATGGTTCATGACATAATGGTATCATAGGGGGACCTTGTTATTTTTGGTGTCTAGTAGAAGGAGATTAGGACTGTTAGGGCTACGGAGGAAGGTTACGGGTCGGTGCCTGATCACCACCGCTCTTGATGAGACCTAATTTATCAGGGGTAGTCTGGGATTTGAGTCTTTTGTAGTTGGTTATTTTGGATTGAGGGATGAAAACGGGGGAGAATTGGTTCACATTGTGTCCTCACATGGGGTGGTGGCCCATGTGGAGTCTGAGTGCATGGTTTTAGGTTCTCTTAGTGTTATTCCTTACTTAGGGCATGACTCACCACCATTTCGCAGGGTTCGGCACATACACTAGTTCCTCATTCCGATGGCTTATAGTAGGTTTTGTTTAGTTTTGGACTCAATTGATGTTAGTGTGTGTTAAAAATTAAAGTGATTTTGAAATGAAAAAAGGGGGTTTTCATCCAAATTTTCTTTGAAAGTAGTAAAGTGGGTTTTTAAAGAGAAAGTGTATCGGTTTGGAAAACATGATATGTGTTTGGATTTGATAAGGAAAAGAAGTGTTTGAACCTTGGAACTCTTTATGGAGGGTCACACGTGCGTGGGTGTGTATGAAGGGTGTGTGGGGACACTAGTTCACAGATGATGGGAGCGAGATTGAATGAACGCACATGTGGTTGTTCATAAGGTGCGATAGGTGAGTTTTAAAATTTTAAATAAATAATGGTTTTAGAAAAGTGATTTTTACTCTTTTTTGTATATGTTTGTATTATGGTCCTATTTCCCTTGGATTTTGTTGTTTATTTGATTGAGTTTTGGCTTGATGACCGGTTTCAGTGGTGTTTTTCATGTTGTTATGAGTGTGCCACCTAGAAAGCCTCCAAAAGTTGTTAATGAGTTATGCCCAGTTCCTAGATTTTTTCATATGTTTCTAGTTTATTGAGGTAATCTAAGTTATTTAGAATTATTTTCATGGTTTGTGAAAATATAATCTGTCTTTGGTTTGTTGGGAACTGCCAATGATGATAAGGTTAGTGTCGTCTCAGGTTTATTTGAGGGACCAGTTCTGGACTAGTAAGGATGGAATGTCTCATGGGTGTCAGAGATTGGGATGTAGTTGGTTGTGGTTGGATTTCGTAAGTGTTCCCTATCTAGTAAGGGATACCTGGCGGAAGAACCCATTTGTGAAAAAGAATATTCATCATTTTTTAGCCCCAATTTGTCGAACCATTCTCTTGTGTGCTGCTAGTGTGGCCAGTTCGTGCATTTTAAGCCTTCATCTTGAATCCCCTTGAAAACATACCACCATTGTGGTTGTTTGAATCATTGAGTGAAAGGAGTTAGGGAATAGAGGATGGTAATGAATGAATGTGAGCTAGGGGATGCTTCGGCCATCAGGTCCCCAACCACAGGTCTTAGGGTGAAGCTCGTGCATAGTCATGAGTTGCCTAGGGTGTAGGGAACTTCATCCCGGGTCATGTTTTTAGCTTTGGGGAGAGAAATATCCAAAATTTTCCTACTCTATTCTTGTCGCTATCGTAATCTCATCATTGTTGCAGTAGTGTGATGATCTCGTTCTACCACAATCGAAGCAGCCTTATCTTCTCTTAGTGGGGTATCTAAATTGTTTGGCTTTCATGAAGGGTGTTAGGCCCATGAATAAATAGACCTGTTCTGATTTTGAGTTGGTCCCATCTATGTTCGTTAGGGGGGAATGTTTCATTTCATGAAATTGATGGGAGTTGTTGAGTTAATTTCTCATCCTCAAGTTACTGGGTTGTTTCGTAGTATGTTTTTCGTCAACGTCTCATGTTTTTTGTTCTATCCTTGTGGGGAAAATTAATGAGTTTGGTTTGTGAGTTCCCGTGTTGGCCCACCCCAGTGGTGGTGTGTTCAGATTTTAGAGTTCTCGTGTTAGTGGAACTCATGTGGTGGGGATAACTATTTCATGTTTTCCCTCAACCTCAGACAGAGGGTTTTCTCCTTTAATTGGTTGGGTGTGACTTTGGTTGAGAATGGTCACTTCGAGGGCCTCGCTTTTCTATGATCTTGTTTGGTCATGGACGCAAGTTGTCTTAATTGTTGTCTTGGTGACTTTTGGGGGGTAGAATGTTTTGTTGTGGGTAGAATTGTCACACCCTGACTCTGTAAATTATTATTATTTTATTTATTGGTATTGGTTATCCTTTCCAAGGTGCGGGGAGAGCGCGGGTCTAAATTTTTTTTTAACTTTAAATGTTTTTTGGGTTTCAGACTCACGTGTGGGCATTGCATGGTCTGCAGTATCCGTGAGGTCGGTCCACGTACCTGTGCAGTTATCTGATGTTTAAAATGAATAATGTTTTTAAATAAAAAAGAAATAATAATAATAAATAATAATAATAATAATAATAATAATAATAAACATAATAATAAAAATCCTAATATTAATAATAACATAATTATAATAATAATTATTATAATAATAATAATAATAGTAATAATCTTGTTCATTTTTTTTTATTTTTTTTATTTTTTTTAAATTTATTTATTTTAAAAATTAGATAAGTGCACAGGTATGTGGACCAACCGCGCGGCTACCGCCGACTATGTGGTGCCCACACACTAGTTTGAAACCCCACAAAAACATTAAAATTTAAAATAAAATCTTAGACCTGTGATCGCCCCGCACCTTGGCGGGGCTAACTAAAACCCATAAATAGTAAAATAAAATAGCATACAGAGTCTCGGTGTGACATGTATAGTATCTATGAATCAAAATCATTTTATATCAATCATAATTACATTATTATACCCATTCATGTAATTTGATGGTGAAAAACGGATTACACCATAGTGTTGTGATGGTAAGTCATAGGTACACATGCGTGGTGATTTTGTTATTCATATGATCGGTAGAAGGTGGAATATGGTTGTTTCATATTTATAATAAAATATTATTATATGATTGATACTTATGTTTGTAACGTCCCAGTTCCAGAAACCACCCAGAGGTGCCCCGTGCCTGGTTCGCCACATGACCCCAAACGCATTTCCCAAACACGAGAGGCTGCCGACTAGCAGCAAGGGCCTTGGTACGTTATTGGGGAAACTATGCCCTCATTTGGTAAGGTATACAAATAAAAGAAATTAATAGTAAATAGAGGTAGCGGTAAACAATATTCAACAACTGAACCAAACAACGGAAGTAACAAATATATAGTAATGATGATAATTATGCAGCAGGTACAAGTATCTAAGGAATGTAGAAAACACAACAACCTGCTGAAATACAAGTACAAAAACAGGGTACTAAAATAAAAAAAAACTCTTTCAGCATCGCAAAAATAAGCTTGGTACCTTTCTCTCTAGCTCCATGCATTCAAGTACCGGAAGTCGAATGGCGCTTTCCCTTATCTATACCTGCAACAGAAAAGTCTGCTTGGGCCCAAAAGCATGGCCCAAACAGGGTGTAAGATACAATCCTAGTTGGCAATCACCCAAAGACTTGTGCATAACAGTGAATGAATAAAAGTCAAATAAAAGTGTAGGAAGCAGTAAACAGAGAAGCACACAGTAGCTAAAATCCACAGTTCTAGCATATAAATTACACAAGTAAACAACCAATCAACAAGTTGAAAATAGGTAACCCTCTGGGTAGCTCTCATAGCCTAACCCCTATGGTCCAACCTACAAGTACTAACAACCCTCTTGGAGGCACAAACAGTCCCACGCCTCTGGTTCAGCTATGAGTAGACTTTCTGAGGAAGAACTCATCGTCAATTCCCACTATACTCTCGTATCGTACTAAAGGCTCTCTGGGAAAGAACTCAATGTCTCATTTAACATGTGGCCTGCATCGAGGAACTACAGACTCTCTGAGGAAGAACTCAACGTCAATTCCCCCTGTGGTCTCACATCGTATTAAAAGACACTCTGGTGAATCCCTTATGTCTATTCTCCCAATGGTCTACTACACTAGGTTCTCACAGTCCTGTGTGAAATAAATATGCTCAGCGCGCACGTATCATCCCATGTAAACCTCAAGAACTACTAAGATATCATTCTAAGTCACAACAAAATAACATTATGACATCCCCACTATCCTACAACTAGGCATGGCAATTGGAAAAAATCCTAATAAGTAAAAAATGCAAGGAAAAGCACATGAACACAGTATAAATTATCCAAATTCACATGGAATGATCTCTACTCAAGCAAACAAGCAAAGCAGTCAAGAAACAGGGGAAAAACAAGAAACCCACAATTCCTTATTCATGGGAATTGGTGGAATTTACACAAAATATTCACAGACTTCCTACTAAAAGGAACAAACCACCTACCTGGATGCTAAGATATCAAAATACTTGAGCCACACAGATTGATTCTCCTTAGAACGACGAAGATCTAGGAAGATGCACAAAACATTCAACCGACGATTACTTGAGAAAGAAGAGGAATTGGTAAACAAGGCTCTCGGAGAAGGGAGGACTCACCAGTGCGGTTCCAACGCAATCAACATCGATCTAAACAGAAAACGGATGGAGGAATTGTGGTTTGGTGAAGATACACGGCCGTATGGGTTGCTCTCAGATGTAAAATCTGGAGAAGAAGACATTTTCCTCGATTAGGCACGACCATGGTCCATTTGATAAAAAAATAAAGTACACGACATGTACTTTTAGAGACCACGAGGTGTACTAGGGTTTTCCGTACTCTGCTTTAAGCAGCCTCCACATCACCCCTACACCCCATGTGTGTGGCCTGGGCATGGCCAGCACACAGCTTTGAGCCAGAAAAGAGTTCATAGTGTGTACTTAGAAAGTACAGGGTGTGTACTTCAAAAATTTCCAAAAACTCCATTTTTCACAAAAACTCCCTAAAAGGAAAAAAACATATTTCAAATGAAGATTCAGGTTCTTACAAACTTCCCCCTTAATGAAATTTGTCCTCGAATTTCCCTAATGAGGTGTGGAAGAAGAAACCCCGAATAGCTCCGGCCACTACGATCGTACATCGGCCTCCCTCTCCCAAGTCACTTCCTGTACTCGACCATGCTACCATAGCATCCATACCAAAGGAAAAAACCGCCCATGGAGAACCTTCGTACTACAATCGACAATTTAGATAGGATTCTTCTCAAAAAATGCACCCGCTTCGAGCTCAACCTCCTCGGGCTGAAAGACATGAGACGAGTCTGAAAAGTAACATCGGAGCTAAGAAACGTGGAATACATCGTGCATAGACCGATACCTCTGAGGTAACTGTAGCCAATAGGCAACCGGACCAACTCTCTCCAACACCTCAAATGGTCCAAAGTACCGCGGTGAAAGCTTACCTTCTCTCTTAATCCTCTTGTGTCCCAACCTCGGGGCGACACATAGGAAAACCCGATCCCCGACCTCGAACTCCATAGGTAGTCTCCGTTGATTAGCATAAGACTTTTGCCGAGACTTTGTTGTAGCCATCCATTTCCGAATCAACTCTATCTGCTCTAAGGTCTCCTAATCAAGATGAGGTCCTAGAAATGTGGCCTCTATTGACTCCACACAGTATAAGGGTGTTCGACATGGCCTACCGTACAAAGCCTCGTAAGGTTCCATATGTATAGTCACCTGAAAACTGTTGTTGTAGGTGAACTCAATAAGAGGAATATTCTTCTCCCATGAACCTCCAAAGTCTAGAATGCAAGATTGGAGAATGTCCTCAAGCACCTGGATCGTACGCTCGGACTGGCCATCTGTCTTGGGATGGTATGCTATACTCAAAAGTACCTGTGTACCCAAAGACTTCTGAAGCCCCTTCCAGAACCGAGACGTAAAGCGTGAATCCCTGTATGAGATGATGGAGTGTGTAACTCCATGCATATGTACAATCTCTTGGATGTACAGTCATCCCAAATCATCAACAATGAATGTCTCCTTGATAGGTAAGAAGTGATCAACCTTCGTAAGTCTGTCAATGACAACCTAAACATGTCATTCCCTCGAGGTGGCCTTGGTAACCCTGTCACGAAATCCATCGCGACATCATTCCACTTCCACTCCGGAATGGGTAACTGCTTTAAAAGGCCTGCTGGTCGTTGATGTTCTGCCTTCACCTGTAAACAGGTAGAAGATCTCATGACGAAACCAGCAACATATCTCTTCATACCTGGCCACCAGTACTGGCGATGAAGATCCCGATATATCTTGGTGATACCAGGATGAACTGCCCAAATTGAGGAATGGAAATCCCACATCAGCTCCTCACGCATGTCTGCTGGCACCCATACGCGTCCCTGGAAATTCAAGATCTCATCCTCGCCCACTGTCCATCCAAGAAGAGGGTCCTCTCCTGACACACTCTCCTGCAGGACTAAGCCTTCTGAGTCAGATAGGTACCTCATCTGTACCAGATCAAGTAGTGCAGATGTAACATCTACAGAAGATAGAAAAATCTTCCTTGCCTGTTGTGAACCTCCATATACATCTCAGAGAACAGAGCCATAAGATGCCACTCAGTGCTGGCCTCCTGAACTGCTTGAATCTGAGTTCTCATGATCAACGCATCTACCACTACGTTTCCCTTTCCCAGCATATAGGCAAGCTCGAAATCAAAATACTGAAGATACTCGGCCCACCTATGCTGTCTGAGATTCGGATCACGCTGAGTGAAGATGTACTTGAGACTCTTGTGGTCGGTGAAAACCACAAAGTTCTATCCCAGAAGGTAATGCATCCAACATCGTAAGGCATGACCAACAGTTGCCAACTCCAGATCGTGCATCGGGTAGTTCCTCTCATGTGGCCTCAACTGCCGAAACCCATACTCAATGACTCCATCTCCCTACATAAGAACATCGCCCATCCCGATACTTGAAGCATCACAATAAATAGTGTATCTCTTGCATGGCTCTGGAAAGACTAGTATATGTGCTGACGTCAACCTTCCCTTTAGCTCCTAAAAGGCTGACTCGTAAGAATATGTTAATAAGAACTTCTCCCCCTTCTTGGTTAGACCTGTCAATGGTGCTTCTAGGCGTGAAAAGTCCTGAATAAAGAATCTGTAGTATTCATCCAGCATTAGAAAACTCCGTACATCAAAAAAATTCTTCGTCTACTCCCAGAAAACTACAGCTCTCACTTTCTCTAGGTCCACAGATACTCCTGCCTCTAAGATTAGGTTCCCCAAGAAGTGAATATGATCCATCCAAAAGTGTCACTTTGAGAGTTTATCATAAAGTCGATGCTCTCTCAGTGTACTTAGAATGATCTCAAGATGGTTAGCATGGTTGTGTCGAGTGTGAGAGTACACCAAGATATCATCCACGACAAAGGAGTCCAAGTAAGGATGGAACACTCGGTTCATCAGTGCCATGAAAACTGTTGGCGCATTCGTGAGACCGAATGGCATGACCGTATACTCGTAAAGACCATAATTTCTCGTGAAGGCTGTCATAGGTATATTTGATGGTCTAACGCACAACTAAGGATAATCGGACCTCAAATTGTTCTTCGAGAACACCCGAGCTCCTTGAAGTTGATCAAAAAGGTCATCAATCCTGGGCAAGGAATATCGGTTCTTGACTGTCAACTGGTTCAACTTCCGATAATCCACACAAAGCCTATGGGTATCATCTTCCTTCTTTGCAAACAGGACATGCGAACCCCAAGGAGAAGTGCTGGGTCGGATGAAACCCTTTGCCTACAACTACTCTAACTGCTTCTTGAGCCCCTGCAACTCAGGTGTAGCCATCCTATAAGTAGGAATGGAAACCAGTGCCGCTCCTAGAATGACCTCAATAGAGAAGTCCTCCTCACGCTCCGGAGGAAAACCTGAAATTTCCTCTGGAAAGACACCCCTAAAAAGATCCACCACTGGAGGAAAGTCCAACTGTGAAGTCCTCTGATCATCCAGATAAAGACTAGAAATCTGGGCCATCAACCTTCATAGCCCATGATGCTTGAGTCCTGCTTGACTCGCTCGGACGTCGCATTCTCCTCTATGAAGAAAAAACTCACCCTCTAGTGAGATAAAACTCACCCTACAGCGATAACAATCGATGACTGCCTGGAAGGGAACCAACTGGTCCATCCTGAGAATGATATCATTGTATGTCATCTCTAGGATATAGAGATCCCATAAGAAACGATACCCTGAAACCTTGAGAGGGCACTCTCTAAACTGATGTACATTAGATGTCCTTGTCCCTAATGGTGTGTCTAGCGTCAACGAGTCGGTAGAAGAAAAGAATCAGAGTCCAAGGTTCTCCACAACAACAACAGAGATAAATCTATTCATAGAACCAGTATTGAAAAGAGATGAAGATAAAACTAAGGCTACTAAAATCGTACCTCGAACGGTAGAAGGTTCAGGATCCTGCTCATGATTGTTCTGTTCCACAGTGAATGACTGGCCTGCACCGCGGCCCTGTGACCCTGCCTAACCGCTATGAGTTGTTGCACCCTACTGATGTTGAATGGATGGGGGCTGACCGCCACAACCTCAACCTCTACCTCGGCCCGAACGGCTGGAAGAACTGCAGTTCCCCGACTGGTGAGAAACCGGTGGTGCTGCTTCTGAAAGAGGAGTCATAGAAGAACTCCCGTCACTAGATTCTGGTGAGAAAACCTAGAAGAAACGCTGATGGTGACCCATCTTGCCACAAGATCGGCACTCCACATGGTCTCTATGGAACTGCGGCCTCGTGTGCCATGACCGACCACACTGTTAGCATATCACATGGCTGCCTGATGATGCATCTTGCATCCTCGGATCACCGCGCGTAGACTCCCTATGGCGCTTCGTGCTGTCATCTGGAAGAAAACTAGTTCTGGAAGTAGAACCGCCCTGGCTCGCAGCTCCAGAGTCTCTCAAATTGCGCTCTGCAATCAATGCCTGGTTGACGATAGAAGTGATAGAAGTCAACTGGAAGAGATTCACCTACAAGCGAATATCCCACCTGAGACCATCCTCAATCTTCCTCACTAAGAACATTCCATCCCCACCCCAGAGGGGTGTGAAACGCTGCAGCTCAGCGAAACGAGTGGAGTATTCCATAACAGAAATAGTTCTATGCTCTAAGCTCATGAACTCTCAGGATCGATCGGCCCTCAAGGTCTCCGGGTAGAAGTTATCATAAAAGACGTGATAAAACTCCTCCCAAGCCCTAAACTTCTGATGACCCGCCTGTGAGATCACGTCACACCACATCTTGGCGGAGTCTCGGAGAATGCAGGTAGCATGCTTGACTCGCCCCTCTGGAGGCATCTCCAGATGCTCAAAGATGGTCAACATGGCTTCCAGCCATGACTCTGGAGCCTGAGGTCCTCCTTCCCCTGAAAATGTAGGAGGATTCTACTACTAGAAAACCTGCATCAAGTCTGCCATAGATGTGGTAGGAGGCGATGCTCCCTAAAAGGTCTGCATCATCCTCCTCAAGCCTCCCCTGAACAGTGCATCAACGCCTGCAACTGGTATGAAAGCCAGTGTCAAGGCTAGCCAGACCGGAGGTTCGGTAGGAAGTCCCTGATTAGTCATATCTGGCATCTGATCACTGGTTAACAACTGACGTACAACCGGAGGACGTCTCGGAGGCATAGCTCTGAAAGATCAAAACATACATTAGATTAGGAAAAAAGGACAGATAAAGAAGGAGTACAAAACTAAAATAGGATAAACAAACACACAAGGTTTACAAAACACGACTACATGGCGTGCACAAACTCTACACAACATGTAGTTAACTCCACTCCTCTGCCCGTGTCTCCTAGCACGTCTAACCCACACAATATTCTTAAACTGAGACTACACAGCGTGTTCTAAGTGGAAACGGCGTGTAGTAGGCATGGTTTCAACAACCTGTGTTGTTAGTTACCTAGCCGACCATAGGGCTGAGACTACACGGCGTGTTCCGGACAAATACAGCGCGTACATAAATATTTTCTCGACCCGTGTTGTTGGAGACACGACCAAGTAAACTGCTGAACCTTACACTCCGTGTTCCAAACAGCACGACGTGTATGGAAGAAGATAACACTGACCCGTGTTGCTCATGACACGACCGGGTACCTAGAACAAGACTACACGGCGTGTTTCTATCCAACACGATGTGTTCTACTCGAGATTCCCCGACCCGTGTTGTTAGTTACATGGCCGGGTACACGCTCACTACTACACGACATGTATCTACTGTACATGGCGTGTTCCTGGAGATTTTTACAACCCATGTTTTTGCTCACACAGTCAAAGACACGGTTTAAAACTACACGGTGTTTATATATAATGTACATGCCATGTATTCTGGGTTTTTTCTGGGTAGTAGCTCTGAAACTACACCAAAGCCCAGAAAACACTGAAAATAAGGCTGATGGTGCCAAATTCTAATCTGTGAGGGCCCATACTCCCCGCAAATCAATGTTTGGCATCCAATACAGTCATTTACAAAGAAAAAATGTCAATGATCGACCAATTTCCAATTCAAGAGGCCCATAACACCTCAAGAATCAAAATTTGGTGTTCATTAAAGCAATGTACAATACAAATAGTCCTCTATCAAGCAGCATCGATTCTATCAAAGCATCTATCACAACAGCATGAAAAATCTACACAATTCTATCACAACAACATGAAATCGCTAATGCACCCTAGATGGCATGGAAAGAATGCATGACATATGATTTTTAACAAGTGTCTATATGATGCATGAGATGGCATACCCTCATATCATCGGGTTGCGACAAAAATAGAACCGCAATAGAAAAACAACAACAATACAAGACATCCGAGTCACTCTAGGTGAAATCATATCAATCGTAAGTCTCAAAACCAGATAACTGCAATAAACAAGGTAGTATGGATTTTCCCTTTACATGGGTTAGCTACTCCCGAGCACAGCTTAACACCAAGTACAGAATCCGTCCTATCCCTGGATAAAGGCTTTAAACAGTAAATCAAGAGAAAAGAACCCATCTGATACCACTTTGTAACATCCTGGTTCTGAAATCCACCCTGATGTACCCCGTTCCCAGTTCACCACATGACCTCAAGCGCATTTCCCCAAATGCCAGAGGCTTCCAACTAGTAGCGAGGGCCTTGGTAAGTTATTGGGGAAACTATTCCCTCATTTGGTAAGGTATACAATGAAAAGAAATTAACAGTAAATAACAGAAGTAGTAAAAAAAATGCAACAACTAAACCAAACAGCGAAAGCAATGAATATATAGTAATGATGATAAGGATACATCAGGTACAAGTATCTAAGGAGTGCAGAAAACACAACAACGTGCTCAAATAAAAATAAAAATAAACAAGGTATTAAAATAATAGCAACTCCTATAGCATCACAAGCCTAAACTTGGTACCTTGATCTCCGCTCCAAGAAATAAAGTATCAGAATTCAAAGTGTGTTTTCCTTTATCTATACCTGCAAAAACAAAGTCTACTTGGGCCCAAAAGCATGGCCCAAACAGGGTGTGAGATACAATCCCAGTAGGCAATCACCCAAATATCTATGCCTTAGAGTCAATGAATAAAAGGAATGTAAAAGTGCAAGAAGCAGTAAATAGAGAAGCACACAGAAGCTACAATCCACAGTTCTAGCATATAAAGTACACAAGTAAACAACCAATCAATAAGAAGAAAACAGGTAACCCTCTAGGTAGCTCTCACAGCCTAACCCCTATGGTTTAACTTACAAGTACTAACAACCCTCTAGGAGGCACACACAGTTTCACCCCTCTGGTTTAGCTAAGAGTATAATTTCTGAGAAGCACTCACCATCAAACCCCCCCTATAGTCTCATACCGTACTAAAGGCTCTCTGGGAAAGTACTCAACGTCTCATTTCCCCTGTGCCCCACTTCGAGGAACTACAGACTCTCTGAGTAAGAACTCATCATCAATTCCCCCTGTGGTCTCGCATCATATTAAAAGACACTCTGGAGAATCCCTTACATCCATTCTCTCTATGGTCTACTACACTAGGTTCTCACAGTCCTGTGTGAAATAAACATGATCATCACACATGAATTATCCCATGTAAACCTCAAGAACTACTTTTATACCATTCTAAGGCACAACAACATAATAATATAACAGCCCCAACTATCCTACAACTAGGCATGGAAACTGGAAAAAATCTTAAAAGGAAAAACATGCAAGGAAAAGCACAGGAACACAATATAAATTATCCAAATTCACAAGCAATGATCTCTACTCAAGCAAACAAGCAAAGTAGTCAAACAACAGGGGAAAAAAGGAAACCCACAATTCCCCATTCAAGGAAATCGGTGTAATTTGCACAAAATATTCACAGAATTCCTATGGAAAGGCACACACCACCTACCTGGATGCTAGGAGATCAAAATACATGAGCCACACAGATTAATTTCCCTTAGAACGGTGAAGATCTATGAAGACGCACAAAATGTTCAACCGATGATTTCTTGAGAAGGAAGAGGAATTGGTAAACATGGATCTGGGAGAAGGGAGGACTCACCGATGCGGTTCCAATGCAATCGATGGAGATCTAAATGGAGAGAGGATGGAGGAATAGTGGCTTAGAGAAGATCCGCAGCCGTACGAGTCACTCTTGGACGAAGAAGCAGAAGAAGACATTTTCCTCGATTAAGCGCGACCCCTGTCAGTTCAATGAAAAAGAAAGAAAGTACACGACATGTACTTTTAGAGTACACGGTGTGTACTAGGTTTTTCCGTACTCCGATTTAAGCGGCCTCTACGTCACCCCTACACCCCGTTAGTGTGGCTCGGGCACGACCAGCACACAACTTCGAGCTGGAAAAGAGTACATGATGTGTACTTAGAAAGTACACGGAGTGTACTTCAAAAATTTCCAGAAACTCCAATTTTCTCAAAAACTCCCGAAAAGGAAAAACATACCTGAAACAAAGATCTGGGTTATTACAATGTTATTAATTTATAATGAAAAAACTAATGAAGAGGAAGTAGAATAAGAAATAATTTTTAAAGAACCGGTAAATGATATTACCTCTTCTTTGATATGCCACTAAATATCGTATTAGAGCACTAGAGTTGGTCTTTGAAGACAATTAAAATAGTCAATTTGAGAATTAATGTGGGCTGGGGATGGACTATATTGAAGAATTAAAATGAAGTAAATAGGTGAGAGAGGATTCGCCCTTTTATAATTGAGGTGAGGGGAAATTTTGGAAACTCCATAAATAAAAATTTATAATAAAATCAAATTCTACCCAAAAACCTAACAAATGCCCAAATTTCTAAGATGAGATGATATAGGGTTGTAATCTCATCAACCAAGAAATTTTGGACAAGTTAGTTTTTAAATTTAAACCCTATCTTTTTGATTGACACTTAGTTATTCTATTTAATTTTAATTATGGTAATAAAATTATAAATATTTTAGGGTTGTAAATATTAACTTATATGATTTTAATTGATCATAAATGGATAATTTATGAAATTTTAGATCTTATAATTATCAATTTGTATTTTTTAAATATTTTTATGATTTTTAAATAATTTAATAAAATGTTATTTTCATAAAATATCAATAGTGTCATTTTTGACACTATTCATTTATTTGACATTAAAAAAAATCAAAAAAAAATAGATAAATTAGAAAAAAAATATTAAATACACTCTCAACATGTCATATGAACCTATAAAATTAATTCATCACATTAATTAGTTCATATGGTATTTATTTTAATATTTTTAAAACCATTTATTTGATATTTTATTAACAAAATAATTTTTACATCCATATTGTGTCATCATTAATGGTAATTATTTAATATATAAAAATTATGAATAAATTACTATGATGTAGGTAATTACTTTATATTTCTAGAGATTATATATAGTTGATATTATATCTGAGTTCTCGATTTATTAAAATTAATATACTTATATAAAATGAGATTGTGACATTTTGTCACATTCATTAGTTTGTATTACATTCGTGTCATATTCAAAGGTAAGTGCCCATAAAGTGAATAAATTTTGAAAAAAAGGCGATAAGGGTCTAGTTTAGTCATCCAATTAGATTTTTACAGGTGTTGAGAAAATTTTATAATATTACAGTTACCCTTAATTTACCAGATTTACCTTTAACCGTGGTAATAAAAATAATTACTAACGTTACTATTCATAATGACCAAAAATAAAAGTATCCTATTGACTTAATTTTTACCTACCGATTAAAAATATGTAATACATTTTTTCCAATTCAAAACCAAGAATTTCTAGTAATTAATTTAATATTAATCCCATTGTTGAGACGAGAAAATGGGTTCTAAAAGTTAAAACATTGCAAAAGATTGAAATGTTTTTACTTATGAATTCAATATAAAATTAATGATAATGACATAAATTATATTGAATGATAAATATATTCTATTTATAGTTTAAAACCATTCAATATTATAATTGAACCACATTAATTATCTGGATAAAATAAGTTGTTTTTAATTAAAATTTATCGTATTTTTACTATTAATCAAAACATGAAAGTTATTAGAAGAATATCAAAAATTTATCCAAAGTAAATTTTTATATACTTATTTAAAATAAAATGTTTATGTTTTCATATAAAAATTATTAATGTGTCAAAATCTTAATTTAAAATGGGTTCTCCATTCAAAGATGTAAAATTAACTTTTTTTAAAAAAATAATAGGTTTTTATACAACAAATAGGGTTTTCTTCATACCATATGAAGAAAATATGCATTGTATAAATTTCAAAAATATTTTATTAAGTATATAACACATATATATCTCATTAATTTCATTACCAAATGTAATTCACTGAAAAATACAAATATCTAGTTGATTTATATTTTCCATAAATAATTGATAGCCAATGAATTCATAATGCATTTTCATAAGTTAGTTATAATTATTATTGATAACCTAATAGATAGGATTTAAAATTAATTTTATAAAAGGGAATCTCGTGATTCATTACTCATGATTTCGTGCAACGCATGATACTAAAGAATACAAATTAATTAACGAAAATATTTTATAAAAACATTCGGTTGTTACAATGAACATCCTTAAAAAATGACATCAAACATCATGGAATAGTCCTATAACACGACCTTAATATGTGGAATTAAAATATGTGGTTTTTTATCCCCATCTCCATATTTTTTATGCGGAACACCTCTATGAGGTTCAATCTTAACATCTCAAGAAACCTTTGATACCTCTCTAAGGTTTAATATTGACCCACCACCACCACCAAATCAATATATCCTCCCTATGGGAGATAAAAACCCTTAAGTGTGGTCAACATCACCGATGGGGACATAATTAATCAAACCCTAAAGTTTTATCATCTTCCCCATCGGGGACACACTTTACCAAACCCTCATGTTTGATCATATTCCCCCTGGTGAAACACTTAACCAAACCATCATGTGTGATAATATTTCCCCTTGGGGACACGATTAACCAAACCCTCTAGTTTCTTCATCTTACCCCCTAGGTACACACTTAACAAAAACATTAAGAGTGACCATATTCCCCACTAGGGACACATGTGACCAAACCCTCAAGTGTGAGAATCTTCACCCCAAGGGACACACATAATCGATCCTTCAACTTTTATTATCTCTCCCTAGGGACACACTTAACCATCAATGTTTATACACATTATATTAAACTATTCACTAATATTTCCCCACAATATGTTAATTATATAACCAAACTATCCCCACAAGATGTTAAAATTGTGACCAACTTATCCCCACAACAAATAAAATGTGTGGCTCTCCTGAAATATCTACCACATATAAAAAAATTGGATACCTAGTTTAAAAAAAATTGATTCCTTACTCCCTTGGTGTCAAATAACCCATTATGGATGTATGTTTCCCTGTGTTACATGCCTAAGATTCCTCATATGAGTGAGGCCTATAACCACAATAGTAGAGAAATTACATACTCCAATCATGCTCATCGTCTAGAAATTCGTAGTCATTCTCAATGAAACCATCTACTGACACAAAGAATTACAGCCTTATTGAGATAGAAGTTGTGTAATTTACAGGTGTCCACCTTGAGATGTAAATATGAAATATTTTTCCAAAAATTAATCAAATTATTGAGGGACACCCAGAAAAATTGATTATATCCATAGAGGAATCCATGGATGGAGGAACCGCCATCCCAAAATCTTGTTTGGATGAAGTAGCCAACATTACCAACCATGGTGGTAGTGGCCAATCGCATTTGGAAAGCAGGAATGTAGGGAAAGAATATTGTTTCTACATGACCACATTAGAAATCATCAAAAGTAATATTGGTGAACTCATCATGAATCTCCACTCCATCAATTGTTAGAATATTAGTAATATTGGACACCATCATACATGAGCATCACCAGATCCCGATATCTAAAATTGGGCCCTAAAAAAAATTATTACCCTCATCTAGAAAAAATCACCTATAATTGGAGAAATGTAGAAGTAATTGGGAAAATATAATATAATATATAATCAATGTGGATACTCCCTCCACCTTGGAGAAGGATGAATGAAATTGGGAATGCTGGTAATCACTTTCATGGTATGTTTACTAATAGTAATGCCCTTATATCTCTAGGACTCTAGACACAACAGAAACATGATTACCCACTAAAATAACATGGGTAATGGGTGAATAAAATTTTGAAAACACCATAACAATACACTCTTTCCATGATGGAAACCTCACATAAGACTATCAAGTTCCCTCACCCATCTCCCCTTCCTAGCACGTCCATATAAGGGTCATCAATGAATTTTGTTTTTCAATACGATCAACAAGGGGTAATTGAAACAAAGTATATGGAATGAAAATAATTGAAATCCATGGAACCATTCTAGCACATCCACCGATGAGCTTCACGTCATTGATGTCCCCCTATTCACAATAATGATTTTTTAGGAGCCTCTCTCTAAAATGATCTGATTGCTTCATCCCCTATATCGATGAATTAGAGGGACATAAACTTTACACCAAAGGTGAACATAACCCAAGTACTTCCATGGAGGGATCACACTAAGCCACACTAATGACATTAACTAGCCATATATGTTGAAGAACAAGTCTATCTCACCCATACTCCATCAATCATGGCTCAGGACACCATGTGCTAATGCTAGGGGAATTCCATAAACCGTGCCCATAAGGAGGCCTATTATAAAGCTCTAGTGGACCTATCCAATATCATCACATCTTATCACACCCTCAAAACCACTATAAGGGTCCCCATATTCACTAGATTGGTATCAAGATCCCATCTGAACATGGGAAGAATGGTTTGACTCACCATGTCTTTCATTCCACTAACAGCTATCACATGGCATATCATGATGAATAATTTCACTATAGAGATACTACCTATAATAACCCAATACTTTATAAATTAACATCATATTCTGAAGTTATTCCAGGTTCTAAAGACCCATCCCATGGCAGGAGGACAAAAAATCATTGTGGAGTCCACGCATGCAGTGCCGGTTGCAATGCGCATAGCAGAAACCCAACCGACTCCCAAGAACTTCTTATTGAGGATATATCATGACATCAGTGGTAGAAAAAGGTAATGTTTAATGTCACCATTTATCTTTCAAAATCATAGATGAAGGATTATTAAATTAAGGAACATTCATTTACTATTCTAGATATGGGGGCAGAAGCTCGCCAGCTATAACTAATGATCACTGAAGATGAGGTCCATAAATTTTCATAGTCCTTCCATAGGTATGTGAAAGTGGAGGATGTTCTATCCTACTTACAAGGGATCATAATATAGTTGGGTCTTCCATCATAATCATCCATATTATTAACCATCACACTAGATTTTAGAGAGATATCATGGTCTATATTGACTCCCTCATATGATGGTGGTCACTCCACTGAGCCTCAAAAATATGTCCCCTCTCTCACTCTTGAGGAAATTTTGAAACTTTTGCCTTTTATAGAAATGGCATTAAATATGGCCCCACCCCCAAATGAAATTATAATATTCAGTCTACGGTTGATCTATGTGTCACCAGACCTTTTAGAATGTCAACAAAAATGTAGGTATGCAATATTATGTACCCCGGTTTTTTAGTCATCAAAATTTGGAGTTTTATCCAAATAGGAACATGATCATACCCTAGCTAATGGGAAGAAATATTGGTGGGGGGCCTTCGCCACCAATCAACTATTAGTCATGTTTTGGAAACTTGAAACCATAAAAGTTTTTATCCTAGAGCCCCTCAATGAGGACTATACATCATTATTCTTCTAGAATATTTTGGTGGCACTAAACCAACTTCAGGACCACTAGTTGATTTATCAAGGAATCCATGAACATCATGATTTCATCCACCATCAGTGAAAGATGGTTGAAATAAAATGAATATTGGTAATAAAATTACCTAAATCATATGAAAACCACTAATACTTATAGAAAAAATTAATTAGGATCCTTGGTGTTCTCTATCATGTCACTAATGACTCATCTCAATTTGTGTAGATCAAGGGATAAAGGCAGTATGCTACCATCCATTTCAACCATGTCCCCTAGAAACAATGGGTTCATTAACTAACACTTCTTGTGGATTTTTAATGTATTCCTCTAAGAACTAATTTGGTGAATTTCTTTATAATATATCATCTAGATGATCTAGGAAACCAAAAAAATAGACACTGATCATGATAGGGAGAACCCACCCCAATGGAAGGAATAGTATCAGGTAAACCCCCTAACAGATGCTCATACACACTATAAAATACTTGAACTATACCTTGAGAGTCCTCTCAATGAGTAATTTCTATCTTCTCACTGATATTTCAAAAAGGGATAGAGGCCCAATAATCTCATCAGTCCATCCATGATCGAATCAAATACTAATTCAGACACTAGAATGGATACTATTATCAATGAAAATGAAAGATACAAGAGGATTACCACTGAAATTATCTTTAATAAATGGCTAGGTCATGAAATAATCCAGATGGACCCCATCTTTCCTCTAGTTATGTGCCTAGTACTCATTGGATAGGTGCCCAAATTTGACCCAGGTGGCCCCATACATCAAAACATAGCTGGAACTGGAAGCTATATAAAATAATTAGGATATGAGTCTCTCACTCCATCTACGACACTCTCATATCCCCTTTATGATCATGGTCTCACTACCTCCTGATCCGATGAGTTGGTTAGATAACCCATGACCAAAAATCCTCACCAGGATGATGTGGTAGCTTCCCTTTTCACCAATCTCAAGGATCTAAGAAATGAGATAGGTTTTAATCTGACCTAAGGGGAAGCTATATCCAACATGCGTATACTAGATGTGTCCACCAAAAGAGTTAGGAAATCAAATATTTACCATATTTAATGGTATAGGTGATCCACTGTAATATCTTTCACATTTCTCATGGTGGTGAGGCACAGTTTTAGTGAATCAAAAATAGTAGGAATCCACCAAGATCTAATGTTTCATCCAAAATCTAGAAGTATGTGAATTTTCCAAGTTTAATTAGTGTCACCATGATTTATTGTTTGATGGGAGGATCTTCATAGGTAGTTCTTCCATTATTTCAGCTCCACTATGTGAAAAAAACAACAACACATCTATCTATAATAGAAACGAGAGAGTTGATGAGTGAGTTTCTATTTTCATCACATGATTGAATGTAATATCATACTCTCTTGATATTAATATTTCCCAAGAACTATTTTTGAAAATTTGTATATATAATGTCAATGATGATCTAGTCCCTATCATTATGTATCAAAATAATACAGGGGTATTTCAAGTGTTCACTGAAAAATATCTACATCTACGAAAGTCCTTGAAGAAGATAAAGAAAATAATGCACCCATTAACCCCTAAAGATCGTGTGAGAAGTCTTTTGAAAGAGAAATCAATCACTTTCATGGATGAAGAAGTTCCCAAACTAGATCACATGCATGCTCATTTACTAGAAGATCCCTATCAAGTACAAATTCAATAAGATAAACTTCCCAAAGAATATCATATCCCAACATATCATGATTGAGAGAAACATTCCCCAACCCACCATTATGGCTAGGAACCTAGGGTTCTATTTTTAGAAATAAAGAAAAATACCTTCACCTTCATAGAATCACATGTCTCAGGGTACTTCATTTGTTCCCTATAAAATGGTATCTCGATAATTATAAAATGCATGGTACCCTAAGAAGTCAATCTCACCAACACTGAAAACAACTTCCCATAACATTGGATCCTCAAAAATACCATAAAAGAATGATTATTCTTCAAATATTAGCTCCAGGACCATGTGAAGAATGGCCTACTAAAATTGGGTGATATCCTGGCATAGGCAGAACCTGTTTTTATAAACACTGGTAATGATAGAGAAGACTCTAATGGGTGGTAGAAGGATCATATCTAAGGGAAAAAAATAAAATGGGTTGTCTGCTCAAAATATAGTTGATCATGCCCATATTATCTTCTTTTCCCACTTGATAAAACCAAAACCTCATATTTTTAACAAAACTCCACTACCACCACATCCACATATGAATCATTGGCATCCAAGTCTCAAAATAGGAGACATTTAAAGTGAAATAAAATTAGTGTCCCTCATTAAAAGTAATTCCAACCAACAATATTAGAGACCTCATGCCTTTTTAATTGGTATAAGTTCCTAGAGTTCATTTGAAACTAGAGTATTATAATGATGAAGAGAAAGACTTCATCATTTTGAATTATGTCAAATTGGTAAATCTCAATAAAATAATTAGTGACGAGGAGAATCATGTGAACCACCCCAGAACTTATGGAATGTGCCATCGAAGAAGATTCATAAGACACACCAACAGAATGATTGTTTACACAATTATTTTAAACTAGAATATTCATTCCCCTAATACTAGACAACAACTCTCACATGGGGCTCATAAAATAAAACCATTCTAGGACAATCCATCAGGTATGCCTCCATGGAATACTATTTTAATTGGACATTAATCTCAACTATTATCATTTTCATGTAGAATGTTCCCAACCTCATCCATCAAGTGTTTATCCATTAGTTGTTCATCCAAGACCTGATAACCAATAGAAGAGTGTGGATATCACTAGCCTTGACCTGACACCTCAATCAGATGCACCTGTTATGCTCATTTCTAATGAAAAACTCTTAGTAGGAAAAACCATGTCTCTCAACCAAAAATATGATGTGATGATGCACCTTTTCATCATAATAGAGAGGCTCTCAATCCTAGATTCACTCCTCTCATCAAAGGATACGTCTATGGCCCTTATCAAATCCTTATAAAACCCCCATATGTTTGCGATCGAGGTATCTTTCAATGAGGCTTATCATGAAAAGGATGTAGAGAAAGAATAATGTTAATATGTCCTTTCCTTTTCTAAAGAAGTCAAGATTTACACCTTTTAGGGGCATATATGCATATTGTATATCACAAGATAGTTTAATAGCATGGAAAAACGCCACTACCAATTGTATACTGGCTCTTGGATCAATCTTATTCCAACCCAGACACTCCACAAACTAGATTTTATAGAAGTAGATCTGACTCCTTCTAACTAGACCATTTGTGTGTATGAAAATATAAGGCTGAATCAATGTGGAAATAATTAGATGAAGACCCAATTTGGTTTATTGGGAGAAAGCACTAAATTTATATTAGTCTCATTGGATTCTTCCAAAAAAAACCCTGATGGGAAGTCCTTTGTATCATTTTCTTGTTTTGGTTCCCTCTTGATACCACCATTTCCTCACACACTCCCTTTAAGTTTGAGTAGGGGTAACTTAGGGTGATATTTCTCCCATCAACTCTTGTAATAACCTACATATAAATGCCGGGTACTACAAAATCAAATGAAAATAGCTTGAGATTGATAGAATTGAGTGTTTCGATACAACCAACGATCCTATTACCACTACACTAGATCCTTGGCTGGACACTAAGGACAAATTTGTCCTCCCAATCAATCAATTAGAACCCACAAAAGTAGACTTGGTATATTTTTTCATATTCCTGAAGAACAAGGAGTTATTATAGATTAACTTGTAATCTTGCATCGTGTAGGAACATCCATTACTAGAAACCCCTACCCCAATAAAATGATGATAAGCTTTCCCCATGGATACTAATCCACAACATTCCCCAATGTTTCAAAAGGAGAAGTTTAATCTATGGAAGTTGACCCATTATAAGCTCTTTGATATCAGGAGTGGACCTCATGGTCAAAAATAATGAGGGATTTTCTCTTTAGCCTATACAGTTATAATCTTTATATACTAACAGTCAACGATTTAAGAATATTCCTCCATCATATTAGGTTCTGATATAGTCCCTATAACTATAATTTTGGGAGAGCTTCTTTCTCCCTCCAATCCTTGTATCTCTGATTTCGAAGAGGATCTTGAGGATAACCATTCTGTATTTGAAGATGGTGTCACCACCACTGTTGATGAGTAAAATTAAGTGAACCATGGAACAAAAGAATATTTGATACTAACACTACCCAATAAATCTATGTCTGTAGAGGAAAAAAAGTAGTATATGGATTTTATGAAGCATCACCACAATTAGTTCTCCTGGAGCTATAATGAAAATTCAGGTCGAAATCCCTAGATTTCTGTCCATTGCCTTGGAATTCAACTGGGTCACTGTGGGTTCAAATAGAGTCCCAAAAAGATGACCCCTCCCATGGTTCCTTGGTCATGGTCTATGTTAACTATATCATTAAATAAAAATTTATTATAGTAGTCTAGTACATCAAATCGATGGTTAATATTGTCTCGATCCAAAAGAAGAATGGGTATGTTAAAGTGTGCATCAAATTCTGAAACCTTAACCACCATTGTTTGAAGGCTTAAATTCACCTTATAGTGACAAATATTCTCACTTATGCTACACTTATTTTCCAGGACCTCTCCTTTTAGGATGGATATTTTGGATATATGTATATCAAGATGGCCCTAGGTATGAAGAGGTCACTGCCTCCAGGGCAGTCAAGGGAACATTATTATAATGGGTGATAAATTTTGGATGAAATAAATCCATAGATACTTATGGTCATATAATGAAACATTTCTTAAATACACTCCATAAAACATTAGTGTTTTATTATGTGGATGATTTTTTTGGATATATTTCACAAGTTTTAGGACTATATTAATGTTCTTGAAAAAGTTTTCTTTTTTCCTTTATCCCCACCACTTGAAATTCCACCCTTTTTTGAAGTGTGTATTTAGGGTTACCTCTAGAGTGTTCTTGGATTCATAATCAAATATATAGGTATTAAGATTTATCCCTGTAAAATTCTATCAAAAAAATACCTTATCCATACAACCTCATGGAGTTACGAGGCCTCCATGTCCACTTAACCTATACATACTAATTTATTATAAATTAGTCTAGTAAGTGTCATCCCTATCAGAGGCTCAGGAAGAATGGTATCACTTGTGAGTCAGAATAGAAATTATAGATTTCCTATGAGGATATTAAATATCATATACTATATCTGATGGTTATGATTTTACTCATCTAAGGAAAGCCTATTGTCCTTTATGTGACCACCCTGTAATGGTCCTTCAGTGCTCTTCTAGCTCAGAATAAATTTATGGTATGGAAAACATTTTATTTTATCTAATACACATGCTCCTTGACATAGAGACTAGATACTCTCTCATCAAGAAGCTTTTCCCCACATTGGTCTTTATAGTGAATAATTTCTAACCATATTTGAAATACCATGGGATATAGATGTGTCACATGATAACCAGCTAAAGTTTATCCTCAATTTCCCCATGTTGGCCATAAAATTGGGGTTCTAGCTGGAAATCCTCCAATATTTCAACATCTAGTTTTTTATTCATAAATATTTTTAGGGAGAGAATTTACCAAATTTCATGGTTGTACATTCGAACAATGAGGAACTTCCCCTGGAACTAGATTTCCCAAATGAATCCATTATCTCATTAGATCATTTGGCACTATGTTGGAATTTTATTTTCATGTTCCATCCAAGAGTCCAATCGGTATAAGTCTCAATGACCCTAAACTCAATAGGTTAGTCCTAGGGATAATCTTCATCATTCCAACACAATATATCTCTCCATACTCATTACTATTGTCATACATTTTCAACAAAAAAGAGGATGAATATTAGGCCCTAATCACTTGAAAAATGATATCCCTCAGGATTGATATCCCCTAATTTCATGAGAAGGGAGACTCAAAGATGGTCTTCAAGAAGATTAGTGGTGACTACTTTATAAAAAGGAAGTAACATGTTCCTCTTATGGAGTAGATTCATCCACCAATGGCTTAATTACTTTCCCACCCAAAGGTGACTTGTGATGTTAGATCACAGAATGGTCAAGAAGATTCTTTGTAAATAATGGATTGATCCCTTTCCTAGCCCGACCATGATGAATTTGTCACTCATGTGTCACATTGGAGGGTTATCACCCCCACCACCTTAGAAGATGGAAATCGACATGTATTCCATTTGCATACCTGTACATCTACACCAAGACCGTAAAATTCCCCCATGGTGAATGAAATTCATAATTAGATGACTCCCTTAAAAGAGTATCTCTAGCATTGAATTCTCCATCGATGACAAACTCAGTGTAATTAAATACATTGGTGTGTTGTATAGTCTTCCCTCCAGTGTGGACCTAACCTTTAGAAAACACTCTATTGGTGGGGATTTGATGAAATTATCATCTTCCACATCTGTGGAGATATGATACCTCATTTCATACAACTGGTCCATGTCAGGTATTGTGGATCCCATCAAGAAATATTATAGATATCCAACCAGATATGAAGATTGGTTTACCTCTATCCTGCCATTTTTCTTGATTTAATTGAATTCACCAAAAGGTTTTATGCATCTTATATTCATGTGTTCTTTTTGCACTACACATGAAAGATTATATTTGGAATCAAGTCCTCTTATCCCTTTCCATCTTATGAAATCAACATTGTTACTCCATACCCACCAAATATGACTTGAAAATCCAATTTTATTCAGACTGGAACATATTTCTTCTCAAAGTATTAATAGTTTGATCCCCTAAAAAAAGTTAAAACTCTGTCTATGGATGAGTCTATATACTCCCACATCATTCATAAGTTTAGGTTTCCTCACACTATTCTCATGGAAAATGGAATTAACTTCTATGTGGAAGAGTTTAATAAATTCCATTCCAAGTACAAAATATGGTCCAACCACACTTCCTTCTATCATTGACATGTTAATGAAATGATTTGGGAGTTCAATCACACCCTCTCTAATATCTTGTAGAATATTGTGGACCAAAAAAATTCTCAAATTTATACAATCCTCAATTCCCTTTAGGTCTATCATACAATAACCAAAACATCCACATAGGTGACCCCAAATTACCTAGAATATAGAGAGGATGTAGTTCTACCTATAGAGGTTCAGTTTTTATCACTCCTAACATCCTTTAATGACCAGAATATTTAGTAAAAATTTAGAAAAGTCATGCTAACTGAGTTTATACCCTTGAGGAAAATTGGATTCTATAATTTTATCACATATAGATGCTCTATAACAGGGTATCATAAGAATTGAACAAGAAGGTATAACTCCTCTTATTCCCTCATGGTGACATGGTACTCACTCTCAAAATATAGATGATACCCGAACAAAATCCACTGATTTTGGGATCCAAGTGATAGGGAGCTTATGCTATTCATAAGTTCTATTATAATGGTTATTAGTCATTGATCACCATGAATGTGGAATATATTATGCCTCACATTAATATTTGTTTCCTCAAGTGGTACTATACATGAATCCGTCCATATGAGCTCTATGATAATAAACAAGAATTATTTATTGTTTGGGCTACATGTATTTAAAAAATGATGCCAGAAGTAATCATCACATAACATGAAACAATACCATCACATTTTGTGATAAATATTCAATGTCTAATATGATAATTACCAAATGACCAAAAAACTAATGTTCTCAACACATAACATTAAATTTCAGCCTTATCCCATGTGATGTGAATAGGATGCCTCATGTGAAAAATATAAGATGTTTTTGTGTCCTCATTATATAAATTAAAACTGCATGATACTATCATTCCTAACATGAGAGGATATTAGCCTCCCTCCTTGGAAATATCTTCCTATTATTCCACAATCTATAACAATGTATAACTTTATTCTTAGTTTTGTGGGTTACAAAGTGATTCCTAGAAATTTTTTCTTCGATCTCTATATGAAGTTTTCTCTTCCAATGTGATGGTTTCCTCAACATTAAGCCCTCTATATCTTCTAACCCAAGATGAAAAAAATTGTCACATGCATCCTTATCAAGTATAATCCCATATCACACTTTTCATCCCATTAATGGATTGTGATTTCCTTGTGAACCGAACATGATGTTTAAATAATGGGTGGCTCAATTTACAGACCAAAATACATTTTCCACCACACATGTCATTAAAATATAGCCTTAACCTATTTAAGAAACATGGGATACCTCAAATGAAAATTATGAAATTTCAAAAAATGATTTACTCGTCATAATATTTTAAACTACACCCTTACCCTACTATGTCATACTCGTAAGATACCTCAAATAATAACTATGAGATGATCCATCATCCTCACTAGATAGGACTCCATTGTTTTGACACTGGTCACATTAAAGGATGTGTTCCAGAACTTTGTGTGGCTTTATTCTGCTTCCCATGGGATAATTACTAACACCCAAATCTCATTTCTTATGAATATTCCAACAACTAATTCATTTTAGGGACTCCCCCCTCAATTATGTGCTCACTCTATTCTAGCAAACATGATTATCTAGTGTATTGATCATATGATGATTCGTCCCCAAAGTCAATACCCCTGTAAAATCCTTCATTTCCACTGTCATAATTATTTTTACCTTCAATTGTGATCTTAATTAGCCACTTAATTTCAAGAGGGAATCCTGGTAATAATATTTTCTGGATACATTGGATCTCTAACCATCCTGGGAACTTTCATTATAGGAATCTAGAATTATGGAGGATGGTTCTTGTGTTTCAAATGTGGTCAATAGTTTCGCCCATTTTTTTCATCACATCCTTGAATGGTGTGGTTGTGGAATTTAACATTCAATGATTGAAAACAGTGGCCCCTTCCCGTAGATCATCCCTTTCTTTGGTTAATATTTCAAAAGTGAGGATTTGACATTCCTTCCCCTATCATTTTATCTATTAGAAACTAATAAAACATTTGTTCTATTATCATAAACTCCCATACAATGACTATTTCGACCCACCCTTCCACTTATTATTCAATCCCTTATGATAATGAAAAGTTCATGTTACTCTTTGTTTCTCCCACCGTGCATATATAATGTAGAATTTGGAGTTAGGGGATTTTTTCTAAAATCATGGTTGAAATGTGTGGGAATCCCTTTAATATAGTGTCTTACCTCCGTCCAAACCTTACGAACATAAAGTATGATCTTGAGTCTAATAATCATGTATTTAAACTATGTTCATATTTCTATGGAAATATTTAATGTGGTGTCATTCCTCCTTTTCCCTCAATACAAGTCATGTTTCTAGTCTTTCGTTCTATACACATTCATTTGGAAAGTTCAACCCTGTTCATTATGAACTTTACAACCTTAAACAAGCAGCACAAGTCTAGGAATTATGACCTTAAATTATTGAAAACCATTGGTCAATGTTATTTAAACTTAAATTACTACAATGTTGTGTCCAATCACAATGACCTTAAATTATGTGAAACTAGCCACCATTAGACCCAAATTTTCATTTGGATTTTCACAATAGTGGTGTCTAAGAAAACTAATTTACCTTTCTTCATAATGGGATTTAACCCTCTCACCCCACACTCCTTTCGATATAAGCACTTTGACCATAAAAAATTTGCAACACATAGTTCAAAATTTCATGACCTTAAACTACCCTATTCATGAGGCACATATGTCTATCAGGTTAAAAATCCATAGGGGAAATCTGATCAAAAGTATAACTACCAACTGGTAGTATACTCTTGCAACTTGGGAGAAATGGGGGGTGTATATAAACTGGTGAAAATATAGAGGGACCTACCTGGACACTCAAAAATACATATCATTGATTTCTGAACCCACAAATTCTTGAAAATGTTAGGAACAAAAATTTATTACCTCACCCATTCACATTAGTTCACACTTCCTAGTCATAAGATGCTAAACTATGCTTTCATATTTCTAGACACATGATGTTGAATTGTATAAACCATTTTCCTCACCATATCACATTAAATTACATTTAAAATGTCCATGTTGCAATACATTATACTTCATGGCCCAACCCTTATCCTCATTGCACAACATAAAACTAAAAGTAATCTCAGGCCCTATCCTAAGAACCCATTTCCCCCATTAGATGTTGTTCACATACTATATCGTTCAAATTCCTTGACCATTTCCGAGAATCTGAGATGACACTCCCCATGAAAAATTAATTTGGCCTTCTTTCAGACCAATACACCAACATATTGTTCTCAAAAACATAGTGGCGTAATTCCAAGAGTGATGAAGTCCATTCAAATATTCCCACAGTTCAACCCCCTTATGTTGAGTCTTCTTGGAATTGGACAAAAATAATATTTTACATTTTAATAGGACCCCTAACAAAAATGGTGTCTAGAAACACTAGCTCACCTTCCATACTAGGAACACACTCTAGAAGACATCTGAGGAATTGTTTGCAGGACATGTGTTTCGATTTTGGTAATGAACATTCATCATTTTTTCATCCATATCTTTGGATGAATGTTATAGTAATATAAGTTTTCAACATGCTCATCATTCATCCAATATCATCATGTCACCCCCTTTGTATTCTAGAACCTGGGAATCCCTATTCACACTCTTCAACCCTTTCTTTGGTAGATTTCAATGCCATCGACGTTACCCCATTTATGCACTAGATCATATTGAGAAAGAAATTTGGAGTTTTATAGAGTCCCACTCTCCAACAAAATATTTACTATAAATGACACTTTTAGTGGTTAATAGACAATTTATACCCCAAGTGTTCAACCCTAATATAAAACTCCAATATAAGATAAAAATATTCTGTTTGTCCCATATATCCCACATCGATTTTGGATTACATGGGATTATGGATTTATCATTAGTTGTATCATTAATATGATTGATATGAAACAAAACACAAACTTAATTACATAATTACATTGAAAAAATAATAATTTTAGATGTCTAGGGAGGGTTAAACATATGTTGTAGCCTTTCCTTTATTTCAAACTGAGGTAAACCTCCCTATGGATCAACACAAACAATTGAGCTTCCTAGATGAGGTATCATCAACTGAGTGTCCTCTAGGGTCTGCTTATGCTAATAGAGACTAGTCATTTCCCCATCAACCACATGTCATACCCTGTCCACATATATCCACACCCAACCCTACTGAACTTCACATTCAGGTTCCAAAGATGATACCCCCCATAGGTCCAGTACCAGCCACAGATAAATCTTATCATAAATTGTTTATTTGAATCGTATTTAGTATGGAAAATAATATTTTCCTTTTTTCCCTTTCTTCTCCACCAAAACAATTTCCCATTCATCTTCCTTGAGAGACTTCATAACATCAGAATTATCCTTGTACCATGCATAATCAATCTCTTGATGCTATACACTTACCCTCTTAACAAGATATTCTTAGTGTAAGTATGGAGAACATGAGTTTCCACCCACCTAGTTATCATGTTCAAAATCTAGTGATGGAGTGACCCCATATGGATGACTAGATCATTCTTGGTTGTTTGTGAGATGAAATGCTACACACTTCTCCATGCCCTCTTTTGAGCCACATTATTCTCTTCAACAACATCTGATTCGGAATCTTCTAGATCATTGATAAGCACAGACTCATACTAAAGGAATTACAAGAAAAAATGGTAGTAGGGTCCTATTCTTGTAGTGTTTCATATGGTTTGAACTCTAGTTTTAGAGGAGGGGCACTATGGAATGACTATTCACTAATGACAATAAGTTATCTAGATTTGAGATCTACCTCCCTAATAGTCTTAGCTATATCTGCAAATGGTTTCACACATATGTTCGATACAAGCTCACAAAATTTTTTTGACTCCTTGAGAGTTGGTTCAACTACTAGAGAAGGTACTGTGATTATTTCAACCACACCTAGTAGTTGAGGATGCACTACCTCAAGGACTATTTTAGACATGGGTATGAAAATTAAATCAACCTGTATCAATTGAAAATGAAAACCAAACCTATGAAATAGAAGTGACTCTTATAGATAGAAGGAATATCTGATATCAACATCCATGGTCTCAATTAAAAATTCCACTATTAGAGACTCTTTAACACCAGTTGGTAGCTCGATAGCTACCAAAAACCCCATCAAAACTATGTGTATAGAGCTCTATTTAAAATATAAACATATCAGTGAGATAAAATAGGATATCTTGAGAAAATCATGATGAAAGAGACTTGAAACCTTTCTTTGAGGGGGTACTATGATCTCAATGATGAGACATCCTAGAAGGATTTCCAAAAAAGAAGTAAAATCCATCATTGATATGCCTGGGAGGCCCCCCCATATATATGTTTGGGATGAATTTAGAATTAGGAAAATCCCTTGAAACCTCCTCCATTGACACCTCTTCTATTAAGTGATCCGTAATAGATTCTGAGGTGGAATCCTTGGTGCCCATGGAGGTTCTCTATTCATCATTCTTAGATTTCCATTGACTCTCCTCATTAGGTTCTTTCATGAGTCTAGATGTCTTGTTAAACGTGATAAATATAAATAAATATGAAATGCATAGTCATAGGATATTTCCTCAAGAAACAGAAGCTCAATAAGATTGTCTTTATTAGTAGTGACTTCCCCACTCTACTGATAACTAGATCATTCAATGTTAGATCCCCATGACTCCTCATCAATGGAGCCATGAGAATCAACACTTAGAGACGTTATGTGTTAGGATGGAGACTGGGAAATGATTTTATCCGCATGGCCCACACCAAATATTATGTTAACCAGAGGATTGGTAGTTTCACCCTCACCACGCCAGCATGAAAAGGTGTATGTATCCACTATTTATTTTAACTACTCTAAAATTCTCTCTTGTGTTGTAATTATACTAGCCAAATTTTTAGAATAATGATCCCCTCATGGGTAATATTCAACAATAGTTGTTCTATTATCCAAGACAACCATATTTTTTTCACAAGTATTCCAATGTTTTGGTAAGTATGTTTCATTAGACGATTTCACTAGATAATATAATTCCATCCCTGAAGCCTCATGAGATTTCCTTTCCCCAGAATGGTGGCTCACTACTACCTAATATGGAAACTTTTTTAGAATACCTAACCCACTATAATATGGTATCAAAACAACCAATTGAACTCCCCCCACCATTAGTTTTTATTTACTCCTTGATGGGAGAAATTCACCATAAAAGGAAACTCACATACCATCCTATTATTCTAGTGGCTCACCTGATGTCACAATTTTAGTTAACCTCCAGTGAAAAATTGAATTCTGATGTACTACTACACAGTTCCTAGAATAGGTCTTGGTGAGGCTATTATTGGGAGTGACTGGTGGAACCATGATTCTTTCCCCAGTACCTTTATCCATAGACATCCACCAGAGCTAACAATGGATATAGGGATGCACCTCCTCATGAACCCCCCGGGTATACTTTCTTCACCATTTGTTTTAGGCATTTGAGTTTATGAGATAACTGGGATGGAGTTTATGGATCATTTTATGTATTTCCAATGATCATTACAATAAGTACTCCACCCTAGAAGGATTGAAGGTGCTCTCATTTCTCCAGTGACCCCTCTATGTTCCCAACCTTCTCACAGGTTGAGGTTGTTAAATACTTGAAATTTAATTTTCCAATGTTTTTATTATCACTATCACTGAGAACTCATTAAGTATTAATGATATGAATCTATAAACGCCACAGGGAGGAGGACAGATTCCAACATTTAATGGGTAATCATGTTGGTATATTTATACACCCTGAAGTGAGCTACAACTCAACTATGATGAAATAATAATGGTCCATAGATGCACCTGGTCTTTTCCCCCATGACAACATGTCCCATTTAGTTATATAGTCTAGATGGTATTGGTAAACCTATTTTTAATGAATTCTTGATCACTTCCATGACAAATTTTCTTGGTCATAGACCCATGTGTGTGTCCCCGGCTGAGGGGAAACATCTACTATGAAAAGTGGCCATGAAATCCATATATCAAGAATATTGGATCCAATTCATCATATTGAAACCCCACTCATGGTATCTTCCCTCCTATAATATTAGACAATAATATCTCATCCTTATCCACTCTCTCTCCATGAGACACTTCTTTGGCCTCACTAGCATTTTCACTATTGAAACATTTTGTAAAATTCTCAACCATCTCTTGAATGGGATATTTTTTTTGAATAATAGAAAAATTACCCAACATCACTTTCAAATGATCCAGTAGAGTCACTACTATGATTGGAATCTTCTCTATTTTCTAACAATCATTGGATACTCGGAAAAATTCATCCTACCAGAACCTATTCAGAGGAATCCCATTGATACAGTATATATCCCATAAACTGATCCCTACCTCCCTATGATAGAGGTGGAAGGTTTTCATGTTTGGGGACCACCCAATGAGAAGATCTAGTCACCACTTAGATTAAAAATATTTTTAGATATAGAACATCAATATTTCCTCATTTATCCAATTATAGCATAGTTTAACCCCGTACTCTTCACATGTGATTCATACCCAGTATCTCCATTCTTACTCATTGGGGAAGTCACCCCATCTCGCAAATCCTAATCTTCATCCCATCCCAAGTGGTTGTTTGGAATGATAGCTTGAATGATGCTTGAATAATTGGCAGGAAATTCATATATTGAATAATATTACCTAATCACTGTCCTTTTACACCAACTCAAGGTGTAGATATTGGAAACATTATATACCCTGAATGGGTGACTTATAGAATTCATATTCCAGTGGTAAAGCTCATTGTGATGGGATAACTAGAGTCTTGGCATGTTTATCTCCATAATTCGAATGGAAATATTATTCCAAAATATAAAAGTGTTGAGCGATATGATTTCAGACAATATCTACCCTCTATGGGAATCTATCAATAGACTAAATAGATTTCTATTATTGAAAATGATCTTCCATTCTTAGATAATTTCCAGGTTTCTTGTCATCTCTGCCCTCCGAGCATTAGTAATAGTACTTTTTTTTCTTGATCAACCTTCTCTAAGAAATTATGAGAATTTATAAATGTTATATTATGAAAATATGATGTTTCATGAGAATAGAGAAGTTTTGTATAACTCAAAATTTTTTCACGCAATGGCACAACCTGTTTGTGCAATGTTCTATCGTATTAAATTGACATGCATGAACATCATGGATAAGAGCTCTAGAGTCCGTTAAATGTGTTGGAGTTTCACACATGAGTGATTAATTGTCAAGCACAAATGTTTTGGGAATGTTCAAGGTCCCACCACACCCTATATATAGTCATGTAACCTATAAGGACCAAGTCTTTTCATATTTGGATATTACATCCTTTTTCAGAACATTTACTACATTATACAACGACACACACAAAGATAATATTAGTTTAGTGTGGTTGGAAACATGGAACAAAAACATATGTTCTGGTGGAAGATATTAAATATTTCGCACAAATACCATTCTAGATATTAATCCAACTTAAATCCTTTCCTTATAACCTGGGTAAAGGAAACATAAGAAAAAACGATCTTAGATGTTCAATATGGGTAAAATGGAAGATATGTAAGAATAAACAATATCATAATGGTTATGAGAATGTGATAATAAAATTATAATATCATACCTTACATATAAAATATTATATTCATGAGTCATGCCATAATAATTGACAGTTAATAAGACATGAATCATATGATAATTAAAGAACATGGTCAATGAGAGTATAAAAATGGCATAAGACATAGAAATTATGGTATAACCATATCTTAGAATATCTTCTATTGATGATTCCTACAAAGAAATTAATTTCATGTTAGGCTTGGGTTAATCACCCATTTAACTACTTTGGAAATTGGATGGCCTCCTGTGTACCTTCTATTTTCCAGATTTGGATGACCTCTCAGGTAACCTCTTATTGCGGGCATAGGATGACCTCCCATGTACCCTCTTATTGTAGATTAGGATAACCTCCCATGTACCCTATTATTGCAGGATTAGGAAGAACTCTCATATACCCTTTTGTTCTCATAGAACATTTATCATTACCCAATAAATTGGAGAGAGATATAGGTCCCACCCATCACATAATAAAAACCATACATATGTGTTCCACAAGAACATAAATCATTCATCATATCAGAACCCAAGGAATGAAATGAGTTTCCTAAACATCATTCAGTCATAACATATCTGATAAAAAAGAAATGGGTTTCATAAATATCATTCCATCATAAACATAAAAAATTCTTAGAAATAATAAGAATGGTATAATTGAAGAATATCCATAGAAAAAAATAATAAACATCAAATAATTTTATCTTAGATGGAAAATAATTTTGATAGATCACTAGAAAACAACTCTTGAGGAAAATATCATTTCTAATATGAAAAAGTTTTATTTTCTTAAATGAGGTGCAATGATAAATGAAATCATTTTCTTTGAAAATAACCTAGAATCTTGTAATGGAATATTCAAATAATTATAGCATCGTGACTATGGAAAATTCTGTTCATGTCGTATAAGATAAATAAAACATTCATTTTGTACTTTTTCTGTAAAAGTTGCAAAGAACCTCATTTAAAAAATGACAAAAATATTCCTTTCAAACCATTTTTTAAAAAGTAAAAAATGGGTAAAAATGAATTTAAAAATCCATAATAGAATATTAAAAACATCTTTTTGAAAACATTTTCATAAAACATTCTCATTGAAAATAAATATTCCCCAATTGAAACAAAAAACGAATCAATCACAATTATTGATGAGATCATGAAATAATCACCTATCAATTCATAACCAGTACATCCTATGCCCCATGAAAGAAAGAAAATTATATGTATATTAAAATACGATAATATTATGAATAATCCTCATAAAATTAATTCTTGTGTATTATATACAGCATAGAGAAGAAGCTAGTAGTGTATAAGGCATGTGTCCCACAGAAATAATGGTGAGACATAATTACCTTTTTAGTTGAGTAAAATTGGAATCATTATCCTCATAAAATAAAAAAATAAATTAAATTATGGAATATTATTAAATAAATTAAATTAATGATATAAAATTTCATATGTTAGTATATACACCATACAAAAGAACTGAGTGGTGAATATAGAATGTATCTCACAGAAATAAAAATTGAAATGAAATTCCCCTACCTCAAGTCTTGACTTCCTTCATATATGTTCAAAACTACTATATAATAAATAAAATTCTATTATGAATCTACTATAGAAGCATATTCATATATATAATACCAAATATGAATTACTAATAACATTATATTATTCACTTATTAAAAATTCCATGGTAAAGTCTTGTTTTCGGTAATAAACGCTTTGTTTTTCATTCATGTTTTGAAATGTTATCCTTGGTCCACTTAGATATATCATGATTTTATAATATCCAAAATTATAAACATGAAATAAATATAATATATATATACATTCATGGTGAGTCACAAAATTTAGATATAATCAATAAAATACTCCAATCATGGAGATGGTAGGCCGTATATATGCATGAACATTGTTTTTATTCTCTTGTCATATTGATATAAAGGAAAGAATATGATATATTAAAATTACAAACATATTATTATGTTATATATATCATATATATTCAAAAAATTCGTCCTTATTACCGTCAATGTGATATATAGATGAAAAACGAATCACATCGCATCGTGGAGATGGTAATTTGTACATACACACAGGAGAAATTATCATTTCCAAAAAGATTGGGTTATAAAAATATAGATATTATATTGTAATTAAAAAATTATAATAATTTCACAATTATCATATAAAATCATTAAACAAATCATAATTTCCCCTCATAAAATATGGTGATAAAAATGTATTGTATTACTATGTGAATATGGTAAGTCATACGCATGCACGTATGATACTTTCACTTATGGTTCGATGGCAAATGGGATTGGTAATGGTGTGTTCATAATCATAAAAACATTTTAAAATTTTTTAATTCTTATTTTTTTTAATTTATGATATATATCATAGATTTAGAGGTGATCACCACTTCTTCAAAACGACTCCTTTCATTGACACCTTCACACCTCTAAGGGGGTGTTCTACTAAAATAAGGCCTCTAGAATGAGAGAAAGGATTCATTAATGGTATTTATGTAGATAATGGAATAAAATAGTTTTTGATGTGGGATGAAAAGAGAAGGGTTCCCTTTTATTGGACGGTGGAGGAACTCTTGGAATTCTTTAAAACATTAAATTAATATAAATTAATTTTATAATATAAATGCATCTAAGGTCATTAAATTAAAATATAGGATGATTTGGGGTCGAAATATATTCATCCAAAAAAACATAGTTTTTAACTATTTCATTATTCATTATTGTTTAGCTTTAACCAATTTTTAATACTTTTAATTCTTAACGTTATATCATGTAATTTACATATTGAGGGTAACTATAATTACTATAATATTAAGAAAGACCAATAAATGAGTAATTGTGACATTATAAGACTTATAAAAATCATTTTGACTAAATTTATATTTTTATAAATATTATTTTGTCTAATAAAATATTATTTATTTTAAAAAATTAATAATATCAAGTTTGACACTATTCATCAATTGACTTTTAAAAATATCCAAACAACATGATATATTATAAAAAAAGTTTTAAATAACCAATAACATGTAAAATTAATCCAAAAAATTCATGGATGAAGTTAATTATGTCAAATTATATTTATTTTAATATTTATAATGGCAATTATTTATTATTCCATTAATTAAATATTTATTGCATCATCATTGTTTCACCATTTAAGGCAATTAATTTATCACTAAAAATTATAAATAAATTAATATAATGTATATAAACATTTTAAGATTTAAAAACAATTTTTATAGTGGAACATATCCTTTATATATATATATTCAAATATTAAAAATATTTAACTCGTTCAAAACAAAAGTATTGCAAAAATTACTTTCTTTTCAATATTAAAATATAAAGGTTATATTCTCATCAAAAAATACATATATGGTCACATAATTGATCATGTAATACGTAGGGATGAAAAATAGTCCTCAAATAAAGTTGAGGTAAGTTTTAGGGTAATTTTATAAAATTTATAATATTATTTTTACTCATAATTACCCAATATACCCTTAACTGTGGCAATAAAAAATTAGTAAAGTTACTATTCATATTACCCAAAAATAAAAAGGTACATATTTACAAAATTTGTACCTAATTATTATAAATATGGAATCTATTTTTCATAATCCAAAATAAAAAATTTAGAAATTAATTAAAAATCAATCCCATTGATGTATCAAGAAAATGGGGTCTTGAAGGAAAAACATCCAAATGATTTACATGTTATTATATCCATATAAAATATGAAATTAATTATAATAACCTAAATTTTATTAAATGTTTAAATATTTGTCAAATTATACATTAAAACTTATCAAAAAGTTAATTTAAAACTATAAATTATTTTGATGAAAATCCTGTTTTCAATTATAATTTTAGTATTTTTTACTATTGATCAAAACATGAAACTTATCAGAAAAATATGAACATTTAAAACCATGTAAATTTTGGTATCCATATTTCAAATAATAAGTTTAATTTTTATTATAAAATCCTAAAAGAGTTAAAAATTAGATTTAAAATAGGTTCTCCAATAAATGGCTATAAAATTACCTTTTAGAAAAATATAGGTTTTTGTGCATGATATTTTTTGTTAGTATCTTATGAAAACATAATATTTTAGAAGAATATAAAAAATATCATATTAACTATAAAACATATATATTTAATTAATATCATTCAATAATCTTTATTAATTTAATTTATTGATTCAAAATGGATTTGGGAATATAAAAATAACAATATTTCCTTTATATTCAATTAGAATATTTTTTAGTTTCTAAATAATTAGAAACCAATGAATTCATCTTATAAACCATATATTATCACAAATTCAATTAATAATTTTCACAACCTTTAATTAAACCTCTTGGATATATATTATTATATTAAGTAATAGAATTTTAATAATATTTATTTTTCAGTAAAACTCAGTCTTTCATGTAATGCAAGCTCTCAAAAGAACTCGATTTTGTGTGTAACACAATCCACAAATAGTGTTGTTTGTACTAAAATCTAACCAAAATGTTTCATGTTGTGAAACCTCCACCTGGTGTTGCATATAAATTAATAATAAACTAGATCTTTAATATAACACAATCTATATTTAGTATTGTGTGAAATGAAAAATACAAAAAAGATTAAATTAATTCAAAAATAATAATTTAGAAAATTTCACGGTGTTAAATTCTACCACCTATTAAATGAATTTGTACCTTGATTTGTTTTTGGTTTATCAATGGTGTAATACATGAATGCTACTTTCATATAAACCCACAACGTTAAAAGGCACAATAAAACTTATTTTTAAAAAGGACAAATTGGAAACTTAATAGTTACCCAATGTAAATCATAACTGGGTTTACACATTGAAGAACGTAAATGGAAAGTGAAACCTTGTGGATAATGATATAAAACATGGTCAATAGAATGTTAAAAATCAAAAAAACATAAATCAATTATGGTTTAAGGGACTATTTGATTCATCTAAAAGGAATGTACGAGAATAATTTTTTATGTTGGTTTTATGATCCTTTCCCAAGAGTTGAAGGTTTTTCATGAGAAGATATACTTACCTGATTCCAGGAAAACCTCACCCATTGTTATTACCATATAAATTTCCAATTCTTCCCATATTCCATGAAATGAAGGTGAATTTATCATTCCTAGAATGTTATCATATCTTGAGATCTATAAATATAATTATAGGTTATTCTATCTATCTTTATCACAAAACAAGGCTAGAATAATTTATCCAAAATGAATAAGTATTCATATTGAGATATAATTCATTGATATCTAAAACCTCATATGAATTTTAAAATAAATGTTTTGATAAAGCGTGAACCTTATAACCCTTACAAAAGATGGGATTCCAAAACATTATAAATAAGATCACTAAATATCAAAATCAGTTTAACATTAATCTCCCTTATATCATAATGTTGCTATTGTTTGTCACATACCAAACATGTGAATAAATTCATAATTTATTCTCATGAAACATGGTAATTATGATAAATCTATTTTGAAAACATCCATTCATTATTAATAAAAATATTATTGGATATATTCATTATGTCCAAAAAATGTCTGAATCTCCCTGATGATAGCATAAAACACTTTGTTAAAAAATCCTTACTTAGTTCCAAGGTGATCAGTACCATCCAATTTACTTATTCATATCCAGTATATCGTTTTTCGAATGTCATTATCTCGACATTAGAAACATATTAAGGGTTATGTTTCCCTTAATATTTCATTTCCCATGAATATCACCTTTCCACTAAATAACTTATGTATGACTTTATAAATATTCAACATATAGTTTTCAATACTTATTCAAAACATATACCTAAAATAAATACATATATATCTCATAATATTTTAATTCTAAAACATATAAACATCAATAAACCAAATTTATTATTAAATAAATTATCAGTATTCATCATATTAATATTTACTAGAATATGAAATATGAATCTTCTATTATGCTTCCTTAAAATCAATCTAATCATGATTCTTATATTTAATGTAAAAAATACTATTATAACATCACATACCTTTCACATGTTTTTTGAAGTCACTTTTTGATCAATAGTACAACCAATATTCATAACACATTCCTTATTTTATTCATGATATTTCAATATGGTACATTAATTTTCATATTTCACATACAGTCCACATTTGAAAAAATCAATTTTAACCATGTTCCTTTGAGTTCCTGCTATAGACTAAGACCAGAAAGAAAAGTTTTTTCTAAAATTTTAAAATAAGGAAAATTCATTATCAAGAAAAACTACTTATAAGATGCATAAATCATGATAACTACTTTTCAATCTTTTACACCATAATCTTATCCTTAGAGACAACCCTATATATATCCTTAGAAATATCCCTCAGACTATCACTAAAGTTTTCTCATCATAGTTTTCAAAGGCTAACTATGAATTTTCTATGATACCAGCTATACCAACCTAATATTTTAACTTATGAATATTACAAACTTTTTGTGGAATATTTCATTCATTATATAATTACACTCCCATAGACTGTATTAGTTTAGTCCCTTTGGAAACATGGACACAAGATTCTAGTCTAGTGGAAGATCTTCAATGTTTCCCACAAAGAACATTCCATTTTGTACTCTTATATAAAACCCATCATTATAACCCGGGGGAAAGGATACAAAATAAAATGTTGAGATCAGATGTTTAATAATGGTAAATAAGGGAGATATGTAAGCATAAACACAAGAATAAGGTGTATGAGAATGTGGTCGTGACATTTAATGATCATACCATATATATGAAAGATAATATGCATGAGTGATGGAATAAATATCGGAATTTCATAAGATATGAATCAGAAGATAATCAAAGAACATGATCTAGGTGAGTATAACAATGGAATAATACATGGAAATTGTGAAATGCACATAAGCTTAAAAAAATCTTATGTTAATGATTCATACAAATAAATCCATAATATGTTAGTCTTGGGTTAATCAAAAATATACCGCTTCAATATTGAGATAGAATATTGTGTGGCTTATAGTTTCAGGATTCGAATGAACTGCTATGTACCCTCTTGTTGTAGGATTAGGATGAACTCCCGTGTAACCTCTTATTGTAGTTTTAGGATGACCTTCAATGTGCTCTCTTTTTTTGGCCGTAGGATAACCTCTCGGGTTACATTTTGAGTTCATAGGGCATTAATCATTACCCAAAGCATTGACGTCAGATATATTTCTAACCATTCACAAAATAAAAACCATATATATATTGGCCACAAGAACATAAATCATTGATTATCTCAGAACCCATGGAATGAAATTATTTTTTTAAACCTTATTCAATCAGAGCATAACCCATGAAAAAAATTGGATTTATAAATATCCTTAAATTATTAGCATAAAAATTTATTATAATGAATAATAATGGTATCATTGATTATTATCCCCAAAAATACATAATTAATATTAAACAATCTTCTCTTAGATGGGAAATAGTTTTGAGAGATATTTTGAATTTTTTTTGATGAAAATATCCATTCTTCTTTGTATTTGTTCATTAAAATGATGTGCAATTATAAAATAAAAAATTTTCTTTTGAAATAACCCTTGAATATTTTAAAGTAATCATAAAAGAATTATAGCATCACGATGGAGGAAAATTCTGTTCATGTTGTATATGTTAAAAAAATCATTTTTCCTTTTTGCTGGAAAAGTCACATGTACATTGTTTGGAAAATAAAAACCACATTCCTTTCAAACCATGTTGAAAAAATTGCGAATGGGTAAAATTTTCTTTAAACATACATATGAGAATAGTAAACACATTTTTTTTGAATTTCTTAGAAAACATGGACATGGAATATAAATATTCCCCAACAGAGAATTAAAAAGAAACAATCATAATTATTGAAGAGATTGTGAAATAATCACAAGTCACTGTATAATCAGAAGAATCATATACTCCATCAAAGAAAGAAAATTATTTTTATGTAAAAATAACATAATATTAAAAATAATTCTCATAAAATACATTCATGGGAGTATATACACCATGTATAAGAAATATTAAGTGTATAAACCATGTTTCCCACAAAAAATAAATATGCGACATAAATCCCTTACTACTTGAGTACCTTTGGAATCATAAAACCCATAAAATAAGAATATAAATTAATGATTTTAATATAATTGTATAAATAAAATAAATTATATAAAATTTAATATGTCATTATATACATCACAAAAAATGAGTGAGTGGTAAATATGGCATGCAGCTTACTTAAATAAAAAGTGAGATGAAATTAATTTACCTTATGTCCTAAATTCCTTGTTAAAAGTTAAAACCTCATATATAATAAACATAATATTATTATACTTCTAACACATTACCATATTAATATTTATAATACCATATATGATTTACTTGTAACTTTATATTACTTTCTTATTAACAATTTCATGTTAAAGTTATGTTTTGAATAATAGATGCCTTGTTTTTCATTCATGTTTTGACTACTTATCCTTGGTCCGCTTACATAGATCATAATTTTATCATCTACAAAATGATAACCATGATATAATATATATATATATATATATTCAATATATATGTATTAATGGTGATTTAGAATATATATAGGTAAAAATTAAAATACACTGTTTGTGGACACATGAGGCCGTACGTACCTATGATCACTGTTTTGATTCCCTTTTCATATTAAAAAAAGAAATTATAATATATATTATAAAGAAAGAATCATTTTTATGTTATATATATCAAATATATTCCTAAAATTCATCCTTATTACCACCCAGGTGAAATATAGATAAAAAACGAATCACATTGCATTGTGGTGATGGTAAGCCATTTGTACGCACGAGCAGCGTTATCATTTCAATAATGATTTGGTGGTGAAAAGGTAGAAATTGTATTATTACTTAATAATTATAATAATTTCATGAATATAATATAAAAATATTAAACCATTCATAATTACCACTCATAATATATGGTTAAATAAAATTATTTTTATTGCTACGTGGAGACAGTAATCTATACATATGCACAAGCGAAACTTTCACCTCATGTTATATGGGAATGGTGTGTCCATAATCATAATAACATTTAAGAATATTTTGGATGATTAATTTGTTATTTTTTATAGATAACATATATTTAAAGGATGCATATAAGGGTAAAAAAAATAGTGTGATCAGTTAGAGCGATTACCTCTTCTTTGAAACGACTCCTTTGATAAACACCTTAACACCTCTAAGGCTGATGGTCTGCCAAAAATAAGGCCATTATAAATTTTCGTAGGTATTTTAGTATTGAATTTGGGAATATATTTTCCAAACGTAATATGTTTCTAAGTGTTAATAAATGTGAATAACGGTTTCTCTTTTATAGAAGAGGGGAGGGGAACTCTTCGAAATATTCAAAATATTAAATAAATATAAATTAATTTTATAATAATAAATGGCTCCAAATTATTAAATTAGAATTTAGGACGATTTTGAGACTAAATAATTTCATCCAATAAAAATTAGGTAAGGTTTTACTATTCTTTTAATCCTTATTCTTTAGCATTAACAATTATTTAACGTATTTAAATTCTTACTGTGATATCATATAATTTAAAAATTAAGGTTTAACATAATTACTATAAAATTCAAAATGACCAATAAATGATTCATTGATGAAATTTTAAGACTTATCCAAATAATTATTCATAAATTAATATTTTTGGAAATTTTATATCATTTAGTAAAATATTATTAATTTTAAAATATCAATAATTTTATTTTTGACACTATTGATCACATAACTTTTTAAAAATATCCTAAAATATGCTATCTTTGAGATAACACTATTAACTCATCAATATCATGTCAATGTTATCTATAAAATTTGTGGATGGAATTTATGATATCAAATTATATTTATTTATATATTTTTAATATCGTTTATTCGATTCTCCCATTAATTAATCAATTACTGCATCATTTTTTTTTAAAATTTAAGTTAACTATTTTACCACTAAAAATTATAAATAAATTACCATGATATAGATAAATATTTTATATTTCTAAATAAAATTTATATTCAATCACATCCCCTATATAACCCCATATTAAAAAAAATTCTCATGGTAAAAACAAAAGTATTCCAAAATTTACTTTCATTTGAATATATAATTACCAAGGTTATATTCTCATCCAAAAGGCCATAAATGGTGTCATAACCAATATTAAAATGGTTAGTGATTAAATATAATCATCCAATAAAATATTCACTGGTTCCGGGGTAATTTTATAATATATATAATACTATTTTACCCTAAACTACCAGATTTTCCCTTATATGCAGTATTAAAAGAATTTCTAGTTACTTTCCATATTTTACATGAATAAAAGAGACCTATTTACCAAATATGGACATTCTGATTGAAAATATGGAACTTGTTTTTCATAATTAATATCATAAACTGTTTGAGAATGTAATTAAAAATTAATCCCAATGATGTATTGAGAAAATGATTTTTTAAACATGAAGTTTATTTTATCATATAAAAATCGTAGAAGAGTGAAAATTATATTTAAAATGAGTTCTCCGTTGAAAGGCTGTAAAATTATATTTTAGAAAAATATATGTTTTTATGCCCAAAATTGTGTTTATTCTAATCTAATACTAATAAAATATTTTTCTTGAATTTAAACAATATTTGTTTGAATATATAACATATATATTTCATTAATATCATTCACTAATTTTAATTAATTTAATTTATTAATAAAAAATTTCTTTGGGAAAATAAAAATAAAAATATTCACTTTATATTCAATTGGAATATATTTTCATTTCTAATTACTTGGTAACCAAATAATTCAACTTATAAACTATATATTTTCATAAATTTAGTTAATACTATTAATAACCTCTAATTTAATAGATAGTTTATATCTTGTTATATTTAATAATAATATTTAAAAAATATTCTATTTTTTTGGTAAAAATCCATCTTGTGTGTAACACATTATATCAAAGGAACTCAATGTTGCGTAGAAGACAAGAGAAAACATTGGTTTGCGTGTATCGAAAGCTAATCTAAGTGTTTTATGTAGCACAAATTCAACTTGGTGTTGTGTATAAATCAATAATAACATGGTTGTTTCATATATCACAAGATATAATCAATGTTCTCCGAAATAAAAAATATTGAAAAGATTAAATTAATTCGAAAAAATAGATTTCAAAAAATCATGGGGTGTTACAGGACCCATAGTTGTGCACTCACATAACCCCTTTGCACGAAAGCAGAAAAAAATTTCAAAATCAGACAGAAATTCAACACAAAAATTGGTGTTTCCATTAGAACTATAACTTTTGGTCCCCCGTCAACTTCGATTATGAGGGGTGGGGAATTTTTTGAGTTGAATCCACATCTCAACTCTAGAATGAGATGTTTTCATCAAGGCATAGTGCACGATTTCCGAATGAATTATTTATGAACAAAATAAAAAAAGGTGTACAACATCTGGTTATTTCGCACAACATTATATATCATCAAACAACTACCTTTTTCACACAAAGGTATTGAGGAAGCAAAAAAGTTTCTGGGGTTCCCTAGAGGGTTCAAGATTAATCGAAGGGGGCAGATATCATGAATTTATCAATGTGATTACCTATAAAAACCAATAAAATTATTTTCATGAAAATGTTTCAATGAATAAAAGCCTTATGTGATGATTTCATAAATGAAAAGTCATGATCGTCACGAAAAATCCTTTCTTGACATAGAGATATTTTCACACCATAATCCACCCATTTCAGCAATAAATATAGTATCACCCCCATTTAGGTAACCTATATTGAATTTGAAATGTCATCTCTCACTCACACAACCCGAACATTCAAAATGATCACATGACTCCAAAAAGCATGGAACCCCAAAGTTAGAGATCTTTCATGACTAACCTCATATAGGCCTTGGCATGCCTTCGATCATGTTTGAAACAACCTCACAAAACTTCGCATAAATTCTATACTTGTTAATTAAAGAAATACTTCTTTCACACAACCTCAATCTTCATGTCACTCTAGCAGTTTCATTCACCCATTACCCCATCATCCATGTAATGAAATTGTTCAGAACCCCACGTTTCACACATCCCTGGTTGCATGAACAACTTTAGTTTTATATATAACAACGTTAGTATCCCTAACCCAATTCCTACTTCTTTAAAACATATTTATTTGCATGTTGAGTGGTTATGTTCCCATCACCTACCCCAACCAAGTCTACCAGTACCTCATTATCCTATGTGTCTAGTATCATCATTCATCATGTCTTGCCTCTTTGCATGATTAGGATGATTTATTTTCCTTTTTCTCCTTATAATTAGAACATTAATTCTTATTAATCCACATAATAGGTACCCTAATATCAATACCTATAATTTATAATCCTACAAATAATTATTTACACTATACCCTACCCATAGGTTCATAAACAATGGATGTGTAAGCACCGAATGTGGAATCATCAAAGAAAAAGTTACACCCTTCCTGGTTGGGAGGTATTATCTCAGATCTACCACTTACAAACAAAAATAGTATCCCAAGTTTTAGTCCACATGACATTTGAGTTGCACAAAATAAAATTTCATAGTTGAATATCCCAGTTGTTTGATGTTTAATTTGATAGTAACATCCTCAAAAAATGATGTTAAACATTAGTATTAGCGTGCATGATAAACACATGATTCACTATATGTTACTATCATTGGGTGAAACCTCCTCCACAAACATGATTATATCCACCTCCTTTCGGAAGCTTCTCTGCATAAGCACTATATAATCCCTCATTTATCCTCCTTCCATAACCCAATCATCCTTACCATATTACATTAAACTATATATGGTTATGTATTCTAATAGGGAATCTTATACACCTCCATTAGGTTCCATGAGGACATATCAACAAACCTCAAATACCTCCCTAAGGTTCAATCTGGACCTCCCAACACTAATAATTTTGTATATTCTCTCTATGAGAGAAACAAATCCTTACGTTTGATCATCTTTTCCTTGGGGACACACTTAACCAACCCCTCATGTGTGATCATCTTCCCCCTCGAGAACACACTTAACCAAACCGTTACGTGATATCATATTCCCCCCATGGAACACTTAACAAAACCCTCACGTCTAATCATATTCTTCCATGGGGAAACACTTAACCAAACCCTCATGTTTGATCATCCCCCCTGAGGACAAACTTAACCAAATCCTCTAGTGTGATCACCTCCCCCACCCACAGGGGAAAATCTTGACCAAACCATCAAGTGTGATCATATTAACCTATGGGGACACAATTAACCAAAATATTAAGTGTTATCATATTCCTCCACATGGACACACTTAAAAACCTACCTTTGTCCAAAAGACATTGCACCTATGACCAAATTATCCCCAAAGTATGTTAAATATGTAACCAACCAATCCCTACAAGCTATTAAACCTTGAAAAAACCTATCCATACAGGACATAAAACCTAAGTCCCACGTGAAATACCTATATCATAAAATAAATATAGGATTCCATAGGAAAAAATCCTCAGATTCCTTAATCAAATAACATCAAATACCTCATGGTCATCATGGAATTCCTTAGGTTCTATGACTAAGATGACTCATATGAGAGATGAATCAAACCTCAAAATAAAAAGGCTTTATAGAATACCAACATGTTCAATGTATATAAATACTCAAATATTCCATACATTACTATCTACTATGACTGCAGGTTGTTTCCCTATTAAGACAAAAGCAGCATACTCAACTGGTGTCCAACCTATGATGGCACTAGGAATGAGTTTCATGAACATGACCCAGATCATTGAGGAAGACTCATGTAAGGGTATGAGCTCCAAGGAAGAATCCATGGAAGGAGGAACTGAAATTTCATCCTATTGTTTCAATCAAGGAGCCAACATCACCCAAAATGGCTGTGAAGGCCACCCACATTTGGAAAGAGGGAATATAACGCATGAATATTGTGGTTGTGCATCCTTGGTGGAATGTGTAGAAAATAATGACACTTTATGATTTCATAATGTCAGGGATAACCTTCTAATGAACAATGTATACTTGGTGATTGGGGATATCATGTATTACCTCCTTGGGATCTATTTATGCTTGGTGAGTGGAGGATATCAGGGATTTACTCCAGAGGATCTAGTGATTCTTGTTGATTTAGTGGATTACAGGTATTAAATCTTAGGATTCATTTATAATTATTGATTGAGGGATTTCTATGATTACCACCATATGATCTAGTGATTCTTTATGATTTAGGGGATTATGGGGTCACCAAACTTATATATATTTTAAATGGTTTTATTGGATGTTGAGGATTTCCTCCCTTGGATCAAGTTTTGATTCATAAAAATATAATCTATGTATTACCTATCTTGGATCTAATTGTGATTGATAAATATCATTATGTGATTCCTAGGATCACCTCACAGGTTTTTGTAACATTTTATTTCTTTAGTTACATTATTATTATAGACATATGACACATTCAAAAGAACGTATGACCAGTCTCATGTGTCAAAGTTGAACCCATGGACTGGTGATAATTTATTTATTATGTTATACTTTTATTGAATATTCTTTTAAAACTATAGTATTATTCATACTGAATATGTTTATAGACACCATTGGGGTAGCGTACTGAATTTTACTCAATGTCTTCTTAGGTTAGAACTGGTACCTGAGCAGATTTCTTGATTGCAAAATAGGATAGGGACAAATTCCTTACTGGTGATGATTGATTGTTAGCTAGTCTAGAACAAGGAACACAATACTGGGCTTTGACTTAGGAGCAATTTTTTGTAGTTTCCATGTTATGTGCTTTTTTTCATTTTGGGATAATAATGTGGATTATCTTCTATGTATGTATTATTTTCCTAATATGTATATTTATTTATTTTAATATTTCATTAGTTATTCGATTTATTAGTTCTTTTCTTTATTTCTTATCGTTTATATATCTAGTTGTATGTGTTTGTAATTATTATTGGTACCTTTTAACTCTAATATAGGAGTATAGTCTCCCAAAAATACCACCATCAACATTTTTACTTGAGTCTATAGGTTCTAGAATACATGTAGGATCACCTAAGGTCATTTAATGATAGCCAAACGAGAAGTTATCTAGTGGTCTGGGGAGGTATGGCATTAAAAAACGGTATCAAAACTATTTTTGTCTAACTATTTCATAATGTAACATCCCATGTAAATAAAGAATAATATATTTTCATATTTATTAATATTTGTAAATTAAATATTAATTCTACTTTAAAGGGGACGCTATGTTTGAGGGCTTACCTGATACGCAACAATGGGTTTCACGTTGCACACTAATAATATAATATTATTACTTTAAATGGTAATTAACGCCTAGCTGTTGTAATAGAGGGAATAAAAATAACTAACTACAATATGATTTTACATGTTTGATTAAATGTTTTTACATTTATCCAATAAAAGTTAGAGGTTTAAAATGTGAATGAATCTAATTTTAAGCATAAATGCTCTAATATTCATTCAAGGGTCGATTTAACGCCTTTTAATGGCGAACCCTATTTGAATATAATTATGGTCATTTTTATATGTTCTATTTGAAAAAATAAAATTCTTATTTAAATTAGGGACATCCAAATTTACTTTGGGTAATTTTTTGGTATTTTTCTGATAAAATTCATTTTTTAATGAATAGTGAAAAATACTATATTTTAATTCAAAACTGTGTTTTAATATAATTTATTTATATGGTTATATTATCATTTTAATTGGATTTAAAGTATAATTATATTATATTTTTATCATTTAACCCAATTTTGGTCATTGGAATTAATTTTACTTTGAAATTGGACATGAACAAGTGTCAATCTTTTGATAGTTGTTATTTCTTAAAAATAAGTATTTGTTTTAACAGCAGGAATTAATTTTAAATTAATTTCTTCTACTTATGTGTTATTAATTTAGAAAAATGGATTCCATATTTTTATTAAGTACGTACAAATTGTTTAAATAGTTAACTTTTATTTTTTGGATTTTTTAATATTTACCTCAGTAAATATTTTATTTACCTTAGTTAAAAAATAAATATGGTAAATAAGGGTAAAAATAATATTAAAATAATATTAAATTTCCCTAAATTGTTTCCTAATCCTATTGTACGAGTAATATCCGACCATGGGCATCCTTGGATTGAATTTGGGACCCCAGGTAGCCACTTGGGAGTGATAATGACACTTTATAGAATTTAATTTAAAGTAAATAAAAAAAATGACATAAACAAATATCATTTAGTAAATAAGTTCTTACATGGGGTTATATAAGTTATCATTTAGACTATAAATATTAATTGGAAATATAAAACAATTTCATACATCATGATATTTTTTTTATAATTTTTAGAAATCAAAAAATTAAATTATTGGTGACACAATAATGATGCAATGTTTACCTCATTAATAAACGATTTAAATAAATAATATTGTAAATATTAGAACATTATCCAAAACCTGTCCAATTATTATTGGATGATTTTATTTCGACCACGAGTTATCTTATATTCTAATATAATTAGTTTTGGACCTTTAGAAACCAAATATCATTATATAATAAAATAATATTTTCACACTTTCTTAAAGAGCCCCTCCTCCCCCCATAAAAATCCCTCCCTTCTAACTCATTCCACACACCTCTCAAGCCCCTTGACTCATTCAAACTCTGACCATATAATCTCTAAAGATCCCTCTACTCTTCTTATAAGCCTTTCACTTAGGTGGAAGGCACTTCAAGACGTCCTTTTGGTTCAAACCAAAGGGAGTTACCCAAATTAAAGGTAACTGTTTCTCTTAAATTCTATTCTTTTATTTTACTTCTCCAACACCTAAAATCATTTTATTTTTAACCCCCAAAGCTTCCACAGTATGCTTACCTATGAATAATACAATAGCGTGTGTTGTATGCAACTTCGAGTTCTAACACACACACCACAACCAATCAAACTAGCCGTTATGAACAGTAATACCCACTTTTTGAAATTTGATAAATTTTATCTCTCAAAATGGACTTCATTTTTGGATTCATAATATCAAATTTCTCCTAGGGTGAAATTTTGTTACTTTTCGGATAACTTTTATATTTTGATGAATAGTGAAAATTACTAAATTTTAATTAAAAACATATTTCTTAATCGAAATAATTAATAGTGATAAATTATGATTTTGAGTGCATTTAAAGTATATTGAGAATATAATTTTACCATTTAATACAATTTTGGTCATTGGACATAATTTCACAATTAAACCGGACATGAACAAGTGTCAATCTTTTGATAGTTATTATCTCTTAAAAACACACTTTTTGTTTGAACAACGGGAATTAATTTTAAATTAATTTTTTCCACTTATGTGTTTTGAATTTGGCAAAATGGATTCTATATTTGGAATCAATATTTCCAAATTGTGTAAATAGGTAACTTTTATTTTTAGACATTTTGAATAACTATTTCGGTGAATATTTTATTTACCATGGTTAAAGTGTAAATCTGATAAATAATGGTAAACAAATAATATTATAATAATAATAAATTACCCTAAAATGTGTCCTAACCCTATTGGTTGATACATTTACGACCATTCTCATATTTAGGTCCATTTTGGGACCCCATGGATCCACTTGTAAGTTATAATGACACATTATATTAATTAAGTTAAAGTAAATAAAAAAATGACAAAATCATATATCTTTTAGAAAAATATTTTTTACATAGAGTTATATATATTGTATTTTCAAATATAAATATTAATTAGAAATCTAAGAATATTTCCTACATAATGGTATTTTATTTATAATTTTTACACATTTAATAATTAATATTATTTGTTACACAATAATGATGCATCATTTTTCTTATTAATGAAAGAATCAAATAATTGGTATTATAAATGATAAAATAAATATAATTTGAACGTTTTGATGACATACCTGAATTTTATTGGTTAATATTACATGATAGGATTGCTTAAGTGAATTTATTTCTAATTAATAATGTTTTTATGTCTTTAACAAAAATCAATTATTGAATAGTGTCAAAATTGACATAAATGAGTTTTTAAAACAAATATTATATTATTAATTGATATTCTATTTTTATAAATCTAAGGATCGGCCAAAGGACTTATATCATGATAGGTGTATAATTAATTGACCCCTTGGAGGTCTATTGGATGTATATATTATGTTTATTAACTATATAATATAAAAATACAAAGTGACATGGTAAATGACAAACTAATTAACTAAGAGTTAAAACTAAAGGATAAGGTTAATATAATGACCCAAACCTATCTAAAATCTATTGGTTGAAATTATTTCTACCCATACCCACCTTATACTTTGAATAATCAACATTGGAGCCATTAGAAACCTAATATGAATTTATTATATATTAATACTTTAAGTTTTTCCTAAAGAGCCCCTCATCCCCCTTAAAAAAGGACACCACTTCTATCCAATTATTCACAGATTAAAATCCTTTTGACTCGGCCAAACCCAGACCAAATAATCTCTCAACTTCACTCACTTCAACCTAGAGGCCTTAGATTGATCATAATTCCAACCTAAGGAGCCCTTTTGATCAAATCAAAAGGAAGAACCCGAAGAAGAGGTAATGTTTTCACCACCCTATTTCAAGTTCCTTTCTTCTTCAACTTCTTCTTTCTTTTTTATTACCATTCTAAAATAATAACTCCAGTATCTAATATATACTGTGATATTATTATAAATATGGTACAACCATATTCAGTATTCTATCCATCCTTTGATGACATGTCACCATACGTGTGTACGTACGGCTTACCGTCTCCACGTCGTGGTGTAATTGTTATTAAAAAAATTATTATTTGGATGGGTATAATAATGATGTGTAATTCAGGTAAATAAAAAATATAACATGATAATTATTCTGTATATATTATATAACATCCAATTATATATTATTTTAATATCAAAATAATGATATTGTCGCTCGTGCGTTCGTACGGACTACCGTCTCCACGAACGCGATGAGATTCATTCCCCATCGTATCGATTCAAGACTAATTCTCATTTAATGTATAAAAAAATATTTAAGGACTTGATATAATTCTGGATATGAATAAGATACAGCCTATCCATATCAAACATGGCTTATGTAACAAAACATATAAAATAAAATGATTAAGTTAACACCCGAAACAACAATAATACTAAGATATTATTAACAAATCTATGTTAAAATATCATATATGATATCATATGAATGTATATGATTCTTGTATAATTTAATAACAATTATTTCACCGTTATAAAAGAGGTTAACCTACCCTGAACCAAGGAAAATTACAAGGAAAGGGTTTATTTCACAACCTCTTCATTATATGAGGACGTTTATATGTAATTATATACTAGGACATTTTTATAATCCACATCCATGTTTCTTAAAAATGTTTTTCCAATAATTCTTAATATTTTAAATACTATGGTATAAAGTCATTTATAACCTTGTTGACATTTTATAATATGTTTATAAAGGAATCTTTCTGTCATTTTCCGAACAAGGTCCTTTTTAACCTTTTCGATAGAATTGAGGTAGGAATGTCTTTTTTTAACATATACAGTGGGTGCGGCTATTTTCCACAATTATAAAATATTTGAAGCTTCCCTTACAAGCTTATAAGAAAATTTTCAAAGTAAATGTTTTATTTTATTATTATGTGACTTTAAAATGATTTCAAAAAAAGAGATATTTCTCTCAAATAGTTTTGATTTCATCTATGTCAACATCCTTTGATGGATTTTAAGCTTATTTGAAGTTGATTTATTGTGATAAAAAAATTCCATGTTGTATTGAAGGTTTTGTGATATGTTTGATAGTGGATGTGATATTTTTATACCATTCATGGTTTATGGAGAAAGTATTGACATTTCATATGCTAGTTTTAATACGAATATTTATGTTTTGTTTAATCATGTTCATATGAGGAATGCGTTGGACTTAATAAGTGATGGGTGGAGCCTGATACAGCTCCTCGATGCATCGGTAGGTCTCATGAGACAAACTAGTGTCTTGGAATAAGGATTTTATAAATTCTTATTTATAGTCTTGGAACAAGGCCTTGGCTATGTGGTTATGATAGTCTGGCATTATGCATTCCATCATTATGAAAGTGGTTATTGATATTTCATGTGATTATTAGACTAGTAGAATATCCATGTGAATAAGTAAATGGAATTAATTCATTTTATTTTTTCTATATTATGCTGAAGTTCAAGTTTAAAAGGTATTTGTTTTAGTTATACATTGCCTTAAATGTTTATGCTTTTTTATAAAAGTTTCCGCTATACTGTTATCCTTACTAGGTATTTGAGCTAACACATTTATTTGTTTTATTTTTCCCAGGATGTGAAGAAGTATTTTATGAATGACCTGTATGGATAGTATAAGGGGATATGAGTGTGGAGACAAGATGTTGTTGTAATTTTCACTTTATTATGTAATGTAAACTTTATGAATGTATCTAGTGTATCTAAGACTACTAAACTAATCATTCGTTCGAGACTTGATCTTTTGTGATCATGCCATTGTTATGTAATAATGAACCAACCCTGGGTAACTAGTGTCGGGGCGTTACAGTTGGCATCAGAGGAAGTTTAGTACAAACCTTGGAAGCTAGATTTAGGTAAACTCTGATTAGAGAACATAGACCAAATATAGGCTTTGAGGATTAGTATAGAAGAACTTCCTATAATTTTGGTATTGTATAAATTTTGTGAGTTTTCCTAGAAATACATCCCTTTATGGATATGAGCAGGTAGAGGCTGCTCTGGCATAGATGTACCTAGGGGTAAAACCCGAAAACACCACTTTGAGCTTGACTCGAACGGGAATTGGTGCCCGACAACAGGCCTTGCTGCACTCTTGGTTATGACACTCCCGGGGGATATGTTTAGGATAACTCTCATTTTCTTTACAAATCATTATGAAGAGTTTATGAGTATATAATTGCTCAAAGAAAACATTTTTATGATTATGGATCATATCCTAAAAATAGTTCAATTTATGTTAAGTGTTTTACAAGTATGGAATTATGTATTTGGATTCATAAACAGATCTAGTTTATGCCATTGTTTAAAAATTGCACCTAGTGGAAGAAATGGAGACTGTATCAATGCACAAACTCCATGTAGGGATTTTCCTCCTGCTCATGATATTTATAGTGGAGCTGGTGATGCAACTGGTGCTGATCAACTAATCACCATACTGGGACAACTCACTCGGGTTATGAATAATAAACTTACCCGTATGGAGTACCCTGATCACATCATGGAGGATCAAGGTTATATCGCTTCATGAGGCAGCAACCACCAACATTCAATGGGAGTAAAAATCCCTTACTAGCTGAGTAATTGTTATGTTCCCTAGAGAAAATATTTCAGGCTTTGGGTGTAGTGAAAGGGAAAAAGTTGTCATGGCAGTTTATCGCCTCACTGGAGATGCTGATCAATGGTGGTAATTGATTCAAAACACTAAGGAAGATGATGAAGTATCAAATATGGAATAGAGGGAGTTCAAAGAGCTTTTCTTAGAAAAATAATTTCCTCATGACCATCAAGCAGATATGGAAAGACAATTCCTGAGTCTGAGACAAAATGAGAATGAGAATGTCGCAAAGTATGAGGCTAACTTTACAAGGTTTGCAAGGTATGCTAGAGATTATATACGTAACCCAAGAAGTAATATTGATCATTTCGTTGATGGGTTAAAACCATTTCTTTGACGATCATTAGTGTCACAATCCTTCTCATTGTACGAAGATATTGTCTCATGTGCTATCAAGACCGAAAAATAATTCTCTATGTCTTATGACTTTAAAGTAAAGCATGAGAATAAGAGATCTTCTCATCACTTTTGGAATGGAAATAAGGGGAAGAAGGGAAATGTTGAATATCCATCCTGCAGTAAATGTGGGAAGAAACACCCTGGTACTTGCTTGAAGGGAATGGGAGTCTATTACAAGTGTGTTGAAAAAGACCACCAAGCTCGTTATTGCAAGGGGAATAAAGAAGCTACCGATGTTCAATGCTATAACTACAGAGAGATGAGACATTATGAGAATGAATTTCCTAAGCATCAGGGGAACTTACATCAGAAAGTTCCAAGGGATCAAGGCCAAGATTATGATATCACTACTGCTGAGGTAAAAGCTCTGAAAGACGTGGTGGTAGGTATTTTAATGGTTTCCTCACGTTTAGAAAATGAATTATTTGATTCTGGATCATCACATTTTTTCATATCTTCCCAGTTTGCTAAGAAAATTAGATATTTCGAATTTGATTTAACAAGGGAGTTGTCAGTTAGAACTCCTAAGGGAAGTATCATTGCAACAAAGTTTTGGGAATCTGTCCCCATTAGGGAACATAAATATTCTTTATCCACTGATCTCATCGTCATACCTATGATCGAGTTTGATATAATCATTGGTATGGATTGGCTTTCAGACCATGATGTGAAGATTTATTGGAAGAAGAATGAGGTTATGATTTTTGATGATGATGACAAGGAACACCTTATCATTAGAGCAGAATCATCACCACCTAATTCTTATCTAGATCCACCCCCAATAACTCAACTAAATTCAATTATTGGGGAGGAAGAGAATGAAATGACTGTGGGTAAGGAAAGGAATGCTAAAATAAAGGATGTACCTATTGTGAAAGAATATGTAGATGTGTTTCCGTAAGATTTACCTGGACATCCTCCAGAACGAGAAGTTGAGTTTTCCATTGATTTAATTCCTAGAACAAGGCCTATATCAAAGACCCCTTATAGAATTTCCACTGCGGAATTAGTTGAACTAAAGAAACAACAAGAGGAATTGAGTAAAAGGGGATTTATTCTCCCAAGTGTTTCTCCATGGGGATCCCCTGTTCTTTTTTAAAAAAGAAATATGGATCTATGAGGTTATTCATTGACTATAGGGAGATCAATGCTATAATAATAATGAATAAGAATCCCCTACCTCACATTGATGTTTTATTTGACCAACTACATGGAGATCAATACTTTTCAAAGATTGACCTTCGATCTAGATATCATCAGTTGTGTGTGGATAAGGAAGACATTCCGAAGACATCATTTTGAACCAGCTACGGGCATTATGAGTTTATAGTAATGCCTTTTGGGCTGACTAAGGTGCTCTCTGTATTCATGGATATAATGAATAGAGTTTTCAAGGAATATCTAGATGATTTTGTGGTGGTATTTATTTATGATATCTTGGTATACTCCAAAACCTATGAAGATCATAAAAATCACTTATGCATTATCTTGAAGACTCTGAGAAGACATGAATTATATGGGAAGTTTAGCAAGAGTGAATTCTGGCTTCAGAAGATTTCTTTTCTTTGTCATACTGTCTCTAAATATGGAATATCTGTTGATCCTTCTAAGACCAAGGCAATCCAACAATGGCCTGCACCGATGAGTATAACTGAGGTAAGCATTTTTATTGGTTTAGCAGGTTATTATCGACATTTTGTCCAGAATTTTTCCCGGTTGGCAAACTCATTAACAAAGATCACACGTAAAGGGGTTAAATTTGTTTGGACAATAGAGTGGGATGAATGTTTCTAAGAGCTGAAGAGAAGATTAGTCAATGCTCCTATATTGACTCTACCATCAGGGAATAATGGGTTCTTTATTTATAGTGATGCATCTAAGAAAGGACTTGGTTGTGTCCTTATGCTGAATTATAGGGTTATTGCCTATGCATCACAACAGTTGAAAATTAATGAGAAAAACAATCCTACTCATGATCTTGAGTTAGTAGCTATGATATTTTCTTTGAAGATATGGAGACACTACCTCTATAGTGAAAATGTGATATTTACTGATCATAAGATTTTGAAGTATATTTTCTCACAAAAATAACTCAACATGAGGTAAAGGAGATGGCTTTTATTACTCAAGGATTATGATTTAACGATACACTACCACTCGGGGAAGGAAAACAAGGTGGCAGATGCTATGAGTAGAAAAGATCATGAAGATTTGAACAATATGACAATTGAAAGGGATCTAATTTTCATGGATCTAGTGAAGATAGACATGGGAATGATGAGGGTAGGTGAAACATCAATACTTTTTAAAATGGTTGCCGAACCATCTTTACTAGAAAGGATAAAGAGTTCTCAGACCGGTGATAAAGAGTTTCAAAAAATGATTAAAGCTATAAATGATTGGATATTGAGTGACTTTGTGTTTGAAGATGGAATTTTAAAATTTGGGAAGAGACTTTATGTTCCCAATATACTTGATCTGAAAAAGGGAATTTTTAGATGATTCTCATAGCTCCAATTTCTCTATACACCCTGGGAGCACCAAAATGTATAGAGATTTGAAAGAACACTTTTGGGGGGACAACATGAAGATGGAGATTGCTGATTCTATGTCAAGATGTATGGTTTGTCAACAAGTGAAAGCTGGAAGGAAACATCCTGGAGGAGTCATCCAACCTCTTCTCATTCCTGAGTGGAAATTGGATAATATCACGATGGACTTTGTCACAGGACTACCAAATACTCCTAGATGGAACGATGCAATATTGGTTATTGGTGATCGTCTTACCGAGTCAGCACATTTACTTTCTATAAGAGAAGATCTAGCACTGGAATGTCTAGAAAGAGTATATATTAATGAAGTTGTGAGACTTCATGGAGTACCCCTATCGATTGTTTCTGATCGTGATCCCCGTTTTACTTCAAGATTCTGGAAAAGTCTTTAGAAGGCCTTGGATATTGAACATCGTTTGAGGACTACCTACCACCCCCAAACAGATGGACAATCAGAATGGTCTATTCAAACCTTAGAAGAAATGTTGAGATCTTTCTCACTTGACTTTCAGGGTATGTGAGATAAATATTTACCTCTGGTAGAATTTTCCTATAACAATAGCTTCTATTCAAGTATTCAGATGGCACCATATGAAGCGTTATATGGAAAGAGATTTCGCACACCAACCTGTTGGGATGAAGTTGGTGAAAGAAACTTTTTAGGCCCATAACTAGTGGAGGAAACAATGGAAAAGGTAAGGGTAATCCAAAACCACATCAAAGAAGCTCAAAGTAGGCAGAAGAGCTATGAAGACAACCGAAGGAAGGATTTGGAATTTCAGGTAGGAGATCATGTTTTCTTGATGGTATCTCCATAAAAGGGAGTTATACATTTGTAGAGAAAGGTAAATTGATTCCCAGGTACATTGGACCTTTCAAAATTCTAGAAAGAATTGGGGTTGTAGATTACCATTTGGCAATTCCTCCTAGTCTCTCCAATGTTCATGATGTGTTCCATGTATCACTGTTGAGGAAATACATGCCTGACCCAACACATGTACTCACCTATGAGGAATTAGAACTAGAACCCGATATGTCTTATTGCAATGATCCCATCAGGATTCTTGATACGAGAGAACAAGTACTGAGAAACCAGACGACTCATCTGGTAAAATTTTGGTGGAGAAACCATACGATGGTAGTGGCAACGTGGGAACCCGAGGAACTTATGATGAAGAACCACCCGAGTCTTTTCATGTGGTAGTATTCTAGGAATTTTGAAGATGAAATTATTTGAATTAGGGGAGAATGTAACCCCCCAAGCTTCCACGGTACGCTTCCCTTTGAATAATACAGTAGCGTGTGTTGTACGCAACTTCGAGTTCTAACACACACACCACAACCAATCAAACTAGTCGTTATGAATAGTAATACCAAATTCTTGAAATTTTATATTTTTTATCTCTCAAAATGGACTTCCTTTTTGGATATAGAATATCGATTTTATCCTAGGGTGAAATTTTGGTACTTATCGGATAACTTTTATATTTTGATGAATAGTGAAAATTACTAAATTTTAATTAAACAAATCTTTTTTAATCAAACTAATTAATAATGAGAAATTATGAATTTGAGTAGTTTTAAAGTATATTTAGAATATATTTTAACCATTTAATACAATGTTTTTCATTGGAAATAAGTTCACAATTAAAACGGACATAAACAAGTGTCAATCTTTTGATAGTTATTATCTCTTAAAAACACACTTTTGTTCTAACAACGGGAATTAATTTTAAATTAATTTCTGCCACTTCTGTGTTTTGAATTTAGAAAAATGGATTCCATATTTGGAATCAGGATCTCCAAATTGTGTAAATAGGTAACTTTTATTTTTATACATTTTGAATAATTATTTCGGTAAATATTTTATTTACCATGGTTAAAGGGTAAATCCGATAAATAAGGGTAAAAATAATATTATAATAATAATAAATTACGATAAAACGTGTCCTACCCCTATTGGTTGATACATGTTTTACCATGGTCATCTTTGGGTCGATTTTGGTACCCCATGGATCCACTTGTAAGTGATAATGACTCTTTATATTAATTAAGTTAAAGTAAATACAAAAATGACATAATCATATATCTTTTAGAAAACTAATTTTTACATAGAGTTATATATATTATATTTTAGACCATAAATATTAATTAGAAAGGTAAAACTATTTCATACAAAAATGTATTTTATTTATAATTTTTATACATTTAATAATTAATATTATTTATGACACAATAATGATGCAGTATTATTCTTATTAATGAAAGAATCAAATAATTGGAATTTTAAATGTTATAATAAATATAATTTGAAAGTTTTGATGACATAAATGAATTTTATTGGTTAATATTACATTATAGTATTACTTAAATGAATTTTTGTTGAATTAATTAATTTTTTAAGACTTTAAAAAAATCAATTATTGAATAGTGTCAAAATTGACATAAATGAGTTTTTAAAACAAATATTATATTATTAATTGATATTATATTCCTAAAATATATGGTTTGGCAAAAGTACTTATATCATTATCTTTTTATCATTAATGGACCACTAGGGGGTCTCTTAGATGTATATAGTAAGTTTATTAACTATATAATATAAAAATACAAAGTGACATGGAAAATGTCAAAGTAATTAACTAAGAGTTAAAACTAAAAAAAGGTTAATATAATGCCCCAAACCTATCTAAAATCTAATGGTTGAAAGTATTTATACCCATAACCACCATATACTTTTAATAATCCTCTTTGAGTTCATTAGAAACCGAATATGAATTTATTATAAATTAATACATTAAGTTTTTTGTAAAATGCCCCTCCCATCCTTATAAAAGGCCACAACTTATAACCAATTCTTCACACATTAAAAGCCTTTTGGCTCGGCCAAAACCTACCCAAATACTCTCTCAACTTCCCTAAAGTATACCTAGAGGCCTTATTTTGATAAAAATCCAACCTATCGAGCCATTTTGATCAAATCAAAAGGAAGAATCCGAAGAAGAGGTAATGTTTTCACCACCCTCTTTCAAGTTCCTTTCTTCTTCAACTTCTTCTTTCATTGTTATTCCCATTCTAAAATAATAACTACAGTATATTATATATACTATTATGTTATTATAAATATGGTACAACCATATTCAGTATTCTATCCATCTTTTTATTGACATGTCACCATACGTGCATACGTACTGCTTACCGTCTCCACGTCGTGGTGTAATTGTTATTCAATAAATTATTATTTGGATGGGTATAATAATGATGTGTAATTCATGTAAATAATAAATATAACATGATAATTATTCTGTATATATTATATACCATTCAATTGTATATTATTTTAATCTCAAAAGAATGATATTGTCACTCATGCGCACGTACGGCCAACCGTCTACACGAACGCGATGAGATTCATTACCCATCATATCCATTCAAGACTAATTTTAATGTAGTGATTAAAAATAATTTTTAAGGACTTGATATCATTCTAGATATGAATAAGATACAACCTATCCACAAAAAACCCAGCTTACATAAAAAAACATATAAAAGAAAATGAGTAAGTTAACACCCAAAACAACGATAATACTAAGATATTATTAAGAAATCAATGTTAAAAGATCATATATGATATCATATTAATGTATATGATTCTTGAATAATTTAATAAAAATTATTTCACCATTATAAAGGAGGTTAAACTACCCTCAATGAAGGAAAAATAAAAGGTAAGGGTTTATTTCACAATCTCTTCATTATCTGAGGTTGTTTATACGTAATTATATACTGGGACCTCTTTATCATCCACATCCATGTTTCTTAAAAATGTATTTCAAATCATTCTTAATATTTTACAGACTATGAGATAAAGTCATTTATACCATTGTCAAAATTTTATAAGATGTTTATAAAGGAATATTTTTATCGTTTTCCAAACAATGTCCTTTTTAACCTTTTCGACAGAATTAAGGCAAGAATGTCTTTTTTAAACTTATTTGGCGGGTGCAGCTATTTCCCACCATTAAAGAATCTTTGAAGATTCCCTTAAAATCTTATAAGAAAATTTTCAAAGTAAAAGTTTTATTTTATAATTATGTGACTTTGAAATGATTTCAAAAAAAGAGATATTTCTCTCAAATAGTTTGGATTTCATCTATGTCAACATCCTTTGATGAATTTTAAGCTTATTTGAATTTGATTTATTGTGATACAAAACTTCCATACTGTATTGAAGGTTTTCTGATGTGTTTGACTGTGGATGTGTTATTTTCATACCATTCATGGTTTATGGAGAAAGTATTGACATATTTTTTTCTAGTTTTAATACGAATACTTATGTTATGTTTAAACCTGTTCATATGAGGAATGAATTAGACTTAATAAGTGATTGGTGGAGTCCGCTGTAGCTCCTTGATGCATCGGTAGGACTCATGAGACAAACTAGTGTCTTGGAACAAGTCCTTGACAAAATCTTATATGTAGTCTTGGCATGAGTCCTTGGCTATGTGGTTATGATAGTGTGTCATTATGAATTCCATCATTATGAAAGTGGTTATTGATATTTCATGTGATTATTCATCTAGTAGAATATCCATGTGAACAAGTAAATGGAATTATTTAATATTATTTTTTCCATATTATGCTAATTTTCAAGTTTAAAAGGCTTTTGTTTTAGTTATACATTTCCATAAATGTTTATGCTTATTTATAAAAGTTTTCTCTATATTGTTATCCTACTGGGAATTTGAGCTCACCCCTTACTATGTTTTATTTTTCCTAGGATTTTATGAATGACCTGCAGGGATAGTATAAGGGGATATGAGAGTGGAGACAAGAGGTTGTTGTAATTTTCATATTATGATGTAATGTAAACTTTATGAATATATCTAGTGTTTCCAAGACTACTAAACTAATCTGTCTTTCAAGACTTGATCTTTTGTGATAATGCCATTGTTATGTAATAATGCACCGACTCTGGGTAACTGGGGTCTGGGCGTTACATTATTCCTTTCTTTTATTACCACACCAGTATCCTCAATATACTAGGATGTTTTTATGAGAAGGATTAGAACTAAACTTACACACATCTCCATCTAATGGGTATACAACATACTGTTTCTGTGGATGGAAAACTAACGCCTCACGAAACGATGATTGTTAGATTATCTTCTATCGCCTCTCATGGTGGCCATTAAGATGGAACTGTTTTTATATATGATATATATTATTTTTATTTTTTCTTTGTGCTTCTGTATTTTACATTTATAGCCTACCTTTATGGTTTCCATAATGGGTAATCACGATAATTTCATTTGAGGAAGAATGACCTACCGCCCCCTCAATGTGATATGAATCGTTAATGCCACATGCAAAAATATATAAAGGATAGAGTTAATGATATTATATATGATATTATACTAGAATTATAATATACCTATGTATCATTATGTTTTAATTCCATTAATGTATGAAATAGAAATGAAAGTAGAGTTCATGCGTACGTACGACATACCACCTCCATGAACGGTGCATTTCATTTCTTATCTCCAAATGTTTTGTACTATTGTATATATATATATATACAGATGTATATGATATCTAAATCATGAATATCATTCTATAGATAACGGAAAATTGACCACATGGGCAAATTTTAATTATAAGGTGTTCATTTTTGACTCAAGTACCAAATATCGACAAAACAACCATTATTAACTTAAATGATTACATGATGTTTATAACATGGAAATAAGTGATATAAAATGAATAATAAACATGAAAAAGGTTCTTAATCAATTATAAATTTACTTTAGTTTATTATTAATGAGATTAAAGAACGATCGAGTCAAGTCGCACACAAGGTAAGGGACTTCGTCTCAATCTCCTTTCATTGAGGCATATTTTGTTTTATACACAACATTCTTTTATACAGTTTATAAACACCATTGAATTTTTATTTCATTTAAATGGGATATTTTTCTATGAGGTGTTTTACTAAATGAAAAAAAAGAATGTTTCTTTTTAACGTAAGCAGTGACAATGACCTTTTCCACCTTCATGAGTATTATTTGATATTTGGATTCCTTAACAAGCCGTAATGTTTTCAAAAGTAATATAAATACCATATACCATTTTTACATATATTGGTATTGAAAATGGTTTTGATAATGGATTTTTTATGTCAATATATTTAAAAGATATATTGTGATTGAAATGTGGAAATTTTATCTTTCCTTTATGTTTGTTTTATGTGTTATGAATATGTTATGGTTCTTGGGAATTATTTACATATACGGGTGGTTACGTGATAAACATAGGTTTGGTGTGCCCGAGATAGCTCTCCAATGCATTGGGTGACGTGAAGGAGGTAAACATTAATGTTTCTCCTTATAGATTTATGGAATATAATGGGATGCATATTCCAACGTAACTCCCTATATAGTTGTGATAGCTACAATGTAAGTATGGTATGAATTCCCCAATTACCTTTATGATTTTTTATTACTATGTGTTATTCATAAATCATATGTTTTCATTAGGTAATTAAAAGAGTTTATGTTTTCTATGTATTTATGGACTAATGATTTCTTTCTTATTTTATAACCCTTTTTGAGATTTTGATGCTCATCCAAAGATTTTGAATTTTTTTTCACAGGACATAAAGATGAAAAGGGTCAAAGATATGATCAAGGAAAAGTCATGTTGTCTAAACTGTGGAACTAGATATGACTCTTTTTTTCAAGAGTTTTTATTTTATAAAAAATATTGATACTGAGTAGAATTGTCTGCATGTAATATTCATGTTGTTATGTAATTTTTATGACCTAATTCTATAAAACTCTAAAACTAAAAAGATCCTCAATGTGAGTTATCCATTTAATTCAATATTATGTAATGTTTAAGGTTGGGTCCTTATAGTTGGTATCAGAATTCAGTTTAAATAACTTTAGGAGTTTGAGTATTGTTAAATTAATATCCACAAATTAATTTACGTTAATATTGAAATGATATAGCATTTATAGATTACCATGTTTCTTCGCATAATATATTTTTGTGTTCAGAATGGTTTTCCGCAGAGGAAACTTGAATGCTATGTTAGGATGACATTAGGAGGAAGACAACCTTCCAAATCAGCATCCTGAGATGGTTAGAATCATAATTGGACAATTTGTTGTAGTAATGGCACAATTGACTCTGGATATAAATGGTGGTGGTATCTATTCACAAGATCATCTAGATCAACCACATAGGCACATATCAGTAGAGGAGAATTTCATGAGGCAACATCCCCCATAATTTAGAGGATCATATGACCCTGTTCTAATAGAAGGGTGGATTAAAACACTTGAGATAATTTATGATGTCATGGGGTGTTCAGAACATCAAAATGTCAGTCTCTCTATTTACCATTTTTAAGCTGAAGCTGATCAGTGGTGGTCGATGGTGCAAAATATCAGGGATAGTGAGGACATTGATGCTCTTGATTGGGATGAATACAAAGGTATGTTTCTTGAGAAATATTTTCCTAGGGGGGTTCGACTTAGAATTAAAAAAAAATCCTGGAATTGAGGCAGGAGGTTGACTCTGTGGCAACTTATGAAGAAAAATTCACTCGACTCGCAAGGTATGCTCTGAATTTCATATGAGATCTTGATAGTAAAATCAACCATTTTTACCTAGGATTAAAGCCAAAGTATTGAATGGCTTTAGCTTCTTGTGGGTTCAAAAGTTATGAAAAACATGTTTGTTGTGCGGAGGTGTAAATTCAGTTTTCTGATGACCATGTGTTATTTAAAAAACAACAAAATAATACGTCGAGGTGGCAGGCGAAAGGAATGAACTCTTAAAAAAGTATGATGTTAAGAAACATATGTTTATAGTTTGTGAAAATTGTGGTAAAAATCATGCCGGAGAATGTCTTTTGAATTCTGGTAAGTTCTACCAATGTGGTAAAATGGGACATAAGGCTCATAATTGCACTAAAAAAGACCAAGGTAATGGTAAGACAAAATATGATTTATAGTCAGTAAAATGTTTCAAGTGAAATGAAATCAGCCATTATAAAAATTTGTGTCCAACAAAGAACTCAAATGAGGGAAAGCAGCCAGACTACAAGAAGAAAGGGGTAGTGAAATCAATTACAACTACATCAGCATATGTTGGGACATCGAATGAAGTAGTATCAGGTAAACTGTTTGTTTTTTTAGATTATTCCAATGTGTTGTTTGATTAAGGGTCTACAATTTCGTTCATTTCTAATAATTTTTCTTGTAAATTTGTAATTCCATCTCATGGTATGAATATAGAACTTATGGTAAAAACACCTGGAGTAAATTTTGGGACAAAAAGAAATTATAAGAACCTTCCTTTCCTTGTGTTCGGGAAGAATCTACCTGCAAACCTTATTTTTTTGCCTCTAGTAGAGTTTGATGTCATTTTGGGTATTGATTGGCTTTCTGTTTATCATGCTAAGATTGAATGCAGAGATAAAGAGGTTTCTTTTCAGAAATATTTTCATTTTGAGTACAAGAATGAACCGCTTCTTTTTATAACATATCAGGAAGCTAAGAAACTAGTAATAGTTGTAAATTAATGGTACATTGCACATATTGTTGAAAATAAAGGAACTGTTCAGATTAATGATGTTTTGGTTTTAAATGAGTTCCTTTTTGTTTTTCCTGATGAGTTGTCTGGTATTATACCTATCAGAAAATTGAATTTACTATTGACTTAGTTCCTAATGCTAAGACAATTTCAAAAACCCCTTATCGAATTGCTCAAATCGAATATTTAAAGTTAAAGAAGTAATTGCAGGATTTAATTGATAAATATTTCATTCCACCTACCACATCACCATGGGATGCTCTTGTCTTTTTTTCTAAAAATAAAGATAGTTCAATGAGACTTTTCATTGATTATAGAGCATTGAATAACATCACTGTTAAGAACAAGTATCCTTTTCCTCATATCGATGATTTGTTTTCTCATCTCCAGCGAGCTCAGTATTTTTCAAAGATTGATTTGAGGTCGTGGTACTATTAGTTGAAAGTAAAGGAAGCAAACATTTTGAAGACCGCGTTTCGTACTAGATACGACAATTATGAATTTATAGTTATGCCTTTTGGGTTAACGAATGCACCTTCTGTATTCATGGATCTTGGGAATAGAATTTTCCATGAGTTCTTGGATACGTTTTTGGTTGTGTTAATTGATGATATATTGGTTTATTCTTAAAGTAAAGAGGATCATGAAAGTCATTTAAGGGTTTTCTTGAAAACTATAAAAGAAAGTAAACTGTATGGGAAATTCAGAAAGTGTGAGTTTTTGTTACAAAAAATTTCTTTTCTTGGTCACATTGTTTAAAAAAATGGCATAATTGTTTATCCTACTAAAACAGAAGTTGTTGAAGAATGGCCAAGACCCACAAATATAATTGAGATTCATATTTTTACTAGTTTGGAAGGTTATTATCCAAGGTTTGTTGAAAATTTTCCAAGTTTATATAGTCTAATTACTAAGTTAGCTCGAAAAGGTGTTATGTTTATCTAGACAAAATAATGTAATGATTGTTTTCAATAATTGAAAAGAAGAATGGTGAATGATCCATTTTTGGAACTGCTTTCTAGAAATGGTGAATTTTTTATCTATAGTGATGCTTCGTTTAAAGTACTTAGTTGTGTCCTTATGAAAATGATTATGTAATTTCTTATGCTTTACGTCATTTGAAACCTCATTAGTTAAATTACCCTACACATAATTTCGAATTAGCTGCTATTGTTTTTGATTTAAAAATTTGGAGGCATCATTTGTAAGGAGTAAAATGCGAAATATATACTAACCACAAAAGTTGGAAGTATATAATCACTCAAAAATAATTGAATTTGAGACATAGGAGATGATTCGAATTAATCATGGATTATGATTTCATGATTCATTATAATCCAGGAATGGAAAATAAAGTGGCTGATTCTTTGAGTTGAAAAAGTAATTATTCATTAACCATGCTACATTTGGAACGAGATCCATTGGTTTTTGATTTGATGAACTTTGGCATAGAAGTTGTTGGTGCAGAAAATTATTATGTTTTGTTTTAGGTGTCAGTGAAATCATCTCTATTAGACAGAATTAAGAATGCATAGAAGGAAGATAGTGAGTTACAGAAAAAGGTAGAGTTGGTTCAGAAGGCTATGATTATTGAATTTAACGTTGATAATGATTGTGTTTTGAGGTTTGGGAAAAGATTATGCATGCCTTGTGATTCATAGTTGAAGAATGAGTTGTTATGTGAAGCTCATAGTTCCCTATTTTCAGTTCATCCGGGCAGTACTAAGATGTACAGAGATCTTCAGAAGTATTACTAGTGGGATGGAATGAAAAGAGATATTACTGATTTTACTGTGAAGTTCTTGACTTGTTAGCAGGATAAATCAGAGAGGCATTTACCGAAAGGGATGCATTAGTCCTTACTGGTGCTAGAGTGGAAATGGGAAAATATATCCATGGACTTAATTGTGGTATTACCAAATACATCCCAATGTAATAATGCAATTTTGTTCATTGTTTATCGATTGACTAAATTTGCTCATTTTCTTCTTATTTGAGATACTTTGTATCTAGATCAACTTTCTCAGTTGTATGTTAATGAGATAGTCAAACTTCTTGGATTTTCCCTCTCCGATGTATCTGATCGTGATCCCAGGTTTAATTTTAACTTTTGGAAGGGCCTTTAGAAGTCATTGGGTACTAAATTAAAGTTTAATACAACTTTTCATCCTTAATCAGATGGGTAGTCAGAATGACCAATTTAGACCTTGGAGGATATGCTACGAGCTTGTTCAGTGGATTAACAAGGTAGTTGGGACCAAAAAAATTTCTTTGGTTGTATTTTCATATAATATCAGTTTTAATTCTAGTATACAGATGGATCCATTTGAGGCATTATTTGGGAAGCAATGTCGAACTCCAGCAATTTGGGATGAAGTTGGTGAAAGGAAGATGACCGAACCAATATTGGTAGAAGAGAAGACAGAAAAGGTTCAGATGATTCATAAGAACATGATAACAGCTTAGAGAAGATAGAAAAGTTATGCAGATAACCAGAGTAAGATCTATCTTTTGAGGTGGGTGATTATGTCTTTTTGAAATTTTCTCCATAGAAAAGTGTAATACGTTTTGGTAAGAATGGAAAATTAAGTCTGAGGTTCATTGGGCATTATGAAATCCTGCATAAAGTTGTAATAGTTGCATATAGAGTGCCTTTACCTCCATGTTTATCTCAGGTACACAATGTTTTTCATGTTTAAATGTTGAGAAAGTATATGCGAGATCCATATCATGTTTTGATCCCAAAGGTAGTTCAGTTGGAAGAGAATCTCTATTATGAGGAACAACCAGTCTGGATTCTTGACTATAGGGAGCAAGTGTTTCAAAATAAGTTAATTCACCAAGTAAAGGTTTTGTGGAAAACCCATATGGTTGAAGATTAAATGTGGGAATCTGAAAATGAAATGAGGGTTAAATATCTCTATTTATTTGATAAGTGAAAAAAAATTGTGAGGACGCAATTCCCAAAAGGGGGGAAGGATGTAACATCCCAAGTAAATAATGAATAATATATTTTCATATTTTTTTATATTTTCGAATTAAATATTAATTTACTTAAATGGGGATTCTATGTTCGATGGCTTACCTGATACGCAATGACGAGTTTCTCTGAAATCTTACGTTGCACACTAATAATATAATATTATTATTTTAAATGGTAGTTAACGCCTAGCTGTTGTAATTTCGAGAATCAAAAAACTAATTAAAATATGATTATAGATGTATGATTATTTTTTTTACATATATCCAATAAATGTTAGAGGCTTAAAAGTTGAATGAATCTAATTTTAAGCATAAATACTCTAATATTCTTTAAAGGGTCGATTTACCGCCTTTTGATGGCTAACCCTTTCTAAATCTAACTTTGGTCATTTTATATGTTCTATTTGACAAAATATTTTTTTTAGTTTTGGGACCTCAAAATTTACATTGTGTAATATTTTGGTATTTTTCCGATAAAAATCTTTTTAAAATGAATAGTGAAAAATACTGTATTTTATTCAAAACTAAGCTTCAATCTAATTTATTTATATGGTTATATTATCTTTTTAATTGGTTTTATAGTATAATTTGATTATATTTTTTCCATTTAACCCAATTTTGGTTATTGAATTAATTTCTCTTCGAAATTGGACATAAACAAGTTTCAATCTTTTGATCGTTATTATTTCTTAAAAACACACTTTTTGTTTTAACAGCAGGAATTAATTTTACATTTATTTCTGACACTTTTGTGTTATGAATTTAGGAAAATTGATCCTAAAATTGGATTCAATAGGTCCAGATTATATAAAAAGTTAACTTTTATTTTTACTCATTTTAAATATTTACCTCAGTAAATATTTTATTTACCATAGTTAAAAGGTAAATATGGTAAATAAGGGTAAAAAATAATATTATAATAATATTAAATTACCTAACATGTGTCCTAATCCTATTGGATGAGTAAGGGCCGACCATGGACATCCTTGGGTTGAATTTGGGACCCCATGGAGCCACATGGGAGTGATAATGACACTATATTATTTAATTTAAAGTAAAGACAAAAATGACATAAATAATTTTATTTTAGTAAATAAATTTTTACATGAAGTTATATAAGTTATATTTTTGACTATAAATATGAATTGGAAATATAAAACTATTCCATACATCATGGTATTTTGTCATATTTTTTAGACATCAAATAAATTAATTTATTTATGACACAATAATGATGCAGTGTTTACATCATTAATAAATGATTTAAATAAATAAGATTATAAATATTAAAACAATATCCAAAACCTATCCAATTCTTATTGGATGATTTTATTTATACCATGAGTCATATTATATTTGAATTTAATTATTTTTTGACCTTTATAATCTGAATATCATTATATAATAAAATAATATTTTCATGCTTTCCTAAAGAGCACCACCTCCACTGTATAAAAAGCCATAACTTCTAACACATTCCACACACCTCTCAAGCCGGTTGTCTCATCCAAACCCTACCCATATAATCTCTCAAGATCCCTATACTATTTTTAGAAGCCTTACCTTAGGTATAAGGCACTTCCAAAAGTCATTTTGGATCAAACCAAATGGAATTACCGAAATTAAAGGTAACAGTTTCTCTTAAATTCTTTCCTTTTATTTTACTTTTCTAACCACTAAAATATTTTTATTCCTTTATTTTATAACAAAAATAGTTTCCTAAATATACCTGGATGTTTTTATGATATGGTTTATATCTACACTTACACACACCTCCATATAATGGGTGAAGAACATATAGTTTCTGTGGATAGAAAACTAACGCCTCACGAAACGATGATTGTTCGATTATCTCCTACCACCTCTCATGGTGTCCATTAAGATGGAAAAGTATTTATATATGATATATATTATGTTTATTTTTTCTTCATGATTCTGTATTTTGCATTTTTATCCTACCTTTATGGTTTCCATAATGGGTAAACACGATAATTTCATTTAAGGAATTGTGGAGTACCGCCCCCTTAATGTGATATGACTCGTTAATGCTTTATGTGGAAATGTATAAAGGATAGAGTTAATGATATTATATATGATATTATACTAGAATTATAATATACCTATGTATCATTATGTTTTAATTCCATTAAAGTATCAAATAGAAATGAAAGTATCATTTATGCGTACGTACACCTTATCATCTCCATGAACTGTGCATTTCATTTCTGTAACGACCCGAATCTGAAGCCCCTCCACTGGTGCCCCTTACCCAGTTCACCACATGACATAAATCATTCTTCCCCGAATGACAGAGGCTTATGACTAGTAGCGAGGGCCTTGGTGAGTCGGTGGGAAAACTATGCCCTCATTTGGTAAGGTATACAGTGGAAAAAAATAGTCAACAGCGGAAGTAGTAACAACATGCATAACAACAGAAACCAAACAACAGAAGCAATGAATATATATCGCAATGATGACAATGATGCATCAGGTACAAGTATCTATGGAAAGTAGTAAACACAATAACATACTGGAATACAACTGAAAACATGTGCAAAATAAAAATAAAATAAAATCCTCAGCATCGCGAGCCCCTACTCAGTCCCATGCTCTCCAGCTCCAGTTCAATCAAGAACCTGAAGTAGAATGGCGCTTTCCCTTATCTATACCTGCAGAAACATAGTCCTCTTGGGCCCAAAATCATGGCCAAATAGGGTGTGAGATACAATCCCAGTAGATGATCACCCAAAGATTTGTGCCTAACAGTCAATGAATACAAGGAAAGTAATAAAACAAAAAAGTAGTAAACAGGAAAGCACAAGCATCTACAATACATAGTTCTAACAAAATAAAGTACGCAAGTAAGAAACCAGTAACAAGAAGAAAACTGGTAACCCTATGGGTAGCTCTCACAGCCTAACCCCAATGGTTCAACCTATAAGTACTAGAAACTATCTAGGAGGCACACACGGTCTCACCCCTCTGACTCAGATATGAAATTAAGCAGACTCTCTGGGGAAGCACTCACCATCAATTCCACCTATAGTCTCGTAACGTGCTAAAGGCTCTCTGGGGAAGCCCTCAACGTCTATTCCCCCTATGGCCCACGTTGAGGAACTACAGACTCTCTGAAGAAGCACTCAACGTCAATTCCCCATGTGGTCTCGTATCGTAATTAAAAGGAACTTTGGATAAGACCTTCCGTAAATTCATCCTTTGGTCTACTACTCTAGGTTCTCACAGTCCTGAGTAAAAATAAACATTCTATGCGTGCATGTACATCATCCAAGTAAACCTCAAGAACTATTTGGCTATCAACTAAGGCTCAGCAGCAAAACAAGGCAAGAGTCCACAATCCTACAACCAGGCATGGCAACTGGAAAAACGCCAAGCAGGCATAACAAGCATAGAAAACATTCAAGGTACAGTAATGCTACCATAATCACAGGCAAAACATCTACTCTAGTAATCAAGAATAGCAGGCAATACAACATTGGCAAAATAGGAACACATAGTACCTCGTTCAAGGGTATTGGTGGAATTTGCACAAAATATTCATCAACTCTCTATAGAAAGGCCCAAACCACCTAACTCGATCCTAGTTGATCGATATCAGTGAACGACGATGACAGATTCCCCTTGGAATGACGTAGATATTAGAAAACGTACAAAACGCTCAACCTACGATAACTTGGAAACCAGGAGTAATCAAGAAACAAGACTCAAGAAGAAGTAATAACTCACCGCTGTGATTCCAAAGCAATCGACCAAGCTCGAATCAGAGAACGGGCGGAGAGGTGGGAGCTCATCGAAGATCTGGCCATACGGTCGCTCTTGGGCGGCCGAAAACTGGAGAAGAAGATGAAAAATGGGGTTAGGCACGACCCCGATCCGTTTAGTAAAAAAAACAAAGTACACGGAGTGTACTTTTAGAGTACACATCGTGCACTGGGTCCTTTCCATACTCCGACAAAATCAGCCTCCACGTCTCCCCTATACACCGTGTGTGTGGCCCGGGCATGGACATCACATGACTTCGAGCCGGATCAGAGTACATGGCGTGTACTCAGAAAGTACATGGCGTGTACATTGAAAATTTCCAAAAAATCAATATTTCTTAAAAACTAAAAAAAAATATACCTAAACGAAGATCCGAGTTCTTACAAACTTCCCCCCTTAAAGAAATTTGTCCCCAAATTTCCATAACAGGGCGTGGAAGAAGAATCCCCGAACAGTTCCGGCCACTACGATCGTACATCGGCCTCCCTCTCCCAGGTCTCGTATTGTACTCGCTCGTGCTACCATAGCACTCGTACTAGAGGAATAGACCGCCCAGGGAGGACCTTCATACTGCGATTGACAATTAGGATAGGATGCTCCTCGAACGACACATCCGTTTCAAGCTCTACTTCCTCGGGATGAAAGACGTGAGACAGGTCTGAAATGTAACGTTGGAGCTGAGAGATGTGGAAGACATCGTGCATGGCCCAATACCTATGAGGTAGCTGCAACCGATAGGCGACCTGTCCCACTCTCCCTACAACCTCAAATGGTCTGACGTACCACTGTGAAAGCTTACCCTGTCTCTGAATCCTCTTGTATCCCAGCCTCGGTGCGATGCGCAGGAACACCTAATTACCAACCTCAAACTCCAGGGGTCGTCTCTGCTGATCCACATATGACTTCTGTCGAGACTGGGCTGTAGCCATCCTCTTCCGAATCATCTCTATCTATTTTGAGGTCTCCTGAACGAGATGAGGTCCCAACAAAGCTGCCTCTCCTACCTCCAACCAGCATAAGGGTGATCGTCATGGCCTACCATACAAAGCCTCGTATGGTTCCATCTAAATGGTCACCTAGAAACTGTTGTTGTAGGCGAACTCCACCGGAGGAATATGCTTCTCCCAAGAACTGCCAAAGTCTAGGATGAAAGCTCGGAGCACATCTTCAAGCACCTGGATCATGCACGCGGACTAGCCATCAGTCTGGGGATGGAATGCTGTACTCAGAAGTACCTATGTACCCAAGGCCTTCTTAAGACCCTACTAGAACTGAGTGGTAAAGCACACATACCTATCTGAAACAATGGAGTGTGGAACTCCATGCAGATGAATGATCTCTCAGATGTAAAGTCATCCCATATCATCAACACTGAAGGTCTCCTTAATCGGCAAGAAGTGCGTGACCTTCATAAGCCTGTCAATGACAACACAAACAACATCATTCCCTCGAGGTGACCTCGGCAACCCAGTCACAAAGTCCATTTCGACATCGTTCCACTTCCACTCTATAATGGGTAAATGCTGTAAAAGACCTACTAGTCGTTGATGCTCTGCCTTCACCTGATGACAAGTATAACATCTCATGATGAAATCAACAACATCCTTCTTCATACCTGGCCACTAGTACTGGCGATGAAGATCCCGATACATCTTGGTGACGCCAGGATGAACTGCCCAAACTGTGGAATGAACATCCCACATCAGCTCCTTGCGTATGTCTACTGGCACCCATACGCGTCCCTGGAAATGCAAGATATCATCCTTGCCCACTGCCCATCCGGGAAGAGGGTCCTTTCCTGACATACTCTCTCGCAGGATTAAGCCTTCAGAGTCTGATAGCTGCCTCATCCATAACCAATAAATAAGTGTAGAGGTAACAGCTACAGAAGATAGTAATGTATGTCCCTGTCTGTCGTGCACCTCCAGATGTATCTCAGAGAATAGAGCCACCAGCTGCCACTCACTGCTGGCCTCCTGAACTACCTGAATCTGAGTTCTCCTACTCAACGCATGTTCCACTACGTTGCCTTTCCCTGGCGTATAGGAAAGCTCGAAATCAAAAGACTTAAGGTAATCGACCCACCTGCGCTGTCTCAGGTTCAGATCTCACTGAGTGAAAATATACTTGACACTCTTGTGGTCAGTGAAGACCACAAAGTGCTCTCCTAGCAGATAGTGTCTCCAACAATGTAAGGCATGAACAATAACTGCCAAATCTAGATTGTACATAGGGTAGTTCCTCTCATGTGGCCTCAATTTTCGAGACCCGTCTGCAACCACTCCATCCCCCTGCATAAGCACAGCTCCCAGCCCGATACCTGAAGCATCACAGTAAACAGTGTAGTTCTTTCTTGTCTCCGGCAAGACTAGTATCAGTGCTGGCGTCAACCTCCCTTTCAGCTCCAGAAAGGCTGACTCACAACAATCTGACCATATGAACTTCTCCCCCATCTTGGTCAGAACTATCAATGGTGCTGCTAGACGAGAAAATTCTTGAATGAAGTGTTTGTAGTATCGACCCAGCCCTAGGAAACTCTGTACCTCAAAGACGTTCTTCAGCTACTCCCAGGAAACTAAAGCTCTCACCTTCTCTAGGTCCACTGATACTCCTACCTCTAAGATGACGTGACCCAAGAAGTGAATCTGATCCATCCAGAAGTGGCACTACCAAAGTTTAGCATAAAGCCGATGCTCTCTTAGTGTACTCAGAACGATCTCAAGATGTGTGACAAGGTCGTGTTGAGTGTGAGTGTACACCAAGATATTGTCCACGAAGACCACGACAAAGGAGTCCAAGTAAGGATGGAACACTTGGTTCATTAGTGCCATTAAATCTACAGGCGCGTTCGTGAGACCGAACGGCATGACTGTATACTCGTATAGACCATACCTTCTCTTGAAGGCTGTCAGAGGTATATTTGTTGGTCTAACACACAACTGATGATAACTTGACCTCAAGTCAATCTTCGAGAACACCCGAGCTCCTCTAAGCTAATCAAAAAGGTTGTCAATTATCGGCGAAGGATATCGGTTCCTGACCGTGAACTGGTTCAGCTTCCGATAATCCACACAAAGCCGAAGGGTACCTTCTGACTTCATTGCCTACATGACAGGCGAACCCCAAGGAGAAGTACTGGGTTGGATGAAACCCTTAGCCTTTAGCTCCTCCAACTGCTTCTTTAGCTCCTGCAATTCAGGTGTGGCCATCCTATGGGGAGGAATGGACACCGGTGCCGCTCCTGGAACGAGCTCAATAGATAAGTCTACCTCACGCTCCAGAGGCAAACCTGAAAAGTCCTCTGGAAAGACGTCCGTGAAGCGATCCACCACTGGAGGAAAATACAATTATGGAGTCCCCTGATCATCCAGATAAAGACTATCAATATGGGCCTTAACCCCTCCAAGCCCATGATGCTCGAGTCCTGCCCGACTAGACCAAACATCCCACTCACCCTTATGAAGAAAAGACTCACCCTCTGATGAATCGAAACTCACTCTGCAACGATAGTAGTCAATGACTGCCTGAAAGGGAATCAACCAATCCATGCCAAGGATGACATCATATCATGTCATCTCTAGGACATAGAGATCCCATAATAAGCGATACCCTGCAACCTCGAGAGGGCACTCTCTACACTGGCGTACACTAGATGTCCTCGTCCCCAAAGGTGTTTCTAGTGTCAACGAATCGGTAGAAGAAAAGACGCAGAGTCCAAGGATCTCCAAAATAGCAACAGAGATAAAGCTATGCGTAGCACCAGTATCGAAAAGGGATTAAGATAAAACTGAGGCTACTAAAATCATACCTAGAACAGTAGAAGGGTCGGGATCCTGCTCCTGATAAGTCTGCTCCATGACAAAAGACTCGCCTGTATTGCGGCCCTGCACCCATGGCTGACCACTCTGAGATGAACCTCCCTGCTGGTGCTGAGGAACTGGTGGCTGACCACCATGGCCTCGACCCCCACCTCAGCCCGAATGGCCGGAAGAACTCCTGTTCCCCGACTGGTGAGAAACTGGTGGTGCTGCTCCTAAACGAGGGGTCATTGAAGTACCCCGGTCACCAGCTGCTTGTGAGAAAAAACTGGCTGAAACGCTGAAGGTGACCCATCTTGCTGGAAGATCGGCACTCCATGGGGTCCCTCTGGCACTACAGCCTCATGTTCCCTGACTGGCCACACTAGTAGCATGTCACCTGGCTGCTGATGATGCATCTCACTTCCTCGGATCACCGCGTGTAGGCTCCCTACGACACTTCTTGCTGTCATCTAGAGGAAGACTAGCTCTAGAAGTAGAACCACCCTGGCTCGCATCTCCAGAGTCACTCAAATTGCGCTCCGCAATCAGTGTAGGGTTGACGATGGAAGTAATGGAAGTTAGGTGGAAGATGTTTGCCTGTGAGTGGATCTCCCGCCTGAGACCATCCTCTAACTTCCTTGCTAAGAACATGACTCTCCCGTCCCGGAGGGGCGTGAAGCGCTGCAGCTCGGTGAAACGAGTAGAATACTCCATGACAGAAAGAGTACCCTACTCTATGCTCATGAACTCCCAGGCTCGGTCGGCCCTCAGGGTCTCCGGGTAGACGTAGTCATAGAACACATGCAAGAACTCCTCCCAAGCCATAGACTATTGTGGACCCGCCTGCGAGATCACGTCCCACCACCTCTTGGCGGAGTCTCGGAGCATGTAGGTGGCGAGCATAACCTGCCTCTCTGGAGGCATCTCTAGATGCTCGATGATAGTCAGCATGGCTTCCAGCCATGACTCTGCAGCCTGAGGTCCTCCTTCCCCCGAGAACATGGGAGGATGCTGCTGCTGAAAAACCTGCGTCAAATCTGCCATAGACGTGGCAGGAGGTGGAGCTCCCTGGAAGGTCTGCATCATCCACATGAAACCTTCCCTAAACTGCGCATCTGCACCTGCAACTGGTATAACAGCCGGTGCCAAGGCTAGCCTGACTGGAGGATCGGCAGGAAGTCCCTGATCAGCCCTATCTAGCGTCTGATCACTACCTGACGACAGACATACGACTGGAGGACGTCTTAGAGGCATAGCTCTGAAAGATCAAAAGCACACCTTAGATCAAGAAAACAAAGATAGAGAACACAAGAGTACAAAATAGAAACAGGGGAAGAAAAACACACAAGTTTACAAAACTTGACTGCACGACATGTATAAAAATACACGGCGTGTCTTCTTAACCCACTGACATGGGCGTGTACGTTTTCCCTACAAGTTGTGTACACGTAAAACTACATGGCGTGTTACACCCACACATGGCGTGTACTTGAAAACTGTTCCCCTGCCCGAGTCTCCTTACATGGCAAACCCACATGGTCCGACTTAACCCGAGACTACACGGCGTGTTCTTAGCACACACGGCGTGTCCTAGACAAAGCTTCGGCAGACCGTGTTTCTGAAACACATGTCCGTCTACACGGCTGAACCTTACACGGCGTGCTCCGAACAAACATAGCGTGCATAGGCAATGTGACCCCGTCCCGTGATTTTCGTGACACGGATGGGTACCTGGACAAGACTACATGGCATGTTCCAAACAAACACAGTGTGTGAAAAAGAAGGTGATGTCGGCCTGTGTTGTTAAACACACATCCTTCTACACGGATGAACCTTACACTGCGTGTTCCGAACAAAAACGGCATGTATTTGCAAGGTGACACCGTCTCGTGTTGTTCATGACACAGCCGGGTACCTGGACAGGACTACACGGCATGTTCCCTCTTGAAACGACGTGTTCTACCCGAGTTTCCCCGACCCGTGTTGTTAGTGACACGTCCGGGTACACGGCTCCGAACTTACACCGCTCGTACCTACCATACACGACGTGTTCCTAAAGTTAATTTCACGACACCGTGTTCTTCTCACACAGTCAATGACACGGATGGAAAACTACATGGCATGTATCCAAAAAGTACACGCCGTGTATTCTGGGTTTTCCTGGGCAGTAGCTCAGAAACTGCTTAAACTCCCTGAAACACTAGAAACAGGGGAATGACGTGCTAAATTCCGATCCGCGAGGGCCCATACACCCCGAGAATCAATGCTCGATATCTCCTATAGTCACATACAAGGAAAGAAACATCTTTCTAACATAACAGTAGATATTATATCAAGAATTTATCACAATAGCATGCATGATCTACACAAGGCATATCACAACAGCATGCAATCGCTAATGCACCCCAGATGGCATGGCAAGAATGCATGGCATGTGATTTCTAGAAGCGCCTACATGATGCATGAGATGGAATAGACTCATCTCATCAGGTTACAATAGAAATAGAACCGAAATATCAAAACAATAACTGCACAGGTCATGTTAATCACTCTAGGTGAAAACATATCAACCATAAAACTCAAAACCAGCAAAATGAAATTAACGAGGTAGTATGGCCTTTCCTTGTACACGAGTTAGCTACTCCCAAGAACAGCTTAATACCAAGTACCAAATCCGACCTATCCCTGGCTAAAATCTCCAAACAGTAAAGAAAGAGAAAAGAACTCCTCTGATACCACTTTGTAACGACCCGAATCTGGAGTCCCTCCACTGGTGCCCCGTACCCGGTTCGCCACATGACCTCACACGTGCTTCCCCGAACGCCAGAGGCTTCCAAATAGCAGCGAGGGCCTTGGTGAGTCAGTGGGGAAACTATGCCCTCATTTGGTAAGGTATACAGTGGAAAAACAATAGTCAGCAGCGGAAGCAGTAACGACATGCATAACAACAAAAACCAAACAGTAGAAGCAATGGATATATATAGCAATGATGACAATGATGCAGTAGGTACAAGTATCTATGGAAAGAATAAAACACAACAATGGACTGGAATACAACAGAAAACAAGTGCAAAAGAAAAACAAAATAAACTCCTCAGCATCGCGAGCCCCGTCTAGGTCTCATGCTCTCCAGCTCCAGTGCAATCAAGAACCTGAAGTAGAAGGGAACTTGCCCTTATCTATACCTGCAGCAACATAGTCTTCTTGGGCCCAAAATCATGGCCCAAACAGGGTGTGAGATATAATCCCAGTAGACAATCACCCAAATATTTGTGCCTAATAGTTATTGATTACAAGGCAAGTAATTAAACAAGAAGCAGTAAATAGGAAAACACAAGTAGCTACAATACATAGTTCTAACAAAATAAAGTACGCAAGTAAGAAACCAGCAACAAGAAGAAAATAGGTAACCCTATGGATAACTCTCACAGCGTAACCCTAATGGTTCAACGTATAAGTACTAGCTACCATCTAGGAGACACACATGGTCTCACCCCTCTGGTTCAGTTATGAAATTAAGAAGAATCTCTGGGGAAGCACTCACCGTCAATTCCCCCTATAGTCTCATATCGTGCTAAAGGCTCTCTGGGGAAACAGTCAACATATATTCCCCCTGTGTCCTGCATCGAGGATCAAAAGACTCTCTGAGGAAGCACTCATCTTCAATTCCCCCAGTGGTCTCGTATCATAATTAAAAGTCATTCTGGAGAAGCCCTTATATCAATTCTCCCTTTGGTCTACTACCCTAGGTTATCACAGTCCTGAGTGAAACTAAACATGCTCTGTACGTGTGTACATTGTCCAAGTAAACCCCAAGAACTACTTGGCTATCAACTAAGGCTCAGCCGCAAAACAAGGCAACATTCCACAATCCTACAACTAGGCATGGAAACTGGAAAAACGCCAAAAAAGTAGAATAAGCATAGCATACATTCAAGGTACAGTAAAGCTACCATAATCACAGGAAAAACATCTCCTGTAGAAATCAAGAAAAATAGGCAATACATCACGGGAAAAATAGGAAAACACAATACCCCGTTCAAGGATATTGGTGGAATTTGCACAAAATATTCATCAACTCTCTACAAAAAAGGCACAAACCACCTACCTCGATCCCAGGTGATCGATATCCAGGAACCATGACGACAGATTCCCCTTGGAAAGACGTAGATCTGAGAAAAAGTACATAACGTTCAAACTACGATAACTTGGAAACCAGGAGGAATCAAGAAACAAGACTCAATCCGAAGTAAAAACTCATCGCTTCAATTCCAACGCAATCGACCTTGCCCGAATCAGAGAATGGACGGCAAGGTGGGAGCTCGTCGAAGATCTGGTCGTACGGTCACTCTCGGGCGGACGAAAACTGGAGAAGAAGATGAAAAATGTGGTTAGGCACGACCCCGGTCCATTTAGTAAATAAAAAAAAATTACACGGTGTGTACTTTTAGAGTACACAACGTGTACTGGGTCCTCTCCATACTCCGCCAAAATCGGCCTCCACATCACCCCTACACACCATGTGTGTGGCTCGGGCATGGCCAACACACGGCTTTGAGCCAGATCAGAGTACACAACGTGTACTCATAAAGTACATGGCGTGTACTTTGAAAATTTCCATAAAATCCATTTTTCTTAAAAACACCAAAAAAAAAAGAAAAACATACCTGAACGAAGATCCGGGTTCTTACAATTTCTTAACTCCAAATGTTATGTACTGTTATAAATACATATATATATATATACTTTATATATATGATGTATATGATATCTAAATCATGAATATAATTCTAGAGATAATGAACTATTTACCACATGGATAACTTTTAATTATAAGGTGTCATTTTTGACTCGAGTACCAAATATCGACAAAACAACCATTATTAACATAATTGATTAAAAAATGTTTATAACATGGTAATAAGTGATATAAAAGGAATAATAGACTTGAAAAAGGTTCTAAAACAAGTATAAATTAACTTTAGTTTATTATTTAGGAGAACAAAGAGCAATCGAGTCATGTCGGACACGAGGTAAGGGACTTCATCTCAATCTCCTTTCATTGAGGCATATTTTGTTTTACACACAACTTTATTTTATATGGTGTATAAAAACCTTTGACTTTTCATTTCCTTCAAATGGAATCTTTTTATATGAGGTGTTTTACTAAATGACAAAAAAGAATGTTTCTTTTTAACGTAAGGAGTGACAATGACCTTTTTCGCTGCTGTAAGTATTATTTGATCTATGGAATCCTTAACAAGCCGTAATGTTCTTAAAAGTAAAATAAATACCATATACTATTTTTTCAAATTTTTTATTGAAAATGGTTTTTAAAATAGATTTGTTATTTCAATATATTTAAATGATATATTGTGATTGAAATGTGGAAATTGTATCTTTCCTTTATGTCTGTTTTATGTGTTATGAATATGTTATGGTTATTGTGCATTGTTTACATATACGGGTGGTTCCATGATAAACCTAGGGTAGGTGAGCCCGAGATAGATCTACAATGCATTAGGTAACGTGACATAGGTAAATGTGAATGTTTCTCCTAAGAGATTTAGGGAATATACTGTGATGGGTATTCCAACATAGCTCCCTATGTAGATGTGATAGATACACTGTAAGTATGATATGAATACCCCATGTACCTTTATGATTTATAATTACTATGTGTTATTCATAAATATTATGTTTTAATGAGGTAAGAAAAAGAATTTATGTTTTGTATGCATTTATGTACTAATGATTTCATTATTATTTTATAAACCTTACCGAGCTTTTTATACCCATCCCATGTTTTTGAAATGTTTTTCACAGGACATAAAAATGAATAGGGTCAAGGATGTGATCAAAGAAAAGTCATGTTCTCTAAAACGTGGAACTAGACATGACTTTTTTTTCAAGAGTTTTTATTTTATAAAAAAATGGATACTGAGTAGAATTGTCTACACATAATATTTATGTTGTTATGTAAATGTTACTACCTTATTCTCTAAAACAATAAACCTGAAAAGATCCTCAATGTGAATTATCCATTTAATTCATGATTATGTAATGTTTATGGTCGGGTCCTTATACATAAAGTTATACTAGATATAGGGAATTTTTGAAACATGGTACAAAAATCATTCCTAGGATTAGCTAGCCAATATATTAAAGTAAATCTATGTTGATAGGGATGATATTTTGGTTCATGATTTCCTCATTAATAGTTCAATTATTTCACCTAGTATGACACACATGACTTTTGGATTATGATTTATGTTATTTTTATTTTATAGATAGAATTAAAATAGGGATTTATTACTTGTATCATAATTGGAACATCGGATTCAAATGTCATTATCATGATTTACATTCATTGATTACATGATTACATTACTTGGGTCAATTATTTAATGTGTTTATTTTAAATTATATTGATTTTTCCTATTCAAATTCTTGGCGGAGTGTTATATAAATGACTTTTTAAAAAATTTAAAAAATTTAAATTTATGATTTCTAAATGTAGTTATGTTATGGTATTAGTTATATAAAATTACAATAAAAAATTATGAAGTGTTTTCATGTATACCTTGTATTATTCATTTTATTTAGTTAATCGTAAATTAGTAAATATTTTTTTTCTTAAAATGAAATTCTATGATATGGATCCAATATGTACATGATGTGTCATAAACATTATTATGGATAAATATTTCCAGAAATAGTGCCATTGAATTTAAGGCCTAATGATAATGCGTTTAAATAATTGATATATTTTATGCCTATTAATATTTTTTATAAACATTAATGTCCTGATGTGTTATGGTAACTTTTTTTGAGGCACATATTTGTTATTGTAGAAACTTCCTATATGAAAACCTCTAAAAGAGTGAAAAGAGAAAAGAAATGAGCATGTGAAACCAATAAATTGGCTAGGGACTCTTGTAATGATTGGGAAAGCAATGAGTTTTCCACTCCTTGTGTGTTTGTTGAGAGTTTGAATAGTCGATAGGGAGGGATTATCCTTGAAGTTCACCTTTAATGTATAATCTGATTATTGTGTTTCAGATGAATCATCATCTATTTATTATTGGGAAGGGTGGTATAAATGTGACTATGTTATGGATAGATTTATTTTAGACAATATTTGACCATCGAGAGACACCTTATATAAGAAGTTTGAAACTAGATTCTTATATGCTCCCAAATTGAGTGAAGAACTTGTGTTATATACTTGTAAATAATGATTAGAATGTGTGGTTACCTTAAAAATATTTTTATATATTTTTATTTACTAATTTATTCCCAATTACCATAAGAAAAAACATTGATGAGGAGTTTATGCACCTCATATAGGGGAGTATGTCAGTAATGGAAAATAATGATCACTACATGAATTTATATTATTTACCCCAATGATGGCTGGGGATGAGATGTTAAGGGTTATTCATTTTGAATATTACATGAGGTATGAAGACTATTTTTAATTTAATTTATTATACCATCCATCATTCACGGTGATTCTGAATCCGTTTCTTATTACTGAGAAAAACATATGTGAAGGTCGATGCTCAGGGAAGTTGGATTTTTCTGGGGGTAGCAATGGGTCTTCAAGCTATAGGAAGTTCCATATTAATATTTCATATTATGGAAGTGTTGGATAAGGTATATATACGGGTAGTTCATATATTCCTCAAGGATTAATTTTTTTTAGTTCCATCAATGTGGAAATATAGGAAATATTCTGACTCATTTTTATCGACTTCTAGTTTAATATATATCATGTTGGGGATGGGAAACCTATGAAGGATTTTCTAGAGTACCCAACTATTGAAGAGTAACAATGGATCTAGTTATCTATAGGGTTTAGGTGTGGGTATGTAATGAAATGTTAGCCATATCACTAGATATATATCTTTTATTCTAGGCTATGTCATGGATGTGGTGCCCTAGGGATATGGGAATTGTACCAATTGAATGTTGCTTCACAGGTGACTCGGGCTTGATCTTGGGTCTGATAAATAGCACAATTTCATGTTTTCTATCCCACCGTTGTAGACCAGGAGTTTATTTCATCAATAGTTTTGTGTAAATTTTGTATATAAACTATTTTAAATATTATGGGGGTGGGGATATAGGTAAGATAGATTAAAACTACTTTTTTTGGATCTTGATTTATCATTAAAAACTAATCTTCTCTCTCATTCCTATGGTAATATATGAATAGAATTGAATTAATGCCTAAGGAACATAAATTATACTTCGTTCACCCTTATTGGGTTGCATCAAGGATTATACAAAGAAAATGTGCCAATGTACCAAATCTACTAAAGCTCACTACTAAAAAACAAGGATTTTTCAAGATCACTTTTATTCCCAGGATCACTGCCATTACAAATTTTTGAGAGAAATCACAGTACATACTAGTTTACAAAAAATCACAATTTTTAATCTCAATAATCTCTCAACTAAAGTCTACTCACTTCTCCTTTAGAAGATTCCACATTGGTCAATTTAATATTTATGTTTTACACCTCATTCAATGAATCATTAAGTTCCACTTTTATCCACATGATGAATACCCCTTTAGTAAATAATTATAGGGAAAATCATTATTGTTTGAAAAAACTTCTTTCGCTTAACACTTCACCTGACTTTCGTAGAACTCTACCGACATATTTACAAATTTTTTTCTTTTTTTGGAAGTCCCAACTTCTACAGATGTTTTTTATCAAGGAACATCCTCTTGCAAGCAACTATTATGATTTTCATGAAACTCTATGATGATTTAGAGGTTTAATATTCACTAAGGGCTGGGATTCTTTAATGATGGGGGTAGACACCTATTTATATATCTAGATAAGTATGTGTGAAAAATCGTTACATGACTTTGTGTGAAAAAATTTTAAATGATCACCAAAATTTTCATTTTCACATCATTTTTTCTGTGTAACTCTCTTTATTAGGTGCACATAACTCGATATCTTTTTTTGTTCCAAACTATCTTTCTCATACTTTTAGAACTTGTGGGAAATCCTTTCCTTTTCCAAATTTTGGTTATATATCACCAAATCAACTCTTTTGTGAATCTTAATGAAACATATTCACCCTATCCCACAAATGTTTATATTTACACAGAGTTACTTCCTTTTCCAAAAACAAATTTTTCCATCCCCCAAATTTTTAACCCAAATATTTACAAATAACTTGGAAACAACATCACCTTGTATATGAAATTTTATATAGTACCACTAGAGAATCCATTAATTTTTCATCGACCATTTTCAACATACATGTTCTGTAATCTCTTTGGAAATCCATAACTGAACTTAGAAACATTAAATTTCAATAAACACAATCAACCCAAAAACACTGTAACGTTTCCTTGAGATATTTTCACAATATAAATCATAGTGGGATCAACATTATCATGTTCTTTATTGGACATAATAGTATATCAATATTACATATCTGTTGAGATCGTGGATTTTTTGGAATTATCTGTTTATTATATATATGTAGTAATGTTGATCAACATAGCTTTAGGGTCGTGATTAGATGGAATTTTTTAGTGTTGGTAAATTAACCTTGTAATCGGTGTATATAGTTTCTTCTATGATTTCTTTATATTAGAGATTACTAACTTTTATTTGTTTCGTTGTTTAGTCTATTTATTTCTTTATCGAGCATACATCAACTGCTGTCATCGATAGATATCTTTTCGATCTCTTAAGGGTGATATTTGGGTTCATTATTGAGAGTGGGAGTCATATGTGGGTTGTGAAAAACATAACCACATACATCTTAGTAGGATTATATATCATGTTTTTACACTTGTATTAGATGATGGGGATACATAGTTTCCATTATTTCCTCCCATTTTTTATCAGTTCAAAGATGTGTTTCCTAAAAATTCCTTAGGGTTTCCCCTCAAGAGAGGGATTATAGATCATTTCAAGTGCATGTCAAATTTCCATACCACATTATATAATGGATTCTATGTATATTTAGGAGATAAATGATCAAATGGATTTCTAAAAGGAAAATGTATCTATACGACTGAGTACATCATCATGGGATTCAGCATTCTCTTTAACTATAAAGAAAGATGGTTCCTTATGGATATAGATATACTATCAAAATTTAAACCATCTAACGGTAAAAAAATTTATCCACTCCCATATATCAACATCTTGTTTGATCAGTTTAGGGGACCTTATGTATTTTATTAGATTAATTTGAGATTAAGTAACCAATAACTAACGGTGAGACCTTCAAAAAAACCTCACACTAACATTAAATGTAGATATGGTCTATATATGTATTTGGTGATGCCATTATACCAGGAGAAAGTTTTTGTAGTATTTATAAATCTAATTAATTTTGTATACCATCTGTATATGGAAATATTAAAAGTATTTTTAGTTTAAAATATTCCGATAACATTATTTCTAGTGATTAAAAAAATGTGACATTTAGAAAACAATTATAGGAACACTTCGATAGAATCATCAATATTCCATGTTCTCAATGATAAATTTTTTCATCAGACAAGTAAACTTTATAGGGAATATTATATTTGATGATGGAGTTTCATTAGGCCCTAATAAATTCAAGGAAGTTATCTCTTGGGAGCATCCCAAGAACAATTTTATTATCCTCATATTATTGGGTTTAGTTTATTGTTACCAAAGGATCATCCATGAATTCTCTAGCATGGAACTATCGATCATAGTCCTGACAACAATAGGGGTAAATATTATTTGGTCTAAAAATGTGAGAGTGAATTTTAAGAGTTGAATAAGGTGTTGTCTATAGTGTCGATCCTAAAATGACCTTAGATGATTAGGGAGTATAACTTGTACTATTGTAGAGACCCGGAGCCTGACGTACATGTACATTACATTACTTTTGCGGAATACTTAGTACATTACAAAAACACACACACAAGGACCGTAATAGTTTAGTGTCTTTGGAAACTTGGAATATAATGTTCTAATCGTGGTGAAAGATCTTCAACAACTCCCATAAAGATCTTCCTTTTTTTACCTAAAACCTTTCTTTATATCCTGGGGAAAAGAAAACATAAAAGGGTGAGATCAAATGCTCAGTAAGGGTAAACAAAATAAATATCAATCACATCATATTTATAAGAACATAACATTTTGGAAATCTTATCCTGCAAAAGAGAGCATAATTTCATAACATGGGATAAATCATGGCAGTGAAATGTAATCACAATAATCATAACTTAAAACATTAAACTTTGTGGAATTCACACATAATCATAGAGAATCATTTCTTGTTAGTCAAGACTTATTGCCAAGACTATCTTAGTGGACAAAGTCCCTTTCTGAATCGAGTAACCCTCGTTTCAGTCCTGTTTCACTGAACCGATATAACCTACCATTCCAGCCATGTCTATCTCATGAGATATAAAATCATTACCCAATTCATTGGAGGGAGATATATGTCCCACCCATCTCATAATGATACCATTCTTATGTGTGCCACAAAATCATAAATCATACATCATTTCATAACCCATGTAGTAAAAATGGGATTCGTAAACATCGTGACATCATAAAACAATTCATATAAGATAAAGGAATTCATAAAAATAATTCCATCACAACATAACCAAATCCATGTAATAATAGGGATAGAAACAGAACCCTATGTTATCTTACATGGAAAATAATTGTGATAAAACACTTGAAATGAATTCTTGAAAAAAATATCCTTTCTTCTTCAAAATCAATTTCTTTTCACAAAACGTCATGAAATTTTAAAAGAAAGATATTTTATTGAAAATAGTCATGAAATATTTTGGAGGAAGATTCATGAAAATAAGGCTTTATAAAACCGTAAAAATCCGTTCGTGCCGTATAAGTTAAAAAAACATTCTTCTCATACATTTGTCGGAAAAGTCAAAAAGTACCTCGTACGAAAAATGACAAAAGATTCCTTTCATATCTTTTACTAAAAACTCACCGAAGTGTAAAATTGGATTTAAAAAATTTTAGGTGGATGTAAATAATATTACATATTGAGGAAACATGGATTTGGATGATAAAATACAACCCAGTAAATACCAAAGTATAAACAATCTCGGATAAAAATGAGATTGTGATATTTCCCTTACCTTAGGTCTGATTTTCTTTGTACGTGTCCGAAGCTCCTGTATAATGGTTTAAATAATGTTATTTACTTATTAAAGAATCATACATATTGACATGATATCATATATGGTCATATTCTTAGCTTCTTATTAGTAATATTTCATTGTTACTTGTTACTCGGGTCTTTATTGCCTTTTGTTCTTATGCGTGTTTTGCCGAATAAATTCGTATTCTTCTTTTAAGGTTATAGATACCTTATATCCAGAATGGTATTAGTTTAACATATATCATATTTATTCATTCAATTCATTTATATAATTACTATGTAATGATGATCATGTAGAACGAGTCGCATCACATCGTGGAGACGGTATTCCGTACGTACGTACGAGCGATGATATTGTTCCCATGATCGTGGAATTGTATTTAAGTGTATTTATACTATTTAAGTATCAATATCAATTTATAATAGTTATATATAGTTACTCATTACACCATTATACCCATCCTTGTAAGGTGATGGCGGAAAATAGACTACACCACGGCGTGGAGACGGTATTCCGTACGTACGCATGCGTGGTGATTTCATTTTTCCGAAGGATGGATAGAAGGAGAATTAGGGTTGTTTCATATTTATAATAACATATAAGTATGTAAGTAATACTGATGTTATTACTTTATCATGAAACAACTAAAGAAGAAGAAGTTGAAGAAGAAAGAAATTGAAAAGATCAGTAATGGATATTACATCTTCTTTTAAACGCCTCTTTGAATCCTCCACTTAGGGAACTAAGATTGGTCTTTGAAGAAGACCAGGACCTATAGGATTATTATAGGGAAGTGGAGAAGGGATTTTGGAAGGGGTTGGCCGAGCTTGAGTGCTCAAATTGGTGTGAGGAGGAGGGGGAGGAGGTGCCCTTTTATAAGGGAGGAGAGGGGCACCTTAGGAATATCTCAAAATATTATTTTATATTAAAGACAGAATCAGTTTATAATGGTTCCAAAGGGTCTTATTTCGAAGGTAAAGTGGGGATGGGTCTAAAGCCTATCAACAAATAGGATTTAGACAAGTTTAGGTTATTATTTTAACCTTATCAATTAGATTTAACTCTAAGTTAAATAATTTAACTTTTACCGTGTCTTTTTGTTTTCTTAAACTATATGGTTAATACACTTACTATAACAGGCCAAAAGAACCCCAAATTTTTTATTATTAATATATATATCTTTATCTAAGTCATTTGGCCGAACCCTAGATTTTTAGGAATAAAATAACAATTAACAATAGAATATTTGATTTAAAAACTATTTTGTGTCAATTTTGACACTATTTGATATATGATTTTTGTGAAAGTCATAACAGAATTATATGTTCGAACCAAGTTGCTTAAATCCACAATAATATATCATAGTAACCTATAAAATTAGTGTAATTCATAAAAAGTTTCAAATTGCATTTATTTTGGTGTTTATAACATCTATTATGTCAATATTTCATTAATAAGATAATTACTGCATCATCATTGTGTCATAAATAAATTAACTTATTTAATGTCTAAAAATTACAAATAAAATATCATTATGTATGAAATATTTTTAGATTTCTAATGAATATTTATAGTCTAATTTATCTTATGTATATCCCCATATTAAAAATGTTTTAGTAAATAAACTTTGATTTTAACTCTTTTAACCCTTCTTTAAATAAATTAATAATAAATGTTCTAATCTAATCCAAGTGGGCCTAAATGGTCATATTTTATTCCTAAGTTTGTTTTTGGTCAAATTACACTTATCCAATAGAATTAGGACATGTGTTAGGGTAATAATAATATCATATTTACCCTTAATTACCCTATTTACTTTTAACCGTGGTAAAAAAAATTAAAAATTTACTATTCACCAAAAATTATTTTCATCTCATTGAACCACATTTTAGTCCTTGATATTAAACATGTCTCTAGGATTTTTGAAATTCCACTCACAGAAGCGGTAAAATTAAGTTTTATGAACAATTTCGTTTTTTTTAACTACCACTTAGTGGTTTCACTTTTCATCAAAAATTGAAAGTTTTCAGAAAAATACCAAAAATTAGGCCTAAGCTATATTTGATATTATGAACTCAAAAATGATGTCTATTTTACCAAATTCAAAACATATCTGTTGCATTAACTAATTTAAAAATTAATTCCCGTCGTTAAAACAAATAGCGTGTTTTTAAGAGATAATAACTATCATAAGATTGAAACTTGTTTATAAGTGCTTTAAATGTGAAATTACATCCAATGACCAACATTGTATTGAATTGTAAAAATATATTCTAAATATACTTTAAAACCACTCAAATTAATAATTTATCACTATTAATTATTTCGATTAAAAAAGTTGTTTTTAATTAAAATTCAGTAATTTTCACTATTCATTAGAATATGAAAGTAATCTGAAAAGTACCAAAATTTCACCTTAGGCTAAATTCGATACTCCGAATCCAAAAATGAAGTCCATTTTGAGAGATAAAATTTCTACAATTTTAAAAGGTGGTTATTACTATTCATAACGGCTAGTTTTAATAATATTTTAATAGCATATCGTTGTTTAGTGAAACTCGGTATTGCGTACTACACACGCTATCGAGGAAGGTCGCGATTGCGTGTAATACAAGGCAAGTCAAGGATGCGTGTTGTGCAAGCTCCTTTTGGTGTAGCGTACAACACAAGACATTAGTGAAATTAAAAAGAATATTTTTCATAAAATTTCGGGGTGTTACATTCTACCCCCCTTAAAATGAATTTATCCCTCGAAATTCATCGGGGTTATAAATGGCTTACTATTAGAAAGTTTCTTTAATATAAACCCACATCGTAAAAAGGATTACCAAAACCAATCTTTAAAAACAAAGGTATGAAACGTAACGGTTACCCAAATAAACTAATCACTGGGTTTCCACATAGGTGAAAATATGGATATGGAAGAGAAATTTAACCATCATGTTCTGATGGAGAGTGGTAGAGAACATGGCTATAGAAATGCCAATAATCACAAATCCATAGATTTGTGATGATATAAGGTACCATCTGATTCATCAGGTATAAGATCACTAGGACAACATTTTTGGTTTTCAAGATCATTTCCCTAAAGTTGAAAATTTGAATTAGAATAAATACTTACTTTATTTTCGTACAATCTCACTGTTGTTCGTGCCTTGAACAATTTTCACTTCATCTCTTAAATAAATAAAGTTGAATTTTTTATTTGTGAAGTGTTAGCAGATCATGTGATATAATGACGGGTCATTCCATCTGTCTCAAACAAAAGGTTTGAAAAGTTATAAGGTCATCTTATGGTTAGATTAATCGTATATGGTTCCAAAAATGAACTTATACTTCATATATCATACCGCTTAATAAAATAAAACTAGTTTCTACTAAACAGGGACTTCCTGTAGGACAGTGGTAGGCGATAAAGGCCAGTCGCATTTCGGTTGTGGGTTCGATTCCCACAGCCTTGTCTGACGCGATGGGCTGTCGCCCATCCTGCAGGTTGTTCTTTTTCTAAAGCTATATTACTATAACATCCCATCAATAATATCGAAAAACGTTTTATCCTAACTTATGTCCAACATAATCCATTCTAATCTTTAGGCTTATCTAAAATACTTCGGTCAAGGCTTATAGTATAAAGGAAATGATTACTTGAAATGTCACAGAATAATCACGTGAATGCCATCATTTATCCCCCATATATCATAAGATATATCTTGTTGGTCAAATTACAAACATGTGAATACCTTAATCATGTATTCTCTTGAAGAATGAATACCCATTGAACCTTAGTGAAAACATGAATGTAGTTAAAAGTTAACACTTTCCACATACCAAAATCCTCAAAATTCTATATACTCAAACCATGAAATCACTTAGTCCTTATATCAATCATGAGCTCATGAATACTGTTAAACATTTCATTTTCTCATTTTCCCTTCATTATGTGAATATCCTCTTATTTCCAAAAATATCTCAATCACTTTGAATACCACATTAGACCAATACATAAATATTCCAATACTCCATGATACAACATTATTTTGGAATCCCATTACATAAACACTTAATCATTCCACCACATCGTTGTCATATTAAACATCGCCAATAGTGATCACATGTGACTTCCCTTTGTCCTTTTCCTTAAGCGGTTGCTCATGTCGATCATCACTAACCCTTGGATTAGGGCATTTATTGGCATAATGCCCCATTTCCTTGCACTTGAAACATTGAAGTGTTGGTGGTGCGTTCTCTGCAGTCTTTTCTTTATTCACATCATTAGAAACCCTTTTTCCATTACTTCGACACTCAGCTGCTCGATGACCTTCTTTTCCATACTTAAAACATTTTCTAGTCCCTTTAAGACAATCTCCACCATGCTTCTTTCCACACTTTGAGCATAAGGAAAAATTCATCTTCTTTTCGCCATTATTCTGAGATTTCTCCTTGAACTCCATCTTTCGTTTCTTGTCAAAACCATGAGATGGATATGTAACACCAACTTCCATTTCTACCTTGATAGCACAACGCACAATTTCTTCATAGTTACTGAAGTCTCTTATAGCTAATGCCCTTCAAAGACTTGGTTTTAAGCCACTGAAAAATCGATCAACTTTACTTTCAGGTTGGATGATAATACCAGATTCATACCTTGCAAGTCTTGTAAAATTCGCTTCGTATATACCAACAGATTCATCATCCTTCTGCTTCAGCTCAAGAAACTCCTTTTCCATCTTTGTTCGAAGAATACGAGGGAAGTACTTACTGAAAAACAAGTTCTTGAACTCGTCCCATTCCATGGACTCAATTTCAACTCTTGGCCTCGTATTCTCGATAAGATTCCACCATTGATCAGCTTCACCTTCCAAACGATATACTGCTAAGATGACTTTATCATGTTCAGAACATTGAAAAACTGAAAATATCTTTTCAGTGGTACTGATCCATTGTTCAGCAACAAGTGGATCGAAAGTCCCACTGAAAGAAGGTGGACGTTGCCTCATGAAGGACTCAATAGAATATTGTTCCCTTCTCTGCTCATTTGGAAGTCCAGAATGATTCATAGCTTGTGTAAGTATAGCAATAAGATTTTGCACTCCATCTCCCATAACATTTGTTTGTTCAGGAGGAAAATCATTGCATTGTCTATTTCATTGATCAACACGGTTCCTTCGGGTTCCAGCCATCGTCTAAAACCCAAAAAGAATAGTGTGAGAGGAAAAAATCATGCTAGGGAAAACAACATTATAAAGGGGGAGTATCCTCAATATCTAACTTCTTAGGTTAAATTCTAAGATCGTTAGCGCAATTCTAGGACTATAACCTATACATATACTTAACCTTAGGGACATCCCTAGACATACCTTAGAAATATCTCTAGGGATCTCACTATCGTTTTCGCATCCTAGTTTCCAAAGGTTGACTAATCCTTTCCTCTGATACCAACTGTAGAGACCCGGAGCCTGACGTACATGTACATTACATTACTTTTGCGGAATACTTAGTACATTACAAAAACACACACACAAGGACCGTAATAGTTTAGTGTCTTTGGAAACTCGGAATATAATCTTCTAATCGTGGTGAAAGATCTTCAACATCTCCCATAAAGATCTTCCTTTTTTTTACCTAAAACCTTTCTTTATATCCTGGGGAAAAGAAAACATAAAAGGGTGAGCTCAAATGCTCAGTAAGGGTAAACAAAAGAAATATCAATCACATAATATTTATAAGAACATAACATTTTGGAAATCTTATCCTGCAAAAGAGAGCATAATTTCATAACATGGGATAAATCATGGCAGTGAAATATAATCACAATAATCATAACTTAAAACATGAAACTTTTTGGAATTCACACATAATCATAGAGAATTATTTCTTGTTAGTCAAGACTTATTTCCAAGACTATCTTAGTGGACAAAGTCCCTTTCTGAATCGAGTAACCCTCGTTTCAGTCCTGTTTCACTGAACCGGTATAACCTACCATTCCAGCCATGTCTATCTCATGAGATATAAAATCATTACCCAATGCATTGGAGGGAGATATAGGTCCCACCCATCTCATAATGATACCATTCTTATGTGTGCCACAAAATCATAAATCATACATCATTTCATAACCCATGTAGTAAAAATGGGATTCGTAAACATCGTGACATCATAAAACAATTCATATAAGATAAAGGAATTCATAAAAATAATTCCATCACAACATAACCAAATCAATGTAATAATAGGGATAGAAACAGAACCCTATGTTATATTAGATGGAAAATAATTTTGATAAAACACTTGAAATGAATTCTTGAGGAAAATATCCTTTCTTCTTCAAAATCAATTTCTTTTCACAAAACGTCATGCAATTTTAAAAGAAAGAGATTTTATTGAAAATAGTCATGAAATCTTTTTGAGGAAGCTTCATGAAAATAAGGCTTTATGAAACCATAAAAATCCGTTCGTGCCGTATAAGTTAAAAAAAACATTCTTCTCGTACATTTGTCGGAAAAGTCAAAAAGTACCTCGTACGAAAAACGACAAAAGATTTCTTTCATATCTTTTACTAGAAACTCACCGAAGGGTAAAATTGGATTTAAACAATTGTAGGTGGATGGAAATAATATTACATATTGAGGAAACATGGATTTGGATGATAAAATACAACCCAGTAAATACCAAAGTAAAAACAATCTCGGATAAAAATGAGATTGTGATATTTCCCTTACCTTAGGTCCGATTTGCTTTGTACGTGTCCGAAGCTCCTGTATAATGGTTTAAATAATGTTATTGACTTATTAAAGAATCATACATATTGATATGATATCATATATGGTCATATTCTTAGCTTCTTATTAGTAATATTTCATTGGTACTTGTTACTCGGGTCTTTATTGCCTTTTGTTCTTATGCGTGTTTTGCCGAATAAATTCTTATTCTTCTTTTAAGGTTATAGATACCTTATATACAGAATGGTATTAGTGTAACATATATCATATTTATTCATTCAATTAATTTATATAATTACTATGTAATGATGATCATGTAGAATGAGTCGCATCACATCGTGGAGACAGTATTCCATACGTATGCACGAGCGATGATATTGTTCCCATGATCGTGGAATTGTATTTAAGTGTATTTATACTATTTCAGTATCAATATAAATTTATAATAGTTATATATAGTTACTCATTACACCATTATACCCATCCTTGTAAGGTGATGGTGGAAAATAGATTACACCACGGTGTGGAGACGGTATTCCGTATGTACGCACGCGCGGTGATTTAATTTTTCTGAAGGATGGATAGAAGGATAATTAGGGTTGTTTCATATTTATAATAACATATAAGTATGTAAGTAATACTGATGTTATTACTTTATCATGAAACAACTAAATAAGAAGAAGTTGAAGAAGAATGAAATTGAAAAGATCGGTGATGGATATTACCTCTTCTTTTAAACGCCTCTTTGAATCCTCCACTTAGGGAACTAATATTGGTCTTTGAATAAGACCAAGACCTCTAGGATTATTCTAGATAAGTGGATAAGGGATTTTTAAAGGGGTTGGCCGAGTTTGAGTGCTCAAATTGGTGTGAGGAGGAGGGGGAGGAGGTGCCCTTTTATAAGGGAGGAGAGGGGCACCTTAGGAATATCTCAAAATATTATTTTATATTAAAGTCAAAATCGGTTTATAATGGTTCCAAAGGGTCTTATTTAGAAGGTAAAGTGGGGATGGGTCGAAATCCTATCAACCAATAGGATTTAGACAAGTTTAGGTTATTATTTTAACCTTATCAATTAGATTTAACTCTAAGTTAAATAATTTAACTTTTACCGTGTCTTTTTGTTTTCTTACACTATATGGTTAATACACTTACTATAACATGCCAAACGAACCCCAAATTGTTAATATTAATATATATATACTTATCTAAGTCATTTGGCCGAACCTTAGATTTTTAGGAATAAAATAACAATTAACAATATAATATTTGATTTAAAAACTATTTTGTGTCAATTTTGACACTATTTGATATATGATTTTTGTGAAAGTCATAACAGAATTATATGTTCGAACCAAGTTGATTACATCAACAATAATATATCATAGTAACCTATAAAATTAGTGGAATTCATAAAAAGTTTCAAATTGCATTTATTTTGGTGTTTATAACATCTATTATGTCAATATTTCATTAATAAGATAATTACTGCATCATCATTGTGTCATAAATAAATTAACTTATTTAATGTCTAAAAATTACAAATAAAATACCATTATGTATGAAATCGTTTTATCTTTCTAATTAATATTTATAGTCGAATTTATCTTATGTATAACCCCATATTAAAAATGTTTTAGTAAATAAACTTTGATTTTAACTCTTTTAACCCTTCTTTAAATAAATTAATAATAAATGTCCTAATCTAATCCAAGTGGGCCTAAATGGTCATATTTTATTCCTAAGTTTTTTTTGGTCGAATTACACTTATCCAATAGAATTAGGACATGTGTTAGGGTAATAATAATATCATCTTTACCCTTAATTACCCTATTTACTTTTAACCGTGGTAAAAAAAGTAAAAAATTACTATTCACCAAAAATTATTTTCATCTCATTGAACCACATTTTAGTCCTTGATATTAACCATGTCTCTCGGATTTTCGAAATTCCACTCACAGAAGCGGTAAAATTAAGTTTTATGAACAAATCATTTTTTTTAACTACCACTTAGTGGTTTCACTATTCATCAAAAATTGAAAGTTTTCAGAAAAATACAAAAAATTAGGCCTAAGCTATATTTGATATTATGAACTCAAAAATGATGTCTATTTTACCAAATTAAACACATATCAGTTGCATTAACTAATTTAAAAATTTATTCCCTTCGTTAAAACAAATTGCGTGTTTTTAAGAGATAATAACTATCAAAAGATTTAAACTTGTTTATAAGTGCCTTAAATTTGAAATTTCATCCAATGAACAACATTGTATTGAATTGTAAAAATATATTCTAAATATACTTTAAAACCACTCAAATTAATAATTTATCACTATTAATTATTTCGATTAAAAAAGTTGTTTTTAATTAAAATTTCGTAATTTTCACTATTCATCAGAATATGAAAGTTATCCGAAAAGTACCAAAATTTCACCTTAGGCTAAATTTGATACTCCGAATCCAAAAATGAAGTCCATTTTGAGAGATAAAATTTCTACAATTTTAAAAGGTGGTTATTACTATTCATAATGGCTAGTTTTAATAATATTTTAATAGCATATCGTTGTTTAGTGAAACTCGGTATTGCGTACTACACACGCTATCGAGGAAGGTCACGATTGCGTGTAATACAAGGCAAGTCAAGGATGGGTGTTGTGCAAACTCCTTTTGGTGTAGCGTACAACACAAGACATTAGTGAAATTAAAAAGAATATTTTTCATAAAATTTCAGGGTGTTACATTATACCCCCCTTAAAATGAATTTCGCCCTCGAAATTCGTCGGGGTTATAAATGGTTTACTATTCGAAAGTTTCTTTAATAGAAACCCACATCGTAAAAAGGATTACCAAAACAAATCTTTAAAAACAAAGGTATGAAACGTAACGGTTACCCAAATAAACTAATCACTGGGTTTCCACATAGGTGAAAATATGGATATGGAAGAGAAATTTAACCATCATGTTCAGATGGAGAGTGGTAGAGAACATGGCTATGGAAATTCCAGTAATCACAAATCCATAGATTTGTGATGATATAAGGTACCATCTGATTTATCAGGTATAAGATCACTAGGACAACATTTTTGGTTTTCAAGATCATTTCCCTAAAGTTGAAAATTTGAATTAGAATAAATACTTACTTTATTTTGGTACAATCTCACTGTTGTTCGTGCCTTGAACAATTTTCACTTCATCTCTTAAATAAATGAAGTTGAATTTTTTATTTGTGAAGTGTTAGCAGATCATGTGATATAATGACGGGTCATTCCATCTGTCTCAAACAAAAGGTTTGAAAAGTTATAAGTTCATCTTATGGTTAGATTAATCGTATATGGTTCCAAAAATGAACTTATACTTCATATATCATACCGCTTAATAAAATAAAACTAGTTTATACTAAACAGGGACTTCATATAGGCCAGTGGTAGGCGATAAAGGCCAGTCGCATTTCGGTTGTGGGTTCGATTCCCACAGCCTTGTCCGACGCGATGGGCTGTCGCCCATCCTGCAGGTTGTTCTTTTTCTAAAGCTATATTACTATAACATCCCATCAATAATATCGAAAAACGTTTTATCCTAACTTATGTCCAACATAATCCATTCTAATCTTTAGGCTTATCTAAAATACTTCGGTCAAGGCTTATAGTATAAAGGAAATGATTACTTGAAATGTCACAGAATAATCACGTGAATGCCATCATTTATCCCCCATATATCATAAGATATATCTTGTTGGTCAAATTACAAACATGTGAATACCTTAATCATGTATTCTCTTGAAGAATGAATACCCATTTAACCTTAGTGAAAACATGAATGTAGTTAAAAGTTAACACTTTCCACATACCAAAATCCTCAAAATTCTATATACTCAAACCATGATATCACTTAGTCCTTATATCAATCATGAGCTCATGAATACTGTTAAACATTTCATTTTCTCATTTTCCCTTCATTATGTGCATATCATCTTATTTCCAAAAATATCTCAATCACTTTGAATACCACATTAGACCAATACATAAATATTCCAATACTCCATGATACAACATTATTTTGGAATCCCATTACATAAACACTTAATCATTCCACAACATCGTTGTCATATTCAACATCACCAATAGTGATCGCATGTGACTTCACTTTGTCCTTTGCCTTAAGCGGTTGCTCATGTCGATCATCACTAAACCTTGGATTAGTGCATTTATTGGCATAATGCCCCATTTCCATGCACTTGAAACATTGAAGTGTTGGTGGTGCGTTCTCTGCAGTCTTTTCTTTATTCACATCATTAGAAACCCTTTTTCCATTACTTCGACACTCAGCTGCTCGATGGCCTTCTTTTCCACACTTAAAACATTTTCTAGTCCCTTTAAGACAATCTCCACCATGCTTCTTTCCACACTTTGATCATAAGGAAACATTCATCTTCTTTTCGCCATTATTATGAGATTTCTCCTTGAACTCCATCTTTCGTTTCTTGTCAAAACCATGAGATGGATATGTAACACCAACTTCCATTTCTACCTTGATAGCACAACGCACAATTTCTTCATAGCTACTGAAGTCTCTTATAGCTAATGCCCTTCGAAGACTTGGTTTTAAGCCACTGAAAAATCGATCAACTTTACTTTCAGGTTGGATGATAATGCCAGATGCATACCTTGCAAGTATTGTAAAATTCGCTTCGTATATACCAACAGATTCATCATCGTTCTGCTTCAGCTCAAGAAACTCCTTTTCCATCTTTGTTCGAAGAATACGAGGGAAGTACTTACTGAAAAAAAAGTTCTTGAACTTGTCCCATTCCATGGACTCAATTTCATCTCTTGGCCTCGTATTCTTGATAAGATCCCACCATTGATCAGCATCACCTTCCAAACGATATACTGCTAAGATGACTTTATCATGTTCCAAACATTGAAGAACTGAAAATATCTTTTCAGTGGTACTGATCCATTGTTCGGTAACAAGTGGATCGGAAGTCCCACTGAAAGAAGGTGGACGTTGCCTCATGAAGGACTCAATAGAATATTGTTCCCTTCTCTGCTCATTTAGAAGTCCAGAATGATTCATAGCTTGTGTAAGTATAGCAATAAGATTTTGCACTCCATCTCCCATAACATTTGTTTGTTCAGGAGGAAAATCATTGCATTTTCCATTGCATTGATCAACACGGTTCCTTCGGGTTCCAGCCATCGTCTAAAACCCAAAAAGAATAGTGTGAGAGGCAAAAATCATGCTAGGGAAAAAAACATTATAAAGGGGGAGTATCTTCAATATCTAACTTCTTAGGTTAAATTATAAGATCGTTAGCGCAATTCTAGGACTATAACCTATACGTATACTTAACCTTAGGGACATCCCTAGACATACCTTAGAAATATCTCTAGGGATCTCACTAACGTTTTCGCATCCTAGTTTCCAAAGGTTGACTAAACCTTTCCTCTGATACCAACTTTAGAGACCCGGAGCCTGACGTACATGTACATTACATTACTTTTCCGGAATACTTAGTACATTACAAAAACACACACACAAGGACCGTAATAGTTTAGTGTCTTTGGAAACTAGGAATATAATCTTCTAATCGTGGTGAAAGATCTTCAAAATCTCTCATAAAGATCTTCCTTTTTTTACCTAAAACCTTTCTTTATATCCTGGGGAAAAGAAAACATAAAAGGGTGAGCTCAAATGCTCAGTAAGGGTAAACAAAAGAAATATCAATCACATCATATTTATAAGAACACAACATTTTGGAAATCTTATCCTGCAAAAGAGAGCATAATTTCATAACATGGGATAAATCATGGCAGTGAAATGTAATAACAATAATCACAACTTAAAACATGAAACTTTGTGGCATTCACACATAATCATAGAGAATCATTTCTTGTTAGTCAAGACTTATTGCCAAGACTATCTTAGTGGACAATGTCCCTTTCTGAATCGAGTAACCCTCGTTTCAGTCCTGTTTCACTGAACCGGTATAACCTACCATTCTAGCCATGTCTATCTCATGAGATATAAAATCATTACCCAATGCATTGGAGGGAGATATAGGTCCCACCCATCTCATAATGATACCATTCTTATGTGTGCCACAAAATCATAAATCATACATCATTTCATAACCCATGTAGTAAAAATGGGATTCGTAAACATCGTGACATCATAAAACAATTCATATAAGATAAAGGAATTCATAAAAATAATTCCATCACAACATAACCAAATCAATGTAATAATAGGGATATAAACAGAACCCTATGTTATCTTATATGTAAAATAATTTTGATAAAACACTTGAAATGAATTCTTGAGGAAAATATCCTTTCTTCTTCAAAATAAATTTTTTTCACAAAACGTCATGCAATTTTAAAAGAAAGAGATTTTATTGAAAATAGTCATGAAATATTTTGGAGGAAGCTTCATGAAAATAAGGCTTTATAAAACCGTAAAAATCCATTCGTGCCGTATAAGTTAAAAAAACATTCTTCTCGTACATTTGTCGGAAAAGTCAAAAAGTACCTCGTACGAAAAACGACAAAAGATTCCTTTCATATCTTTTACTAAAAACTCACCGAAGGGTAAAATTGTATTTAAACAATTGTAGGTGGATGGAAATAATATTACATATTGAGGAAACATAGATTTGGATGATAAAATACAACCCAGTAAATACCAAAGTATAAACAATCTCGGATAAAAATGAGATTGTGATATTTCCCTTACCTTAGATCCGATTTGCTTTGTACGTGTCTGAATCTCCTGTATAATGGTTTAAATAATGTTATTGACTTATTACCTAATCATACATATTGATATGATATCATATATGGTCATATTCTAATCTTTTTATTAGTAATATTTCATTGTTGCTTGTTACTCAGGTCTTTATTGCCTTTTGTTCTTATGCGTGTTTTGCCGAATAAATTCTTATTCTTCTTTGTAAGGTTATAGATACCTTATATCCAGAATGGTATTAGTGTAACATATATCATATTTATTCATTCAATTCATTTATATAATTACTATGTAATGATGATCATGTAGAACGAGTCGCATCACATCGTGGAGACGGTATTCCGTACGTACGCACGAGCGATGATATTGTTCCCATGATCGTGGAATTGTATTTAAGTGTATTTATACTATTTCAGTATCAATATCAATTTATAATAGTTATATATAGTTACTCATTACACCATTATACCCATCCTTGTAAGGTGATGGCGGAAAATAGATTACACCACGGCGTGGAGACGGTATTCCGTACGTACGCACGCGCGGTGATTTCATTTTTCCGTAGGATGGATAGAAGGTGAATTAGGGTTGTTTCATATTTATAATAACATATCAGTATGTAAGTAATACTGATGTTATTACTTTATCACGAAACAACTAAAGAAGAAGAAGTTGAAGAAGAAAGAAATTGAAAAGATCGGTAATGGATATTACCTCTTCTTTTAAACGCCTCTTTGAATCCTCCACTTAGGGAACTAAGATTGGTATTTTAAGAAGACCAGGACCTCTAGGATTATTCTAGGGAAGTGGAGAAGGGATTTTGGCCGGGGTTGGCCGAGATTGAGTGCTAAAATTGGTGTGAGGAGGAGGGGGAGGAGGTGCCCTTTTATAAGGGAGGAGAGGGGCACCTTAGGAATATCTCAAAATATTAATTTATATTAAAGTCAAAATCAGTTTATAATGGTTCCAAAGGGTCTTATTTCGAAGGTAAAGTGGGTATGGGTCTAAATACGATCAACCAATAGGATTTAGACAAGTTTAGGTTATTATTTTAACCTTATCAATTAGATTTAACTCTAAGTTAAATAATTTAACTTTTACCGTGTCTTTTTGTTTTCTTACACTATATGGTTAATACACTTACTATAACATGCCAAACGAACCCAAAATTGTTTATTATTAATATATATATCCTTATATAAGTCATTTGGCCGAACCTTATATTTTTAGGAATAAAATAACAATTAACAATATAATATTTGATTTAAAAACTATTTTGTGTCAATTTTGACACTATTTGATATATGATTTTTGTGAAAGTCATAACAGACTTATATGTTCGAACAAAGTTGATTAAATAAACAATAATATATCATATTAACCTATAAAATTAGTGGAATTCATAAAAAGTCTCAAATTGCATTTATTCTGGTGTTTATAACATCTATTATGTCAATATTTTATTAATAAGATAATTACTGCATCATCATTGTGTCATAAATAAATTAAATTATTTAATGTCTAAAAATTACAAATAAAATACCCATATGTAGGAAATCTTTTTATATTTCTAATGAATATTTATAGTCGAATTTATCTTATGTATAACCCCATATTAAATTTTTTTTAGTAAATAAACATTGATTTTAACTCTTTTAACCCTTCTTTAAATAAATTAATAATTAATGTTCTAATCTAATCCAAGTGGGCCTAAATGGTCATATTTTATTCCTATGTTTGTTTTTGGTCGAATTACACTTATCCAATAGAATTAGGACATGTGTTAGGGTAATAATAATATCATCTTTACCCTTAATTACCCTATTTACTTTTAACCGTGGTAAAAAAAGTAAAAATTTACTATTCACCAAAAATTCTTTTCATCTCATTGAACCACATTTTAGTCCTTGATATTAACCATGTCTCTCGGATTTTCGAAATTCCACTCACAGAAGCGGTAAAATTAAGTTTTATGAACAATTCAGTTTTTTTAACTACCACTTAGTGGTTTCACTATTCATCAAAAATTGAAAGTTTTCAGAAAAATACCAAAAATTAGGCCTAAACTATATTTGATATTATGAACTAAAAAATGATGTCTATTTTACCAAATTCAAAACATATCAGTTGCATTAACTAATTTAAAAATTAATTCCCGTCGTTAAAACAAATAGCCTGTTTTTAAGAGATAATAACTATCAAAAGATTGAAACTTGTTTATAAGTGCTTTAAATGTGAAATTACATCCAATGAACAACATTGTATTGAATTGTAAAAATATATTCTAAATATACTTTAAAACCACTCAAATTAATAATTTATCACTATTAATTATTTCGATTAAAAAAGTTGTTTTTAATTAAAATTTGGTAATTTTCACTATTCATCAGAATATGAAAGTTATCCGAAAGGTACCAAAATTTCACCTTAGGCTAAATTCGATACTCCGAATCCAAAAATGAAGTCCATTTTGAGAGATAAAATTTCTACAATTTTAAAAGGTGGTTATTACTATTCATAACGGCTAGTTTTAATAATTTTTTAATAGCATATCGTTGTTTAGTGAAACTCGGTATTGCGTACTACACACGCTATCGAGGAAGGTCGCGATTGAGTGTAATACAAGGCAAGTCAAGGATGCGTGTTGTGAAAGCTCCTTTTGGTGTATCGTACAACACAAGACATTAGTGAAATTAAAAAGAATATTTTTCATAAAATTTCGGGGTGTTACAACTATGATGCATCTGTTAATAGGTTGGGATCATTATTGATACAGGTTGTTCATGTGGTCCCTTTTGGGTCTAGGTAGTAGAGGTCACATGAGAGAAAAGACTATACACATGACTTGGAATTCGTTGTTTTGTTATATGCCTTTAGGTTTTTATGTAATTTTTAACTGGGTTAGATTTTCGTAGTGTATACCGACCTAAATACCATGAAGTATCTTGTATCCTAGTGAAACTGAAATCATCAACAATAGAAGTGGGTCGAGTATTTAAAATATAATGATTTTGACATGGAACATATAACTGGATAGCTAACATGATTATATATTCGTTGATATGGAAAGTATGAGTGGTTTATTGGAAAGTGTAGAATAAAACATTAGTCACCACATAGAGAGTGAAATACTATAGAAATTAAAAAAAATTCAATATTTGGCCTAAGTGGTTCCCAAACCAAACATGATAGATTACATTTTAGTGGATTCCTTGGAAATGTCCTAGGATCTATTGAAAAAACCTTATATGTGAATCTTATGATAAACTCATTAATTAAATTTAATGTCATTGATAATATCAATTATGAATGGATTAAATAATTAAAATGGAATAAAGAGACACATGATGATTTCATGATATTGGGAATTACCCACTAAGACCAATTTATGCATCGTGATTCAGGTATGTTAGGTATAACCTCCCAATGATCCATTTATACTTAGTGATTGCAGGATATCAGGGAATTCCTCCCACATGTATGATGTTTTTTGGGGATTTGGTGGATTATAGGGATCACCAACATAGTATCAAATAATACTTAGTGATTATGGGATATTGGGGATTACCACCCTACAATTAAATGATTCTTTATTATTTGGGGGATTTCAGGGATCACCGTCCTTAGGTCTAGTGATGAGGGTAGTGATAGATTCCAAGGATGAACACCCTTGTATTCAGTGGTGTTTGTTGATAATGGATTTAAAGGATTACATCCCTCAAGTTTAATTGTATTAAGTAATGATGGTTATATAATTCCTAGGATTACCTATTAATATATAATGACATATGAAGGTTTATTATATGTTAGGGTCATATAAATTTTTCACTAGTCATAGTAGGTATGACCTCTATAAGGTATCACATAAGAACTTGAGTGTTGATAATGATTTATTCATTGTTTCTTTCACTGATTATACACAACATTATCAAGTATTACATAGATTGGGTGTCTTTAGATATGTCATTAGTGGTGGACTATTGATTCATACTCACAACCAACTTTGGATATCGCTGGTACCAAATTAGATTTCATTAATGCAGGAAAAAAAAGGCAAGTTTTTCATGACGGATGATTTATTATAAATTAGTGTAAATCATGAGAGATAGGACACAGTTAGAACTTAGGATAAGTTTTTTTATAGTTTTTTTTGTTTTTCACTTTTTTTATTTTTTTGATACTAATGTAGATGATATGATTTATATGAAATAAATTCTTGACATGTATACAACTTCATTTAATATCACATGATTATCTGATTTATTTACTCCAATATTGATGTATGGTTTATTATATATCTGGTTGTATGTGATTGTAATTATTTCCTCTATTCTTGTAATTTGTTATGAGGTTATATTATCCCTATTGTACCACTATAGACTCTCAATATTAACTGAAATCCTCTATTTATGGGTTGGAATGCCTTAGATCAAGCAATAACTATTGTTACAAGAATTGTTGAGTTGTCCATGGTAGTGGGAAGTTAAAACTTCTCCTTGGGGTGATGCATTTTATTTATTATGAATAAATATTTTCAAATGGAGATTTTCATTAATTATAGATCACTTGATAACATTAATATTAATAAACATAATCATTTACCTCATATCTATGAATTATTTCATCAACTCTATATTTCTTCATACTTTTCAAATATTTAATTTAGTTTCAGATAACACATATTGAAGGAAGAGGAATAATTTCCCATATAGTTAATGAATAAAAATATTGTGTTTTATATATTTCACTAATAGAGTATTCATATAATATTTAGGAAAAAAATTGGTTGTATTTATTAGTGATATTTTGTTATATTATAACTGTTATGATGATAATAAATTAAATTAGTATATTTTTATTTAGAGAATAAGAGAAATTATGTTATATGGAAAATATAGTAAATGAGATTTTGGGTTGAAACAAATTTCATTCCTTAGAAATAGTATAACCAAACATTGTATAATATTGGATCCTTCTAAATATAATATGGTTTATGAATCTCCAAGACTAACTACAATCTCATATATTTTTATTTTTCATGGATTAGTTTATTATTATTGATTTTTTCTTCTAAAAATTTATTTTTTAGAAAATTCCTTAACCAATCTTACTTGAAAGGGTGTTAAATTCATTTGTACAAAAATATTCCATGAATATTTTCATGAACTTAAATAATATATAAATTTATTAATGATCCTATATTATCCTTTATATGATAAAATGGTGAGTTGTTTATTTACATAGCTTTTTCAACAAAGGGTATTGGTTGTGTTTGGATAAAAAATTATTAGATAAAAGAAAATGTATAATGAAAGTTAAAAACTTATGTGATAAATTACCCAACATATTAAATAAATATTATAGTGGGGTTTTTTATTTAAAAATATTTATTCATTATTTATATAAGAAGAATATGAGATATATATATATGACAAATTGTTTAAGAATATATTCACTCTAAATGAAGTAAATGTTTGAAAATGAAGGTGGATAAAAGTGTTCAATGATTATATCTGTAATATTCAATGTCATCATGGAAAATAAAATATGGTATCATGAGCCCTGATTCAAAATGATAATGCAACATTAACCATGTAAAATTTGAATCATGAACAATTTGTTAATTGTTCAATGAAAATTATATTAGAAACTTTTTTGGTCAAATAATCTTTTCAATGGTCACAAGTAATAGTAGAATCATCTTAGTTTTAAATAATACTGTATTACTAGAAAGGTCATAATGTATTTTAGGTCAATATAAAATTGATAAATGAAGAAAATTTACACGAGTTTAATACTGATGAAAAATATCTCAAATGATTTGGAAAGAATTCATGTGGACTAAATGACTATAAGATGAAAATGGACTTATTTATTGTGACTAACAGATCATTATATTCTATTATTTTAGGAATTAAAAAGATTTATAAACATATTTATGGATATTTATTATAGTTAGTAATAAATAATGGAATTTATTATATTATAATGAAATTATTTATTTTACTATAGGTTGAAGATCGATGATAATAACTGAAATGAACACCTTAACTATTACCAATTCCAAAATAGAACTGGGATTACATACCAATAGATTTCATCAAGGTATTACCAAATACATCATAAAGTAATAATAATATTTCTGTACGTCTTGATCATTTGAATATATCTACTCATTTTCTTATGGTTCACTATAATATGTCTTTTTATTATATTTCTAAAATCTATCTTAAAGTGATTGTAAAGTTATATTGGGTTCTTATTTCTATTGTGTATTATTATTGTGAATTTTTACATATAATTTTATAAAGGGAATTCAAAAATCATTAGGCCCTAAATTAAATTTTAATACATTTTTCATCCACACACTGATGTATAATGAGTACATAAAAGTAATACTTTATATGATATGATTTAGGATTGTAAATTTGATTATCAATGATGTTTGGATTGACATATTTCATTGGTAGAAATTGTTTATAATAATAGCCCATATTTTAGTATATATATCGAAACTTATAAATAATTGTATGGAAATAAATATCAAACTCTAGCTTGTTGGGATGAATTTATGGAGGGGAAATTTTTAGGACATGAACCAGGTAATGATACAGATAAAAAGCGAAATTTATTTATCATTATATGAGGGAATCCCAAAGTAGGGAAAATTTATACATATATTATCAAATAATGGATTATTAATTTCTATTTGTATATAAGGGGTTTCTTAAAATATCTCAAAGGAAAGGTGTAATACATTTTTAGGGAAGGAAAAATAATCCCATTATTCATTAGTCTATATTAGATTCTATGGAAAGTGGGATTAGTGGATTATCTTGTTGCCTTACCTTAAAATTTATCCAAGGTACACAAGGTGTTTCATGTTTACTTATTAGGGAAATATATATCTGGTGAATTTTGTATATTGAACCCTAAAGTAGGGAATCTTGAGGTGAATATTTATTATGAGGAAAAATAAATTCAAACTCTTTATCATATAAAAAAAGTGTTGTAATATTAGGAATCTATTTTTTTAATGTTTTGTTGAAAAATCATATGATTGAATAAGAAACTTGGGAACATAAAGAATCAATAAAAAGAAAGTTTCCCAAACTATTTAACAAGGAGTAAATTTCAAGGATGTGGATTATTTAAGGGGGGAGAATCTATTAACCACTTATTTCTAATTATTAGTTTTTCTGTTTATATTCAAATAAAAATTCGATGGACATAATTTTTTTAGAATTATCCATTAAAAACTTTATCTAATACATTATGTCTGTGTGTGTGTTTATTTCATGACATTAATGTTCATTTAATAAAAGGTTAAATATTATTTATTATTTTATCTTATTTTTCAAAAATATAATTTTTTTGAGAGATATGAATTCATATTATTTTACGAATTTATAATGATATTTATTATTTTGAGAATAATAAAAAAGATAAGTCATGGTATAATATAAGAATGCAATTTTTAATTTAAAAAGAAACATATGTTATTATAATTATATATTATTATAATATGTTATGAGACTTATTCTAAAATTTAATACTTAATAGTTAGTGATTTAATTTTATAAAATATATTTTAAATTTTTAAACATTATTTTAAAATTATATTGAAAATATTTTTTCAAATATTCTATAAATATCAAAGTTTTATAGTAAATAAGAAAATTATTTTATAATAAAAAATTTTCTAATAAAAAAATTGATTGATAATAAAAACTATTTACATTAAAAAAATCTTTTTTATTAATTTAAAATAATTTACTTTTTATTTAAATATTAAATTATATATATTTTTTAGATTGAATAATTCATTTAAATTTGTATTCCAATTAAAAAAATACGAGCTTTTATTCAAATTGAATTCTACTATGGATTATTTTATAAGTATTTATAACATTTTCGAATAATTGAGAATTAGATAGAATATATTATAAAATTTATGAATTAAATTTTTATAATTTAAAATTTTAATTTTTATAATCTATCTTTATGATTTTTAGTGAGATAATTGGATTCATATTAACAATTTTTAGTTCATGTTATAATTGAACTTTATAAATCATTATTAAAAATGTTTCTTGAGTTTTATATATCACTCTTGATTGGTGTGGAATATGTTATAATAATTAAAATATATATATATATATATATATAATTACTATTAAAATTCAAAAGATGAAACCAAACTAGTTAATGCTTGAGTAACGCATTTAAACATCTTTAAATTGAGCTAAAATTAAATTCTATTTCTTACCATTAAACTTATTTCTATATTTATATAGAACATTTTAGAATCACGTATAACATTTTGTTTATGATATTATATAAATTATATAAACTATATATTTTCTAATAATAAAAATTAACTTATATTCCAAAAAAAATTATCTATATACTCATATAATGTTGCAGATGCGCTTACAAAACTTAGGAAAAGTAAAAAATTGTGACATAGTGATGATATTGAGAAAGGATAATGATATCTAGACTGTAATTGATAAATATTATTACTATTAATTGATATATATATATATATATTATCACTTGAATTCCAAAATGTTCATGATATTTTCTAACTGAAATTAAAACAATATCCTTAAAAACAATATAAATATGGGTTTTACTCAAGTTTCTAAAACCATTCCTTTAGTGAATTAAATTATCTCATTAAATATATATATTTATATGTTCATAATATTCAAAATCATCTCATTACCTTCCCTATACTCTTATAAAGTAATTTCTCAACCAAAAAACTTAATCAAAGTAGATGTTTTACAAATCGGTGAAGTTGTTATTTAACTTTCTTTCTCAATTTTAAACATCCCTCTACTTATCTATTTTAGTAAGGATAACCCATATTTGAAATATAGACAATTTCTAAATAATTGTCTTAATACCTACTCTTAAATATTAAAAGATGAAATCACATAAATAATAACTCTATTATTCATAAATTCGATTTATGTTTCACTTCTATTTTCCATTACATTTCTCTTATTTTCATTTCATTATTTTGAAGAAACCTTTGGGAAGGTTATTCCACTCATAGAAGGTTCATTCATATTATTTTAATTTTTTTATAAATCAAAAGGGAATCAGGATTAATCCCCATGATGTATATGTACTCACATATTAATATATAATAGTGGATGGATTGAGTATCAACTTATTAATTTTAATATTTATTTAAGTCATGATATTTTTATTTTAATTAACTCATATCCCATGGGTGGGAAATCACCTCCCATGGGGGATTATTTCATGCATATAAGTATATTTTCTTTATAATTTGGTATCATCTGTACAATTGATAGATATAATTAAATACATGTTTAGAATTATTAGTATAAAATTTATAAAATTCATCATTTATTATTAAATAATTTATTAATAATGGAATTTGAAAAAACAAAAAAATTTAATAATATGGATATTATAAATTCATAATAATCATTTTAGATGTATTTTTGTATCACATAGTATTATTTGAAACCAAACATTGTAAGGGTGTAATTCTAAACTACATTTACTATCAATCATCATCAATCATGAATACCATAGGCCTGAAGCTTCAAATTTAAATTTAAATATTTTATTAAATGATTTAAAATATCTATATAGTGTTAAATAATATAATTATTTAAAATTAATATAATATATGACATGTTATAATTTATTGTAATATAGAAAAAGTCACATAAAAGCATCTTGGAAGGATGTAAGGGGTTCTTCTTAAATTCTTTCCTTTATTATTTAAAAACATTTATCTCAAATTTCTATGTAATTATAACTTAATATATTATTTTATGTATTCTTAATGATATTATGTCATAAATATTCTTTTCAAAACATTCAGTTTCCTCTAAATAGGTAATTTTTAATCCATTATACTTCATTTATTATCTTTTCTTATTTTAACTATGATGCTTATGCTTATGGGTCATAATTGAAATCCGAAATTTTTTATTCATGGTAAGGTTCGTGTAGATAATAGATGATGACGAGTGGTTCAAAGATATATCCCTCAAAAAAATTGGGTAATCATTTATTTTTCTGGGAAGATATTTTAGAATTAAATTGTTTGGTTTTTTCATTATAGTTTATTATATGTGATTACAAGTTAGTATTAGTGGTATTAATATAATTTTAAAATATAAATTCCTGATTATTCTATCATCTTAACTCTTTGTTTTTAGTTTAAATTATGGAACTCTTTTAATTTCTTTGATATTAATACATAAATTCATTTAGAGATTGGATTTTTGTTTATGATCTCCTATAAGTTCAATGTTTTTTTCATGAGTTTTCATGTATTTCCATATCCTAATGGGGTTCTTCATTATTTATACAACTTATTTTTTTTATATCACATTTTTGATAATTTTTTATAGGGTTTAATGATATCGATGAATAATAATGGTGTAAAATATAATGTAACAGTAATCAGTATTATATGGGGTGATTGGATCATTTGAAGATCTTTTTTAGTTGAAAAAATATAAATTGAGTGGAAATGTGTGGCTTTTATTTGTAATTTATTTCCTAATTCTTTGATACTCTAAACCTAAATATCATGTAAATATTTTGAATTTATTATTATTTTTAAACATTTTCTCATCAGTTGTTTATATTTTGGTCATTATAAGATCATTTATAGTTAGATGTATAGAAAATTACTGAAAGTTACTTTCCCCTTGACTCTGGCCCTATGTTTAGGTAATCCCTTGAGCCACATGTCAACAATAACAACCGTGAACCCTGTAACACCCTGCCGCTACCTCATTGGCTTGAGGAGGCGGTGAGGATTACATGGCCTTAAGCGACGTTCCCAAGGCGCCAAAGGCTAGCAATTAATACTGAGGGCTTCTAGAAGAAGTTGGGGAACAATTTTCCCTTATGATAAAACCAACCACTAACTGATGCATGTTAATAAAAAACCCAAAAATGTATTCTCGAAGACAACCAAGTTGTTCCACACTACAACCCAAAACCAATACAACTATACATGTCCACCAACATCAGAGTACAAAGCGGAAACTAAACAATAAAAACCATGAGCCATGGCACCACCACAGCTCTACACCAAACTCCAAGCTCCAAGCACCACCAAGGAACCACAAGGCTCCACTAAATTAGGGTTATGCCTTACCCTTACCCTTGTCACGATACACAACATCTGCAATGACACCAATGTGCCAAAGCAGGGGGTGAGTACTAAAACTCATTAGGATTTCCCCAAATGACTTCCCTACACATGCCACTATGATAAAACCATTAGCACATTTATATAATACAGTTTTTAGAAAATAATCACAAGTGCAACCCATACCATGAGCCAACATGATTTTACCAAGCCGTCTCACCCAAAATAAACAACCAAGGGAAATCCAAAAAAACTAGCCATAAGCCATTCATCATTTACACATTAGCCACAATTTCCAAATTGCAAAGCAATGCACAACAAAAAAATAAAACAACCAAACAGTGGAGCTTCGGTCCAACCCATTCACCCATTCACAACTAGTGGCTCTTCCCATCCACTTATCCTTTGATGGTGGCCCTTCTGTCCACTATCCATCCCATTTTTATAGTGGTACCTATTTACACTTTCACACAACATTCAAAACAAGCCAATACCAAGCATGTAACCCACCAACATTACAAACACATGTAATCAACCAATTCCATTGCATATCAATCCACATTAATAAATCACCCATTTATTGAAAACCATTTTCCATGCAAAACAACATTTCAATAAAACAAACCTTTTATTGAAAACCATTTGCATCAATCATTTTCACAAATCAACCATAGAATCCCATTTTAAAATATCCATTTTAAAATCCACAACATTAGCATTTCACTATAACCCCCTTTTCCCCAAAAATCCTCAAATGGATTTCCAATCACTTTCAAATGTCAACAGACAATTAATTTTAGGCACAAAAAATTAATTTTAACAAGAACCACTAGTTCTAACTAAGTGGAGTCGAGAGAGAAGCCACCTACCTTTAGGGTTCCCGAGAAATCGACCCATGAACAACTGTGCCTCAAATATGGCGAACACACCACCAAAACCTCTCTAGATCCCCTTACCTAACATTCACAAGCCTTAAAAATATCATCCAAGGCAACCACAACCCTATATCTACACACAAAAAGTGTAGATCTAGAAAACCAAGAAAGATAGGGATGCATATATTGATGAAAACACAAGGAAATCAAGAGGGGAGACTTACCCAGGAGAAACCACCTTTGAAACACTAAGAACCGTCTTCAAAACCCTTCTAAAATGAGTGTAAATGATCCTCCACTCCTTGAGATCTAAATAACCCGAGTTAGCCATGAGTGTGTGGAAGTTTGCAGTGAAATAGGTTAAGCCTGAGGGAGCTCGTAACTTATAACCCTATTTTTAAGTGGTCGTTGGGTTAGTCCGCACGGTTTGGAAAACTGTACGCTAATCGTGCGCACGCTACTATCTCAAGAGGTAGGGTTCGCGCGGTTTCCTCAAACAGTTTGGAAAACTTTGCGCAAGCCGTTCGAAGCCTACTGTCTCCCCTACACGGTTTCCTGGAGCATCTTCACGGTTTAACCTAACCGTGCTCAAACCGTGCACCCATAGAAACTCCTCCAAACTCATCCAAAACCATTCCAAACTCTCCCAACCTCTTTCCCAACACATCCCATGCACTTTAAATACATAAAAATGCATAAAAATGCCACATACCTCAAAATAGGTGTACTACATTCTACCCACCATTGGACTTTCCTTCCTCGGAATGTAGTGAACCCACCCTTTGCCGAAAGAGCTTTGGACACTGGTCGATCATCTCTTTCTCCTTCTCCCAAGTCTCCTCTTAAATATGACCATTTTACCACAAAATACGAACTAAACCAATGATTGTACCATAAAATACTTTCTATTTCCTATCCACAACCCGCACTTTCACGTGCACCAATGAAGTATCCGGTTGTAGATCAACATGATCTTAACGAATCACATGGTCACGACATGGATGATACTTTTTCAATTGTGACACATGAAACACATTTTTCACTGCACTGAACCTAGGTGGAAAATCCAAACGATAAGACACGTCACTAACCTTCTCAAAAATGTAAGACCCCAAGCTTCCACGGTACACTTCTCTTTGAATAATATAGTAGCGTGTGTTGTACGCAACTTCGAGTTCTAACACACACCACAACCAATCAAACTTTTCGTTATAAATAGTAATACCCAATTTTTGAAATTTTATAAACTTCATATCTCAAAATTAACTTCATTTTTGGATTCATAATATCAAAATTAGCCTAGGGTAAAATTTTGGAACTTTTCGGATAACATTTATATGTTGATGAATAGTGAAAATTACTAAATTTTAATTAAAAACAACTTTTTTAATTGAAATAATTAAAAGTGATAAATTATGAATTTGAGTGGTTTTAAAGTATATTTAGAATAAATTTTTACCATTTAATACAATGTTGGTCATTGGACATAATTTCATAATTAAACAGGACATGAACAAGTGTCAATCTTTTGATATTTATTATCTCTTAAAAACACTATTTGTTTTAAGAAAAGGAATTAATTTTAAATTAATTTATGCCACTTATGTATTTTGAATTTTGAAAAATGGATTCCATATTTGGAATCATGATTTCCAAATTGTGTAAATAGGTAACTTTTATTTTTAGACATTTTGAATAATTACTTCGGTAAAAATTTTATTTACCATTGTTAAAGGGTAAATCTCGTAAATAAGTGTAAAACCATAATATTATAATAATAATAAATTACCCTAAAACGTTTCCTAACCTTATTGGTTGATATATTTCAGACCATGGGCATCTTTGGGTTGATTTTGGGACCCCACTACGCCACTTGTAAGTGATAATGACACTATATTAATTAAGTTAAAATAAATACAAAAATAACATAAGCATATATCTTTTAGGAAAACAATTTTTACATAGGGTTATATGTGCTATATTTTCGACTATAAATATTAATTAAAAATATAAAAAATTTTCTTACACAATTTTATTTTATTTATAATTTTTATTCATTTAATAAGTTATAGTTTTTATGACACTATAATTATGTAGTATTTTTCTTATTAATGAAAGAATCAAATAATTGGTATTATAAAAGTTAAAATTAATATAATTTGAAAGTTTTGATGACATCCATGAATTTTATTGCGTAATATGACATTATATGTTTTATTAAATTAATTTGGTTTTAATTAATAAAGTTGTTATGACTAACAAAAATCAAGTATTGAATAGTGTCAACATTCACATAAAAGAGTTTTTAAAACAAATATTATATTATTAAATGATATTAAATTCCTAAAAATCTAAGGATCGGCCAAGAGACTTATATCATGATATTTGTATCATTAATGGACTACTTGGGGGTCTCTTGGAGGTATATGGTATGTTTATTGACTATATAATATAAAAATACAAAGAGACATGGTAAGTGTAAAACTAAGTAACATAGAGTTAAAACTAAAACATAAGGTTAATATAATGACCCAAACCTGTCTAAATTATATTTTTTGAGTGATTTTCAACCCATCCCCACCTTTGTATTTAAATAATTCACTTTGGAGCCATTAGAAACCGAATATGAATTTATTATAAAATAATATTTCTAGCTTTTCCAAAAGTGCCGCCACCCCTCTTATAAAAGGGAACTCCCCCTTATCACTAATTCACACATTCAAAGCATTTTTTCTCGGCCAACCCAAAACCAAATACTCTCTAAACATCCATAATTGCATCCTAGAGGCATTAGTTTGATCATAAAGCTAACCTAGAAAGCCATTTTGATCAAATCAATATGAAGAACCCGAAGAAGAGGTAATGTTTTCTCCACCCTTTTTCAAGTTCCTTTCTTCTTCAACTTCTTCATTCTTTGTTATTCCCATTATAAAATAATAAATCAAGTATCTTATATATAATTTGATGTTATTATAAATATGGTACACCCATATTAAGTATTCTATCCATCCTTTGAATGACATGTCACCATATGTGCGTACGTACGACTTACCGTCTCCACGTTGTGGTGTAATTGTTATTCAATAAATTATTAGTTGGATGGGTATAATAATGGTGTTTAATTAATGTTAATAATAAATATAACATGATAATTATTATTTATATATGATATAACATCCAATTATATATTATTTTAATATCATAAGAATGATATTGTCGCTCGTGTGTACGTACAGACTACCGTCTCCACGAATGCGATGAGATTCATTCTCCATCGTATCCATTCAAGTATATTTATCATTTGATGATTTAAAAATAATTTTTAAGGACTTTATATCTTTCTAGATATGAATAATATAAAACATATCCACGAAAAAAATGGCTTACATAACAAAACATATAAAAGAAAACGAGTAAGGTAACACCCGAAATGACGAAAATACTAAGAAATTATTAACAAAGCAATGTTAAAAGATCATATATGATATCATATTAATGTACATGATTCTTGAATAATTTAATAACAATTATTTCACCATTATACAGGAGATTAACCTACCCACAACCAAGGAAAATTACAAGGTAAGGATTAATTTTACAATCTCTTCATTATCCGAGGTTGTTTATACGTAATTAACTACTGGGACCTCTTTATCATCCACATCCATGTTTCTTAAAAATGTACTTAAAATCATTCTTACTACTTTAAAGACTATGGGATAAAGTCATTTATACCCTTGTTTACTTTTTATAAGAAGTTTATTAAGGAATCTTTCTGTCGGTTTCCAAACAAGGTCCTTTTTAACCTTTTTGACAGAATTAAGGTAAGAATGTTTTTTTAACTTATACGGCGGGTGTGGATCTTTTCTGCTGTTATAAAATCTTCAAAGCTTCTATTACAAGGTGATAAGAATATTTTCAATAAAAATGTTTTATTTTATAAATATATAACTCTTAAATTATTTCAAAATAGAAAGAGATATTTCTCTAAAAAGAGTTTTGATTTCATCTATGTCAACATACTTTGATGGATTTTAAGTTTATTTGGAGTTGATTTATTATGATACAAAACTTCCATATTGTATTGATGGTTTTGTGATATGTTTGACTGTGGATATGTTATTTTTATACCATTCATGGTTTATAAAGAAATTATTGACATTTCTAATGCTAGCTTTAATACGAATGTTTATGTTATGTTTAAACCTGTTCATATGAGGAATGCATTGGACTTAATAAGTGATGGGTGGAGCCCGCTATAGCTCATCGATGCATCAGTAGGTCTCATGAGACAATCTAGTGTCTTGGCACAAGTCATTAAAAAAATCTTATTTGTAGTCTTGGCACGAGGCCTTGGTTATGTGGTTATGATAGTCTAGAATTGTGTATTCCATCATTATGAAAGTGGTTATTGATATTGCATGTGATTATTTGACTAGTATAATATCCATGTGAATAAGTATGTCGCATTATTTCATTTTATTTCTGCCATATTATTTTGATGTTCAAGTTTTAAAAGTTGTTTCTTTTAGCTATACATTGCCTTAAATGTTTATGCTTATTTATGAAAGTGTCCGCTATATTGTTATCCTTACTGGGCAATTGATCTCACCCCTTTCTATGTATTATTTTACCCAGGATGTGAAGAAGTATTTTAGGAATGACCTGAAGGGATAGTATGAGGGGATAAGAGTGTGGACTATGGAGACTATATTGTTGTAGTTTTTCATTTTATGATGTAATGTAAAATTTATGAATGTATCTAGTTATTCCAAGTCTACTAAACTAATCGGTCTTTCAAGACTTGATCTTTCTTGTGATCATGCCAATGTAATGTAATAATCACCGAATCTGGGTAACTAGGGTCGGGGCGTTATAGTTGGTATCAGAGGAAGTTTAGTACAAATCGTGGAAGCTAGATTTAGATAAACTCTGATTAGAGCACATAGACCTAAGATGGACTTTGAGGATTAGTATAGAAGAACTTCCTAGAATTTTGGTATTGTAGAGATTTTGTGAGTTTTCCGAGCAATATGTCCCAGTCTAGATACAAGCAGGTAGAGGTGGATCTGGAACAAATGTACCTAGGGATAAAACCCAAAAACACCACTTTGAGCTAGACTCGAACGGGTTCTGGTGCACGACAACCGGCCTTGTTGTACTCTTGGTTACGACACTCGAGGGGGATATGCTTAGGATAAATCTAATTTTTTTACAAATAATTATGAAGGGTTTATGAGTATATACATCCTCAAAGATTTTTTTTATGATTATGGATTATATACATAAATAGTTCAATTTATGTTAAGTGTTTTATAAGTATGGAATTATGTATTTTGATTCATAAATTGATCTAGTTTGTGCCATTTTTTAGAAATGGCGCCTAGTGGAAGAAATGGAAACCATATCAATGCACCCACTCCATGTAGGGATTTCCCTCCTGCTCAAGATAATTATAGTGGAGTTGGTGATACAACTAGGGCTGATCAACTAATAACCATACTGGGACAACTCACTCAGGTTATGAATAATAACCTTACCCATATTGAGCACCCTGATCCGCATCGTGGAGGATCAATTTTAGATCACTTCACGAGGCAATAACCACCAACATTCGAAAGGAGTACAAATCCATTAGTAGCTAAAAAATGGATAAATTCCCTAGAGAAAATATTTCATGCTTTGGGGAGTAGTGAAAAGGAAAAAGCTGTCATGGTAGTTTATTGCCTCACTGGAGATGCTGATCAATGCTAGTCATTGATTCAAAACATGAAGGAAGATGATGACGTATCAAATATGGAATGGATGGAGTTCAAGGATTTTTTTTAGAAAAATACTTTCCTTGTGGTCATCGAGCAGATATGGAAAGATAATTTCTGAGTCTGAGATAAAAGGAGGATGAGAATGTCACAAAGTATGAGTCTAAATTTATGAGGTTAGCAAGGTATGCTGGAGATTATATACATAACCCAAGAAGTAAGATTGATCGTTTCTTTGACAGGTTAAAACCATTTCTCCATCGATAATTAGTCTCACAATCTTTCTTGTCATACGAAGACATTGTCTCATGTTCTATCAAGACAGAAAAAGTATTCTCCAAGTCTTATGACTTTAAAGAAAATCAAGAGAAGAAGAGATCTGATGATCAATCTAGGAATGGAAATAATGGAAAGAAGGGAAAAGTTTAATATCCATCCTACAATAAATATGGGAAGAAACACCCTGGTACTTGCTTAAAAGGAATGGGAGTCTGGTAGAAGTGTGGTGAAAAAGGCCACCAAGATCATGATTGCAAGGGGAAGAAGGAAGCTACCAATGTCCAATGCTACAATTACATGGAGATGGGACATTATGCAAATGAATGTCCTAAGAGTCAGGGGAACTTACCTTAGAAAAGGACACGAGATCAAGGCCAAGCATATTCTATCACTACTGCTGAGGTAGAAGTTTTGAAAGATGTGGTGGCAGGTAAATTAATGGTTTCCTCAAGTTTAGAAAATGAATTATTTGATTATGGATCATCGCATTGTTTCATATCTTCCCAGTTTTCTAAGAAAATTAGATATTTCCAATTTGATTTAACAAGGGAGTTGTCTGTTAAAACTCATGAGGGAAGTATCATTGAAAAAAAGTTTTGTGAATCAGTCCTCATTAGAGAACATGAATGTTCTTTATCTGCTGATCTCATTGTCATACCTATGATTGAGTTTGATATAACCCCCGGTATGGATTAGATTTCAGACCATGATGTGAAGATTTATTGTAAGAAGAAGGAGGTTACGAATTTTGATGATGATGATAAGGAACACCTTATATTTAGAGCAGAATTATCACCACCTAATTCTTATCAAGATCTACCACCATTAGCTCTACTAAATTCAATTATTGGGTAGAAAGAGAATGAAATGACTCTGGGTGAGGAAAGGAATGTTCAAATAGAGGATGTACCTATTGTGAAGGAATATTTAGATGTGTTTCCGGAAGATTTACCTGGACATCCTCCATAATGAGAAGTTGCATTTTCTATTGATTTAATTCCGAGATCAAGGCCTATATCGAAGACAACTTATAGAATGACCACTGTCGAATTAGTTGAACTAAAGAAACAACTAGAGGAGTTGAGTAATAATGGATTTATTCACCCTAGTGTTTCTCCATGGGGATCCCCTGTTCTTTTTGTTAAAAAGAAGATGGATCTATGAGGTTATGTATCGAATACAGGGAGATCAATGGTATAAAAATAAAGAACAATTATCCCCTACCTCGCATTGATGATTTATTTGACCAACTGCATGGAGCTCAATACATTTCAAAGAATTACCTTCGATCTAGATATCATCAGTTGTGTATGAAGAATGTTTTGAAGATCTAAAGATAAGATTAGTCAATGTTCCTATATTGACTCTACCATCGGGGAATTATGGGTTCGTTATTTATAGTGATGCATCGAAGAAAGGACTTGGTTGTGTTCTTATGCTGAATGACAGGGTTATTGCTTATGTGTCACGATAGTTGAAAATTCATGAGCAAAAATATCCTACTCATGATCTCGGGTTAGCAGTTGTGATATTTTCTTTGAAGATATGGAGGCACTACCTCTATGGTGAAAAATGTGAGATTTATACTGATCACAAGAGTTTGAAGTATATTTTCTCACAAAAAGAACTCAACATGAGGCAATGGAGATGGCTTGAACTACTCAAGGATTATGATTTCACGATATACTACCACCCGGGGATGGCAAATAAGGTGGAAGATGCTTCGAACAGAAAAGATCATGGAGTTTTGAACATGACGAGAATTTAAAGGGATCATATTTTCATGGATCTAGTGAAGATGGATATGGGAATTACCGTGGAAGGTAAAACATCAATAATTTTTCAAATGGTTTCCAAACCATCATTACTAGAAAGGATAAAGAGTTCCCATACTGATGATGAAGAGTTTCAAAAGAAAATTAAAGCTGAGAATGATGGGAGATTGAATGAATTTGGGTATGAAGATGGAATTTTGAAATTTGGGAAGAGACTTTGTGTACCCAAAATACCTGATCTAAAAGAGAAATTTTTGGATGATGCTCATAGTTCCAATTTCTCTATACACACTGGGAGCACCAAAATGTATAGAGACTTGAAAGAACATTTTTGGTGTGACAAATGAAGAGGGATATTTCTGATTTTGTGTCTAGATGTATGGTTTGTCAACAAGTGAAAGCTGGAAGGCAACATCCTGGAGGAGTAATGCAATCTCTTCCCATACTAGAGTGGAAATGGGACAATATTACGACGGACATTGTCATGGGACTACCAAAGAATACTAGAAGGAATGATGCAATATGGGTTATTTTTGATCGTCTTTCCAAGTCAGCACATTTTCTAGCTATAAGGGAAGATTTACCACTTTAACGTCTAGTAAGGCTATATATTAATGAAGTGGTAGGACTTCATGGAGTACCCCTATCAATTGTTTCTGATCGTGATCCCCGTTTTACTTCAAGATTTTGGAAGAGTTTTAAAAAATCCTTGGATACTGAAATTTATAGGAGAATTTCTTACCACCCTCAAACAGATGAAAAATCAGAACAGACTATTCAAACCTTATAAGACATGTTGAGATCATGCTCACTTGACTTTCAGGGTATATGGGATCAATATTTACCTCTGGTGAAATTTTCCTATAATAATAGCTTCCATTCAGGTATTCGTATGGCACCATATAAAGCGTTATATGGAAAGAGATGTCGCACACCAACCTGTTGGGATTATGTTGGTGAAAGAAAACTTGTACTCCAAGAACTGGTGGAGGAAACTATGGAAAAGGTGAAGGTAATCCAAAACCACATCAAAGATGCTCAAAGTAGACAGAAGTTCTATGCTGACAACCGAAAAAAGGATTTGGAATTTCAGGTGGGAGATCATGTTTTCTTGAAGATATATCCATGGAAGTGAGTTATACATTTTGGAAAGAAAAGTAAATTGAGTCCTAGTTACATCAGTCCTTTCGAAATTCTAGAACGAATTGGGGTTGTAGCTTACCGTTTGGCAATGCCGCCAAATATCTCCAAAGTTCCCAATGTGTTCCATGTATCACTATTGAGAAAATACATGCCTGACCAAACGCATGTACTCACCTATGAAGAATTAGAACTGGAACCCGATCTGTCTTATTGTGAAGATCCCATCAAGATTCTTGATACAAGAGAACAAGTGCTGAGAAACTGAACGACTCGTCTGGTAAAAGTTCTATGGAGAAACCATAAGATCGAAGAGGCAACGTGGGAACCCGAGGAACTTATGATGAAGAACCACCCGAGTCTTTTCATGCGGTAGTATTCTAGAAATTTTGAGGATGAAATTATTTGAAGGAGGGGATAATGTAACACCCCAAACTTCCATGGTACGCTTTCCTTTGAATAATACAGTATCATGTGTTGTACGCAACTTCAAGTTCTAAAAGACACCACAACCAATCTAACCAGCCGTTATGAATAGTAATACCCACTTTTTGAAATTTTATAAATTTCATCTCTCAAAATTGACTTCATTTTTGGATTCGGAATATCGAAATTAGCCTAGGGTAAAATTTTAGAACTTTTCGGATAACATTTATATTTTGATGAATAGTGAAAATGACTAAATTTTAATTAAAAATTTTTTTTAATAAAAAATATTAATAGTGATAAATTATAAATTTGAGTTGTTTTAAAGTATATTTAGAATAGATTTTTACAATTTAATACAATTTTGTTCATTGGACATAATTTCACAATTAAACCGGAAAAAATTGGAGAGAGGGGAGGGATGCACTCCTATGACCACATATGAAGAAGGATGATGAATCTCTCATGATCAGTGTGGTTAGAGTGTCATGTTGTGCATAAACCTCTGTATATATATTCCATGTATGTTGATCCCCAATTGTTTCTCCCTACAGAATTCAAAATCCTTCATTAGGCCCAGATAAATCATGTGTATATGAATACCTAAGTGATTAGTTCACAGTGTCCCTCCATTGATATGTAAGATATATTCATGGTCATGATGCATGATAGTATGGTCATCAACATCATTGGGTAAATGTGAGAAAGGATTCTCAAGAAACCTCATAGATATCAACCCACCATCAGTAGCATCAGCATCAGCCAAAATGTCGATGCCTAGAAATATCTATAAAATCTCAAGACAGTCTCCATGGGTATGTCCTATAATTTCATCCCCCGGGATCGGAAGATGGAGGAGGGCTACCACATCCTCATGATTGATGGTCCTCTCTGCCTTGGAAAATTTTAATGTGTGTGTCTCCAGTTACTATCTCTCAATGAGGGAATAATGTAAGTGATGATCAATAAATGTAAAATCCAGCACCATAATTTCATAAAATCCAACATTGAATAGGTATGGTGTAATATATAATGAAGGGGGAAATTGATGATAAAGGTGGATCAACCCACCCTAATCCATCAAACCTCGCAACCCGCTATCACGTCGTGTAAAACATGCCTATACTTATCAATGAGAAACATAGTATCCTCCATCTATATATAATAAAAGAAATAATTCTTGTTTTTAACATGTAAATATAGATTTATGGTAATTATAATGTTAGTAATGGAATAATTTAAGACATGCCATGTCTATTTCTATTATTTTATAATTTTTTTTGTAGAAAAATTAAACTTCATGTATTTAGTTTTCTCCAAGCATATTTATAAAGTTGTTTTCAATATGTTTTTACCTTGTAAATAATGTTATGTAAGATATGGATTTATATATATATATATATCTATCATTGTTATCTAATTTTTTTTTTGAAAATAAGTCATAGGATGGTTTGGAAAGTGAGATAAGTAGAAGAGAATGTAACAAATAAATTTATTTATCCACAATAAAAAGAAATTTATGATTATATAAAATGAAGTGGATAAGAAGAGACTCATTAAATACCACATGAATTACTTATAATAGACATGAAAGACCATGGAATTTTTCAATACAAAAGAGTTTCGATAAATGGATCCTAATTTCAGAAGTGAAGTAAAATCCATATTATTTTCAATGGGTATCTTAATAACATATTCCATAGGGATGCACTTAACTTTTGAATTTTCAAAATCATCAAGCCTTATAAGGATATCTTCACCATATGGGGAGGAATTTCACCATAATGAGAAATGTTTTGAAAATTAAAAGGTTCTTTAAATACCTTTAGAAGATATTATTAAGCTAAACCTAGAATATATGATGGATTTGACTACACTTCTGATGTTAGGATTATCTCTTCCAAAATCTGTTCTGTTGAAAAATGTAAAGTTCTTTCCTATCGATTGTAAATAATTCATGTGTTATTTCATTGGTTTGTTTTTGTCTATTTTCCTTTATGTGATCATAATTATAATTTCATCATGGATAAATGAAGTGATTATATGTTTTCTCTTCTTTTTACCACACTTTCTAAAACATTTTGTAACATATTTTCTAATAAAAATTTAGAAAATAAAGAACTTATAAAATAAGTTTTTAAATCATAGATATAATTTTCTTTGGAAATAATCTTTTGATAATTTATAAATAAGTCATTGAAAATTATTTAAAACACTTTTTGAACATAAAAATATATTGGAAAACATTATAAAATGGAAACCACATTAAAACAATGAGTTTCCAGAATATTAGGAAAACATTTCTTTTAAAAAACAAACTTTTAATCTTGTAAAGGAAGCTTCAAGGGAATTACAGTTATGATGGTAGGAAAATATGTACATTTTGAACATTCCTTTTGAACGGTAAAAATTTTATAAATGTGCCTAAACCCAAAAATGACTCGATGATTCCTTTATAAAACCACATTTGATTAAATGTTAAAACAAGGGTAATATTTTATTTTAAAGATCATATCATATTACTGTAATATTCATGGAATCCTTTTTAGAAAAAATGTTTTTGATGGAACACTGATTTTTGACTGAATAGAAAGGTGAGGTCATATATTAAAAAAAATATTCTTAATTAACATATGCACCATAGAGTAGAAAAATTATACCAATACATGAATACATTATGAATAGATATAGGAAAAGAATAATCATGAGTGTTCTTAAAATATGGATCATAATATTCCATCAATAAAAGTATAATCACAAACAATCCCGATAACCGATGAGATTATAGAAGTAAACTGTAGACACTATATTACCATTGAATTATAATAATCCTGAAAGAAGGATCTTAAAATGGATATATAAATACACATAAATTCAAGTACAATAATAAAATAATATATACATGGTAATTATGCACATCAAATTTAAGAATGTAAGAGGTGAACATGTCTTATGTCTCATGGAAAATGAAAGTGATATGAGAAAATCCTTATTACTTAAGTAACTTTAAAAACATGAACCTCATGAAATAATAAAATCAATTCGTGATTTTAATATCATTAAATAAATTGAATTAATGATATAACATTTCATAGGGAAATATATTCACCACAAAAAATAAGTGAGTGGTGAACATGGCATGTATCTCATGGAAATAAAAAGTGAGATGAAATTCCCTTTCCTAGTCTCTTGACACTCATTGCACTCGTTCAGACCTCCTATATACTAAATATATGTTTATAATACATCTATAATAAAAACATATTGTATATATAATAACATATATGTTTTCTTAATGACTTTATATTACCATCTTATTAACAATTCTATGTTAAGGTTTTACTTTTTGTAATATCCGCTTTGTTCTTCATACATGTTTTGGCTTATTATTTTTTGATTGTCTTTCATAGATCATGATTTACATACTTCTAGAATATAATTAATTGTATAAATATCATATATATTTAGTATATATGAATTTATAAGGATCTATAAAATATATAATGATGAAATGGTAAACAGTTTTCATGGAGACGGTAGGTCGTACATCCGCATGAACGTTGTTTCTGTTTTGTTATAATATCAAAAGAATGTAAATAAATGACGTATATGTATATATGTATATAATAATATTATATTAGAATTATTGCGTTATATATATATATATCATATATGTTCACTAAAACCATTCTTAACACATTCCATGTAGTGTTTGAATGAATCACATTGTTTTAAGGAGGCAGTAGTCCACACGTCTACAAAAGATGTTATCGTATTCACATAAGATGGAAATAATAAAGGTATGTGTTATAAAAAGAATTAAAGATTCATAAAGATATAATAAATATAATTTATATCATATTTAAATAGTTTTTTCATCATAATTTCCAACTATTAAATGTGGTAAAGGAAAAATTAACAATCATTATTTCGTGAGATGATAGTTCACCGTACACATAAACAGTATATTCATTAACAAATTTATGGAAGTGTGTGAAATTTTAGGTAGAAAACATAGCATTAAAACATCTCATTATATTGCATATATGGTTTTTGTTTTATAATCATGGAATAATAATATTTTATTAGGTGGATAATGGAAATAAATCTAAGGAGATTGAAGGAAGATGTTACCTCTTCGTTTGGAAATTATTTTTAGTTTGCACCAAAGGGGTTCCTTGGATGGATTTATGAATATGCGGATACATAAACAAGGATGGTATGATTTTTTAGATAATTTTTAATATATTTTATCCAATAAAAATGTATTGAGATGTGTGAGGATGTGGGAAGATAAGAGACCTTTTATAGTGGACGAAGAGTGGCACCTTAGTAAATATTGGGAAAGGGAATTACACACATGTTTTCCCATGTCAAGTGTATCTAGTATTATTTAAAATTATATAAAATTGTGGATAAGGTCTAAATATTACCATCCAATTTCTTTGTGAAAGTTTCTAAGTTGTTTTGGTACTTACGTTTAAGGTTTAGTTTTTTGTTAAGCTAATTTTTTCTTAATCGCTATATTTAATTTTAATCACTTTCACTAATATTTTTTGGTAAAAAACAAAGTTTATAATTTTAGAAATTATAAATTATGATGATTAAAAATATAGAATCAATTTTTCCAAATTCAACTCATATAATTGGTAGATATTAATTTAATGTTAATTTAATAGATGGGATGACACTGTGGGTTTTTAAAGTAAAAATGATCAAAAGATTGCTAAGTCTTCATATCCAATTTCAATGTAAAATTGGTTCCAATGAACCGAATTGTATTATTTTATGTATATTTTATATCATTATACTTTTAAAATGGAATTAAAATTTATTTTAAATATATAAGTAAATTAGATATAAAAGCGGTTTTGAAATGAAATTCAACATTTTTCACTATTCATTAAAAATGAAACTTAAAAAAAAACCAAATAATCAACCTAACCAAACTTATATTCTTATCATTAAAAAATTAAATTAATTTTGAACTATAAAATTAAAAAAGTTTCCAAAAATTATATTAACATAGGTTCTCTAATAAAATGAGGTAAAAGTGCTTAGGTTTTTATATGTAATATTGGGTTTGTTCTAATATTTTGATATTCAAATTGAGTGGATGTATGTAAAAAGTATTATTGAATATATAAATTATGAATTTAATTAATATAAATAAATAATAGTAATTAATTTAACTTATTAGGATAAATCTCTTTTTGGACATAAAAGTAGTCCCCTAAAAAACCATTCCCTTTATATTCATTTAGTTTCAATATTAATTTCTAATTGATTGGTAACCAATGAATTCATCTATAAATATTCATAATTTATTTAATACTATTTATAATATTCAATTTAACAGCAATGTTATATCTTATTATATTAAATAACAATATATTATTGTTCGGTAAAACTCGTTCTTACATGTTACACAAGCCATCGAGGAAAGTTAGTCTTTCATGTAACGCAGGATAACCTTAGTGTTCCATGTAGAGAAAGATATAATTTATGTTGTGTGTAGTGAATGATTAACATGGTATTTTTAATAAATCAGTCCAAACTTATTACATTAATACATATATATATATATATACTATTTTTACGGTTGCATGGAATTGAAAATATCAAAGAGATAAAATTAATTCGAAAAAAAATATTTCATAAAATCTCAATGAGTTATAGTAACACCACTAAAATTCCACACAAAAGATACCAACAAAACACTACATTACCCTTGTGTAGCCATCTATTTTGGTCTTTTTTCGATCCACTAAAAAACTCATGGCTCAAATTCCTTGGTGCCAACTCACCCAATTCCTTCAAAGCACTGATGGTGACCCAAGCCCAGAATCACCTGAAGAAACATTCATATTCCATAAACATTTCCTAATTTACAAATATTTGAAATTCAAGGTCCAATTACCTCACACCCATTCCAAACTCACTAATCACAGCCCAAGAATAAAATTCCTCTCAAGGTATTTAACTACTAAAAACCTGAGCCAATTCCTAACACTGAACCTAGTACACCAAGATGGCTCTTACCCAAGTCCATCCAACCTAAAACACTGGTCATGTCATTAGATGACTATTGGCCTTATATAGATCTCCCCACTATATTCCTCAGTTCATTGGCAGTCTTTTTTGGTTTTCAGAACATCCCTCTTCAAAAAAGACCCTTAGAACCTCAAATCGACCTTCACATCCCAACTGATGGGTTTCCCAACTCACTGCACCAAAATTTCCATGGAGACTCCATATAACTCTGACATTTAGTCTTGTCTTGAATACTACTTGGATTGGTCAGAAATTCACCTTCCATACATCAACTACAGTTTACTTAGTTCTTACTCAAACTCATTCTCATTACCAGGACACGCTTATCATTCCAACAGTAACTAGAGGTGGCTCATAGCCCACCACACCTATTCCCTTTCTACCCAAACAAGTCAAGATCATTCTGGTGACTCACTCCAATGGCATCCAAATTCGAGTATTAGAATTTCACCCCTCTACCTATACATGGCACCCTCTCCCTTAAGGCATTCCTCCACCATCTGTTCACACCTATTGATGTTTAATCCCTAACTCCTATTAACACTTCATCATTAAGACATCCACCTCTCTTCCAGCCATCATCATGCTCTACTAGTTTCCTCAATCAATTTCAACCACCTTGGATCACAATATTAACCACAAGATGAACCTAAAAAATAGAAATTATTAACAAGATTTCACTATAATAACAAAACATACAACACTCACCACTCATTCCCAACATTTAAGAATGGAACATGTGGAATTCATCGACAGTCATCCTATATAAGGACCCCTCTCATAACTAATCAATGATTTACTCCCCGCCATCAGACTCTACATATACCACTACATGATCATGTCTTACAAAGGCTCCATATCCAACCAAAAGGAATTTTTAGTCTCTTGGGTTAAATTCAGAGCTCTTTTAACTTCCCCGGGATGATGTAAAGATATTGGAAATAATATTCACTAGCTAAAAGTTCTCAAAGAAATCATCCTTGAATTCCACCATGAACCAACCACCATCGATGTCACTTCCCACCATAGGGACACATAAACCTACCAAAATACTTAGGTCTACCTGCCTACCAATGTCCCATCAACAGTCGATCACCAGAATTTGAATGTGATTTCCAACCAAAACTCGCTACTACTTCTTGACCCTTCGTCAATAGGCCGTGACCCAACACTCTATTTGGAACCATTACCATTACCTTGTTTGTATACTATCAGCACAACTCTAGTGACTTACATGGAAACATGATGACTAACACACTAATCCATAACCCAAATATCTTGCGCATCACTTTCTCTTCCCTCTATGATTACACCGATTAAGGAATTAGTGCTTATCCCAAGCCACCTGTTCACCCTTCCCAAAAGGTATCATGAATTTCCACCATGTGACCACATCTATACCTCCTAGATTCCTTCAATGTCCCATGATTTCATTCTACCACACACTGGGCTTGAATCAAAATCACATAATTCATGAATCATCAGAGATTTTCCTAACACCCACTTACTCATCTGACTATGCAACCTGGTCCACTAGATTCATTGAACTCAAGACATTCCCTACATTCTCATCCAAAAAGTTATCTGTTCATAAAATATATCCCAAACACTTGATCACGACCCCCTATGTGTCAGTTCTGTACCAAAACCATCCATCCCCGATTTGGCCACCCTTGACTTGTTTGCACAAAATCAACACCAATTTCTACATCAACACCATCAAAACCATATAGTTAGGTCACCAAATGATCATTCCCTTCACTACCACCTTTATACATCAATCCCACCAATGGATCAACCACCTGTGCTTCATATTTCAAGCCACCTACAATAGTGGGATAACATCCCTTTAGGATACTCTTACTTGTCACCAAATTTTTGACTCATAGACATAACTCGATTCATGTATTCAAAACCATTATATTTTCCACTTATCCCTATAACAAAACCCCACACTAATCAAAACTCTCTATGTTCCATTTATAAAGTCTAAAACATCCACCCAAAATCACTATTAATGCCAAACAACCCTTATCATGGGCCACCATATAAGTAAAATGATACCAAATCCTCAAACTAGAGTCACGCCAAGTAAAAATTCATTATCTCTCTCTATGACATACACATCAAAACTCAAACCACCCAATGACCGCGGGTGGCTATCCTACCACCATTCCAAAAACATTGTGTCTAACAAACCGAGAGACCACTCACTCTAGGGTCCAAATCACAACTCACGAGGTCTAAACCCACAAAAGTTACCACATTCACACCAAGAGACATCATTTCACAATTCAAGGTCATTCCCTAACCAAATACACAACTAGAATCATTCAACTAATCAAAACATCCAAACCTGATTAGGTTTGCAATCCCTTAACCCAATGTCACATCCCTATTGAGGGAACAATAAGAACATCTATTTTATAAAAAACAATACTCAACAAAGCATCATGACCCATAAATAATGTCTCAAACTAGGGTACTCTAAAAATCCATGAGATACATTCTTGCATAATTCCTACTCACACTAAATGGAATCCTACTCATATGGAATGTTATCCTCCAAGTTCAACTTCCTTATGTATGCCCGACATCATCACTCATTGGTACATCCTTCACACCATGACTGTCAGGTCTGCTACTTCCTCTTGTTTCTCACACTAAGAATGACTCAATGACCTTAGAGGTTAGTAGTGATCGAGAAATCATTCCATCCTCCAAGGCATTCTTCCTGGAGTAAGACCCAACCATACTCTTCATTCTCATAGGACTCCTCCTCAAGTTTAATCCCCAATTCTGATTTTAGAACTATGTGTACCTTGATTCCCTACTAAATGGGATATATAGTAAACCAACCTAAGGATCAATCCTGACACTTTATCTATTCTATCCATTATATTTATTTCAACCCCTCTATCTATAATCCATCCTGAATTTATCCAGGCTACCACATCCCAGTATGATCATTCCATCCATGTGGTATGTTTCTACATGTAATCCACATCCACACCATCATTTCTCTTAGAAGCACACAGACATCTCCAATGCATTAACCCAAACCAATCCAAGATAAATCCTCTTGAAAAGGGAATCTCCAATGCGTAATCCCTAAACCATCCCTTCAACTACATGGGTTTTTATCACTATATTATAAACATGGTATGTAGGATGCCTCACTGAGGTTCAATCCCAACCAGTGGTAAACCTTGGTGTCCCCCTCCTAGGGGTGAACCCCTCTGGTCCACCTCAATAGGTTTTTTGACCAACCTTCATCACATTACACCTTCACTTCAGGGGACACACCACCCTAAGACCACTCTTATTAGACGTTTTGACCCACCTTCTGGTAAAACATGGTCCCTCCCTCCTAGGGACATACCCCTTTATGATGTGACACCTTACCCTTATGGGGAACACCTCTCAGATCTACCACAAAATAATTTTCTAATATTTCTATCAATAAATGTTTGGGTGTTCCCTCATAGGGATTCACCTTCCGGATCCTCCCGTGAGAGGGTCATGATAAATCCATGCTATCACTGCAGGACATTAAACTCATGATCAATCATGCTGTTACCTTGTGTTAAACATGGGATGCCTAAGAAAATGTTCGAAATATATTCCATTGGAATCAAATACCTCATGATATCAATTGGATGAATTAGGTTAAACTCCTTTGAGAAGACCTATTATGAGGAAGAATACGTGTGACCAATGTTCCAGCATCCAGACATGCCATTGTTTCCCAATTTGAATAGTCACCTGAAAAAAGTGTGATGCCCTATTAGGACCCATTTGGAATTTCTAGGCTGAAGCAGCATAATTAACTAGTGTCCATAAATTGATGGTATTGAGAATGATTTCCATGAATACAACTTAAATATACTAGGGAGACCCTGACTAGGAGATGAATTCTAAGGAATAATCAAAGGAAGTAGAAACTAACATCCCATCATCTCATTTCGATCAAGTAGAATACATTTATTTTTAAAGTGACGAAAGTCACCTGCATTTGGAAAGAGGTAATGTAGGGTATCAAAAATAGTCCACTGTGTTCACGTGTAATGATGTGGATGCGGTGGGTGCACCCAGATAGAGGCATCCAAAAACAGAAATGGTGAAATTTATGTGAAATTATTATCCCCAGTATAGGGACTATTAACAATCGAGAAATACTTATATGATCATGTCATTATATCCAGATATATGGTGTCAGGGGCCACTATGTAAATAGTGGTCTTGGTGTGAAACTAGCAAAAAATTGTTTTATTTGATCAGTGGGCATTCTGGTTTGTGACATTATCTATGTGGATATCTCTCTCTCAAACTATGGAAGATTGGATGACACTGGGGTATTGGGAATTTATTTCCTTTCAACCATATGAATAGTTGAATTTTCCTTATTTGTAGGACCCAAGCTGTAGGGAACCAATTTCCTCTAACCCAGAGACATAGGGGTAGGAGAAATGTTGATGCAAAAAGCCCACATGACTCTATGTCCTCTATAACTTCATTTGTTACTAAGGATATCAGGAGACCATGCCCAGTCTCACCCTAATAAATCATTCATAGGAGGGTGATGGATACCTTTGTATGACGGTACAAGTAGAAGGGGGTCATTCCCATACGGGACATGGAACACCATGACCTGGAGGCTTCTATGCATTGAAAATATCGATTCCCCCAAGGGTCATGCATGGAGACACTAATCCCCACTCCAAAAACCTACCACGTTGAGAGCCTCTCCCCGAAGAATTCTTATTATTCACTACCCTACACCGAGGCGTTAGTGGATTTCGGAGTCATCCTGGCTATGACTGCTACTTAAGATACAACATGTAGGGACCCCACCTAACCTTGTCAACACCACAAACAGCAGGTCCTTCAGTCTGAGGAATAGAAAATTTACACCCTTCCAACACCGACCCTAGTAAGGATGACCTGATACCAACAACAGGTGCAGGATCAAGAGGATTCTCGTTAGAGGGCATCGTATTCCATAGCTCCCATGACCCATGCCACCACCGGTGAATTCCACCCCCTTCTACTATAGAGTAGGGATTCATTAATGGACAATCAGAATCAAGACCTCAGTCACCCCACAAGAATCTTTGGATGTCTCTTTCATTCACTAGCACAACTAGCAGCCATCACAATCCAATCTTTGATGATGATATTCAATACTGAGGTCATCCCAATACGATCACCAGCCAGAGTAGATATCTTCCCCACTCTCATGCTTAGCATGGAGGTCCTCCCTGTGTTCTCAACATCATTATAAGAATATTTGCTCATTTCCTTATCAACATCTATCACATAGGTCCTCCTTGTGTATATGGTTCCCAATACTAAGGTCCTCCCCATGTCACAGACCATCAACGTGAATGTCTTTCTAATACAATCCCTAGCTCAAGCTGAGTTCGTCCCCACTCCAGTATCTTCCAACGAGGAGGACCTCCCTTCTTCATTGAAAATCAATATGAAGGTCCTATTCATGCTATCACTATAGACCAACATAGAGGTCCTCCCCATGCCACAAGTATCCATAGTGGAAGTCCTCCCCAATCATTCAACAGCCACCATGGAGGTTCTCCCAAAGTTTCCATCAAATCTAGTAGAGGTCCTCTCCAATTCTCTACTCGCCATCACAGAGGTCCTCTCCACATGTCCAGCAATCAGTACGGAAGTCCTCTCTATGTCCATTTTGATAATTGAAAAGGACCTCCACACCCTCAAATCATCTAAGAAAATGTCATCTCCACTCTCATGACCAACATAGAGGACCTCCCTATGATCCCACCGGCCAAATTAGAGGTCCTCCATACTATTTAAACACCCAGAGTAGAGGCCCTCTCTATTCCTATAGCAACCAACACGTAGGTCCTCCTTGTATCTCATCCAGCTCAACTGTAGGTCCTCCCCTCTCCAGAACTCAACAGCACAAAGGTCCTCCTCATGCCGAATCACTTCCCTTCTCAAATGATTCATCATGGGGAATAAAGGTGAAATATTTCCATTGATGGAAAATATCCAAAAAAATTAATTCATTGTCATTATTATTATATTTTTACATTTTTATGAAAAATGTGAATCCATGATGGAGCCCCCCCAAGTCATCTGCATCAGAGTTTGGGTAAGGATCATGTCAGGTGATATTCATCATCCTAGAATGTGATATCTAAAAAATCCATGAATCCCTTCACATATAGACCTAGGAGGAGGAAGATTCACCTCCCTTCTAGGGCCTCACAGTGTAGTTATCCCTATCATCACCAGATTCATTCTCTACCTCCTCTTGACATCATGGATATTTTTTCAGGAGTTTTCTAGATGATGACCACTTACCAAACTCACCACCAACAATATCTACCCTCACACACAAGGTAGTGGTAAATACATAGTCCTATAAGGACCTGATGATTCATTTGGTACCCCCTTAGAGAGATGACCTAGTGTGTGGTAATTAATCTATTCGAGCCGTAGCTTCTCCACTAGCTAGACCGCCATCTCTCCAGCCCATATCAATGTCACCACTAGTTCCTTATGTAGAACAATTTTTAGTGAGGTACAATAAATATTTGGGCCGCACTTAAAAATAGGGAATCTTGTGGGACACTCTAGCCACTGATCAGGTATCAAAAGTGTTTCATCCAACTATGGTTCCCAGGATTGATATTCCAGAGTCACTCACCCAGGAGGAAGTTATGTGATTCTGATAAACTATTGGGGCGATGAATTTTCACCTCTATGAAATTTAGATGGCCCACCCAAGGATCTAGAATATTTTTGATTTCATCAACTAGCAGTGTCGGATGATTGAGTTGGCATTAATCTCTAGTAGAACCCTATGTAACCCGACTATCACTAGATACTCCAAAAAATATGCATTCCGAGCATCATGGTGTTTCGTAAAATTTTTTAATAGGCATCCCCAAATGTGAAGATATATGGGTGGGTAAAGTATGGTACTCTCAAATTAAATCCCATCCTATGGTATTCAGACATTCCAAGTGATATTGAAGATATTCCAATTGGTATAATCATGGTGAATATTGTTGATCTTTGTTTATTAAAAGAAAATGACACCAGATCGGGATCTAAATAAAAGGACCCACTCCCTAGGGTGGTTTATTATAAGGGAAACCCTCATACGAGTGTCCTCACTAGCTTGAAAAGGAAGGCACTCAGCCTTGGAGAGCCATCTACATCACTTCCCACCCGTAGAGACACCAAAAAGGGTAAGGAGTATATCAGGACCTCTAATCCCCCTAATCCATATAATGTCGCACAGACGACAAATGTTCATCCCACTATGGACACTTTGCACAAAAAATATTATAGATCGAAAGAGAATCTTTGATGAGATCCTCACTATGAACCTTGTATAGTGGTGTCCATACTACAGTAATCCTCTACAGGATCATGTTCTTCCTCTATCGGGGTAGCAATAGAAGCCACAAATCCTTCTCTCCTAACTACCCCCATTTATCTCAAAAATCATGTGCCTCCCAACAGGGTATAAATTTGATATTATGAAAAATCACCATGCTATGTGTTTCCCAATCTATCTTAGTGGTGTGATAACCTCCTTCGGGGTTTGAATCAATATTCCCCATAAACAGCGATATAGGCTACTCCACGATCCACAACATAGGTTATTGATCATGCTTATCATGTTGATGATCCTATAAATGACTTAGTGGTCAATAATCATTTCCAATATTGGAATCCCCACCTAGAATATTTTATATCTTCTATAACTACTCACCTTGAAGCCTTAAATACAAGATTGGTTGTGACCCCAACTAAGCGAAACTGTATCTGGCATTGCTGGATGACATGAAATCACCCCATGATTTTTATAATCATACCTTCTACCCCTTTAATGGGGTGGGTTACCAACTGTATCATCTAGTCCACATAATCTCATGGTGAGGACCCATATTGGGGACTCTAGAGTTGTAGGAAGACGCCAATATCCAATGTTTTGTACAGACATTGGAAGGTCCTTTAATTTTTGGGAATATCCAGTTCCCTATCGAGTCGATTATTGGTTGGGAAGACCTAAAAAGGAAGTTTCATTACCAGCTAAACTCCACCACATACAAGACCAGAACATCTGACCTCTTTCGGTGTAAGAAAAAACTATATGAATGTGTCGTAGAATTTATTTCTTAGTAGAAGGGCCTCACATATTCACTCGATATGTCACTGACTCAAAAGAAGCTACTGATGATGTGCATGGGAATGTTAAAATAAATAAGGTACCTTCCCTCATCACTCAGAACATCCCAGGCAAATTCCAATATTTCTATAATAAGGCATAGTTTCTCGAGGATTCCTTGTACAAATTCAATCAGGCTCTTCCATTACCTATTCCATCTCCAACAAGAAATACTAATAAGGCCAAAACTTCCATCATAGTACAGGAGGAGGTCTCAAAATCACTAGATATGTTACCGACAAAGGCTTGCTCAGAACTTATCTCACAAGAACAGCCTCACTGAGTACATGAGCCTCTGTTTTAGCTTTTCACAGTGTACAATCGGTAGGCACAACCCCATAAAACACCACTGCCTAGAATAGAGAATGTGACTCTAACCACTCATCAAGATCAAGAAATTTTTTTGGGCCAAGAACCGAGATCACCCTTCCCAGATAAGAGAAATTGGACGTAATCCTTCATGGATTCTCAGGTCCCTACTTATTTCTTTAGTTCCTTATAACTGGGTGTCTTGAAGCTACTGAAAGACTAAAATCCAAATGAAGTTGAGCTCACCAATCTCCCTAACTACTACCATTACCACATAATCCTTGGATATAATATCAACAAATGGAATGTGTTCAAAGATTGGCTCTAGGATCAGGTGGACAATGGTGTAGTCATATTGGGCCCATTCTTAGTACGTGTGATGTGTTTCTCTATATATCTTGATAGTGATAGTGAAGATCCAAATGAATGGAAACTGGTCTCCTGTCACAAAACTTAGTAGTATGATGACTCATTATCTCATAACTTATTTTCTTACCCCATGGCATCATTCAGGCCTACAGTAGCTGGCTTGAGCCTTCCACAATTTCCTCTCATTATCTGGTGGATGCTTCAACATCTGCATCGTATCATTCCACATCTCAAAAGAGTATATCGTGAAGATGAAAAGGAAAGAAATTACCCATGTTAGCACTGAATCCATCCCACACTCTCGGTGATTTTATGCCTCTATACATGGGTATCACCACCAGGATCATCCAAACACATGAATAATACATTGATGATAAGAAAGAGTATGCCTCTGAGAATACCATCAATTTGGTGGATGCCTATATGATTCATGATAATGAGAAGTATTAGTAAATCCCCCCATATGTCTCATGTTGACGTCACCTTCGAAAAATAAAATGTTATTCGAATCTTTTCAATACTTAGGTCGGTGCCTCAATCCAATATGTACATGATCCCAATACCATATAAAATATTCTGTTTAGGACTTAGTAGGCATAGTCCTCTAAGTATTTTTTCTGATATTCTGCCACCCTTAATCATGCTACCTGACCAGGTATAACAGTTATGAATGCATCACAATCATCCATGCCCAAATGAAGCCTGGCCTTAGTTGGATGAAAATCATCCAGTCATGATTCTAGGAGGGTTGTCTAATGAGTAGTAATATATTTCTAGCACCATCCAGATTCCATTGGTTCATCAGGAAGTTCCCATCATGCCTCATGCTAAATAGAAACCCCATGTGGGTAGAAATGTGTGCTTAGCATAGAAGAGTGATGTGCTTAAACATTTCACCAGTATTACTACCTAGAAATAAATCTCCAAGCCTCAATTCCTATTGGAAGAGATGCGCGAAGCCCACATAGATGCCTTGAAAATCCCCCTCCATTTCAAAACATAGGTAGGTTCCACATATAACTTCTGTGTTGAGGAATTAAAATGAGCATAATTCCAAGACTTAATCTTTTTCTTCGAATAAGATGAGGGGTCTCTTGTGTAGGGGAACATCCACCCACATTACATCACTGTTCAGTTTAATGGTGTGAAAGTACACTACTATCTAGTTAACATTGGTTCCAAGATCAATCTCATCCCAACCCGGAATCTCGATGGTCTAGGACTAACTAAATCATATCTTCATCCTTATGACCTAAATATTTATGGTTATAAGAGAACTGGTTAGAAATTGTGTGGTGGAAACTAGTTGAAGAACCAGATTTTTGGCTTGGTAGAAAATACTAAATTCATAGTTGACTCATTGGATACCATCTACAATGCACTAATATGTAGGCCATAACTCCATATTCATGTTGCAGTTCAATCATCGTATCGCAAATTCCTCAAATACTCCCTTAATCTTCAAGTATGCATACTTCAAAGTTACATATCTCCCTTAAACTATTTTGAGGATTGATATATGGACACTGACTAATACCAGAGGAAGTAAAATCATGTTCATACCAGTGAGGTTTATCACACCATAGTTGAAAACAACCCATGGATAGACTTGAATGATTCCTTCATCCTTCTGATTCAATGGTTGGAGGCCACGATGCCAGACTTGGGAAATTTCTTTTCCATTTTCAAGAGAAAAGGCCACCAAGTCCCTAGGTAAAAGGAATGATAGAATATTATCTAGTAATTTTAAACATGCTAGACTTGGGTAATACCAGAACCCTCTAACAATTTTAGGTAATGAGACATTCACTCTATGGCTAGAGCTATACTCCAGACCTAGTTGTTCTTCCGAGATGGGTTGAATCGACACAATCCGACCCTACACCATTGCTTTTACATTAATAATGAACCCCATGGTCTAAGACCTGATGGAATCATCTCGAAATTCTCTATCACCACGATTTTTGTAGTGCAAGAATTACCGAATGAGGATTCCTCATATGCCACCAAAAAAGGCACTAAAGTTCCTCTAGAATAAGTCATACTAGATTAATCTTCTCCTCCCACTAATTCTTCTACCTCAAATGATACATAATATTTTGAAGGAAGTCTTCCTTCATTAGAAGTGGTTATCTCAACCTTTTTTGATGAGCATGTGAAAGTAAATCTTTGTACTGAGGTAGATCTGAGGCCAATGTTGATCAGTGTAGTCATGCCTGTATATGAATAGCAGCAATATGTGGATTTCCTATAGCAACATCATGATTTTTTTAGAGTTATAATGAGATTCCAAGACTAGAACCTTAGCTTACTATCCACCATCTTAGTCTCTTAGTGAACCATCACGGGTTCAAGCAACCTCCTAGGAGAATGAATCTTTCTCATCATGCCATAGTCGAGGCCGAAGTTGATAATCTCATCAAGAAAAACTTCATCAAGAAGTTTCAATACCCCAAGTGGTTTGACAACATAATCCGCATCAAGATTAATGGATAGATTAGATTCTGTATCAACTTCTGAGACCTCAACCACCATTTCCCAAAGGATGATTTTCCTCATCCGGTGAGAGAATTGTTGATCGATTCTAATGCTAGCATCCATACTCTATCCTACATGAATGGATATTAAAGATACATTCAAATATGGATATACCCTCAACATAAAGATTATACTACCTTCAGAGTTCTATAAGGAACCTTTTTCTATTTGGTAATTTTCATCATATTGAAAAATGCATGATCAATGTATCAGTGATACATCCACCACATCTTCATGTTGATACTTAGGATTTTAGTTGAATTCTATGTGGATGGATTTTTGGTCAAATCCCGCCAACACCAGTACCATCTCAGAGATACTAAGAAGGTTTTTAGCATTCTATAATCACAACATCTACAGTTGAACTCCGGGAAATGTTCTTTTGGTTTTACCTCTAGGAATTTTCTAAGCCTCATAGTAAGATATAGAGGCATTGAGATCGACCTAGAGAAGATCAAATACATCATCCAGATGCATACTCAAAGAAACCATTAAGATCTCCAAGGCCTCCAAGAACACATAGCCTACATACATTGATTCATTATGAATCTATTTGGAATGTTTAATCCCTTCTCTATGCTCATGAGAAAGGTTTCCTCTCCCAATGGGATTAAGAGTTCCATACCCCATTAAAAGAAATCAAAAAGTATCTACAACAACCTATGTTTATGATGCCTCCCATCTTAAGGAAGAAATTTATTCTTTACATGACCATCATGGAATGATCCATTTGTTCACTGCTCATTTGGAAGAACAATGAAGGTACATAGAAATTTTTTCACTATATTAGTCGTATGCTCCTCAACATAGAGAATAGATATTATCGTATCGAGAAGATCTGCCTCATGCTAATCTTCAGAGTGAAAACATTGTGACACTACATACAACATCATGAGATATAGCTGGGGTCTCATGTGAACCCTCTAATGTATATCCAAAACCACCCCATATTGACTGGACATTTAGCATCCTCAGTGGTAATTCATTAATAGTTCGACATCATGTCTTTCTTATAGAAATTCGTCAAGGGTCAGACATTGGAATACTTCTTAAAAACTAATTTGGCCCTCATATTTTATTCATTGGATACTAAATTATCAAAGTATACCACCCTCTTACTGGATAAGGATTTTCCGTGCTATAACATAAATTTTTATAGTTCCTCCTCGATCCCAGCTGACAGAAGGATCAATGATCCCAGACTCAACAAGGTAGGCTTGGGGATTGTGTTCATCACCCCCACACAGGTTTTCCTTCCCTACTCATTCATACTATCATAAGGTTTCACTAATAAGGAGGCATAGTGTCAGGCACTCATTACTGCTCTCAAGATATATCTCATGATTTATGTCCCCTGATTTCATGTGAAGAGTGACTCTGAGTTAGTCCTAAAGAAAATCAAAGGTTAATACATCATCTAAAATCCATAACTTATCCAAATTCTGGAGTGCACTCAACAGCTGATGGCCTAATTACATTCTAAATTAAAGGTGACTCATGTTCACCAGTCGTTGAATTGTGATTCTGATGCCTTGGCTTGTCTAGATAAATCCCCTGTAGATCCTATCCAAGATGACGTGTTCATCCATGTGGCACACAGAAGCGTTATCTCTCCCATCATTCCAATTGATGTTAACATCCAGTAGGTAAACCAATTGATTGATGGTGACTCCACATCTAGACCTTTGGATCCCCCCACCATTGAATAATCCTCTAATTATATGACTCCCTTCATAGAGTATCTCCATAATGGTATTATTCCATAGTATAGAGCTGAACATGAGTCAATCCCTTAGTGTGAAGCACAGTTTACCCTCCATAGTGGGCCCAACCTAAAGAAGACTCTCTAAAAAATGGGTTTGATGAAATTCCCTTCTATAATACCATGTATTCTTGGCCCTTTATAGCATGGGCACTCGAACTCATTGGATCTAATCTACTATAAAAAATCTTCTAATTTAGGTTCATTATGGCTATAATGAATTTCAATTCCAATTGGACAAAAGTGATTATTATTAAGGAATTCAAGGATCAGTAAATTGTTGAATTTTTTAGCTCTAATATCATCCATTGATTTGGAGTCTCTCAAACTGTTCTCACCAAAAATAAAACCAACATCTGAGCAGCTGAGTTAAAGAACTTATATTCCAAGTACGACATCTGGTCCCAAGATACTTATCACTATCATATGAAGTTGAATAGACAGATCGAGGCATTTAAGAAAACTCTCTCTAAAATATTGAAAAATATGTGGGACTAGAATAAGAAAATTTGGTAAGAAAATATCCCCAACACTCTCCGGGATTATCAGACGATGACTCACAATTCTACCATGGTGACTCCATATTTCCTAGTCTATGTAATAGAGGCAATCCTACCCATTGAGATCTAGTTTCCATCACTATGAATAGTTTTCAAGGATCAAAAGATTTCATAAAATATAGCCTATTTCCATCTAGATGAACTTGAATCCCTCGATGATATGAGCCTTGCACAATCTCAAGAGGCACTAGGAGAAGATTTTCTAGGCATTCAACAAGAACGATCACCCCAACACTTTCATCTATGGTTATATTATTAGATCCTTGAATGGAGATGATACTGGGTAGGAAAACCCCAAATTTGGTTCCCAAGTGGGTGGGATTGTGAAAATGTCACAAGGTCTATCCTAATGGTACAATATATTTGGTTACCACGGATGGAAAATGAATCTTTCCTCCAACCAATGCTAAGTTTCCCAAGTAATAATTTTCATGAATGAAGAATCCAAGGTGATAACTATATGACCTTAAACTAATAGTCAAAGATCCAAACTATATGACCTTAAAATAAGAGTCAAAGGTCAAAACTATATGACCTTAAACTAAGAATCAACAGTCCAAACTCGATGATCTTAAACCAAGAGTCATTGGTCTGAATTCTATGACCTCAAACTAAGAACCATATTAATCTAGTTGCATGGTGTTAACATTTGTAAGAAGTCATTATCATAGCAACATGATGTTAAACTACACTATATTGATATTCTTATCTTCATGACCTTAAAAGAACATATGAACGTCCAAAGAACATGATGTTAAACTGGGAACTAGAGACCAAGAATCCTGACATTAAACTATGTGGGAGTTATCCTTGGGAGTGATGGTGTTTATTGTGCTTATGTGGTCCTCATTCGAGTTGGTTTATCGTTTTCAAACCTTACACATCCCCTTTGGAACACCTCTCCCCCAAATTCCTAGTTTCATGATGGTAAACTACATCATAATAAACATCCTAGCCACACTATGATAAAATTCATAGCATCTGATGTCCATACCACACGATGTTAAACTATACGGATTAGTGCTTTCACATAACCATAAACTATGGAATTATTGTCCTAGCCACATGAAGAAAAACAGATGAGAATCATGGTTTTATTGGCTAAGAGGACATCACTTTTGGCATTATTCATCTACCATTCCACATATCAAGAACTATGTGAATCTTGATACCTGTCTATACATGATACATAGAGAGGATTGGATTATCCATCATAGTCCAACCTCTCAAAAAATCAACAAAACAATTCATCTCTCCCTATGTACAGGTTAGACCTATACATATAGATCCTCTCTCAATAACTATGTGTGGCGTGATTCCCATCCTCATGGGATACATAGTAATGCTTGAATCATTAATACCAGGTCTGGATATAATATTCTACCTATTTCATGGTGGTTCAACTGTGTTTTTACCATACTAATGATAAACGTCGTGGTATTTCATAATTATTTGTGTCTTGATTCCCATCCTCATGGGATACATAGATACACCCAGAAACTTTTTCTTTGACTCCATCTTGAATTTACATCCTCATCTTTTTTTCTCAGGTACGTGACCCTCCATGGTTTTTTTACATTGGGTATTCCTTCCATTTATTCCATATAAGTTTCTATTAGGAAAATCTCAAAAACTTTCATAGAAAAAGTTGGTGTGTCATCAGGCTTCCTAATCCTTTATTCACATTAGGTTTACTACTCCATCACGCCACATATACCTATTTTTGGGAGCCTCCTCCCCTTGGTCCAAACCCCCAGACCTTAACCTAAGATCTTATTGTCCAAGAATCAGGACTTTAAACTATGTAAAAGTCCCTTTCAAGATTCTTTGTGTGGTGTTGAGCCTTTTTGGACTCATTCGCATCAGGTTTATCATAACACCACATTTCAAATGTTCACTTGAGATACCCTCCTATATTCTCTATACTCTATGAACTTAAACTAAGATTCAATTCCCTTAATACACAAAATTAAAATTCAACCATACCATGAAAATTTTCACGATTCCTCATGATTATCATGGGATGCCTTAATTCACTTTCCAAAGAGAACTATCCCTACCAGTGTTTGTATTCTACCACACAATGTTAAAAAACTATGCGTGGATTGATTCACATCCTCATTGGATACATAGCGATGCCTGAACATTTTTTCTATGGGTCGAGCCATACATTTATCAACCTTTGGTACCCTGTACTTAGTTATGGTCTAAGAAATATGACTCTGAACTATTTTTTGTATTGAAATCAATAGGAATATAAACTATTTAATGTAGTCCAATTAATATGACTCTAATTTTTTCCATAGTCCAAAAATACAACTCTAAACTATTTTTCATATTCCATGAATATGGCCCTAAACTATTTTTTATAGACTAATAAATATGGCTCGTTGTCCAAGAAATATGACTCTAAACTATTTGATGTAGTCCAAGAAGTATGCCTTTAAACTGTTTGTTGTATTACAATAAATATGAATGTAAACTATTTTTCATTTTCCAAGAAATATGACTATATACAATTTTTTTTGTCTAAGAAAAACTACTCTAAAATGTTTTATATGATCCATGCAATATGACATAAAAGTATTTGTAATACCTGGGTTAAAATCTCCATGATAAACCCATTCAGCACTTAGATTCTTTCTTAGTTTGGATTAACCTCCTATTTCGAATCCAAATGAACACTCTAATGGTGAAGGTCCCATGCCTCTTTGGATCACCTCCAATGTTGGGTCAATATACTAATGGATCTATGGAATTACACAATAAATCATGTGTATTTAATTTAGTCAATAATCAATTCTACATTTACTATCCCCATTTCGGAGTGGTGTGGTCATGGTCCTTGTGTTTCAAACATGGTCAGTAATCAATCTTTACTTTCTATTCGCCCCTTTATCAAGACCCTAAACGTCATTGCGCACCTCCTTTCCACTCTCCTTCCTCATGGTGGTTTCCCACCTTGGCATCCAATCTAATGCCTGTTACCACATATCAGGTAGACCCCTTATCGTTCCTTATTTCCCACACTAAGCATGACTCACATGGGATTATGAATTCTTGTAGGGTGCATACTGATTGTGTCAATCTATACATAATCTTTTTATAGTATAAACTCTCTGACCATAAACTATGAGCCTCTCTAGGAAGGTGTGGTGTTGACCTAGGCCTCCTAGGTCCTCTTTCACATTGGTCTTGTCATCTTGACACATCACATATGCTTTATTTTGGGAAGCCTTATTCTTATCAATTTCTTAAAATCTATGTGCTATGCAAGACTCTTTTGGATCATTCGTGTCCGGTTTCGTTCCACCATGTCATGAAAATTGTCTAGAAATATTCATTTCTACATTCCATACAACGTTACTTTAAACTGTTAGCCACGGTCCAGGTAGAATGACCTTAAACAATGTGAAATGTCTTGATCACATTATGTTAAACTATGAGACACATCCTGATCACATGATGATAAAATTTACCATACATCATCCTCACTATATGATGCTAAACACCATTTCTTTCATCCCCAGTTGCATGACGTAAAAATGTAAGTCACCCTAGACCCTTGACCAAAGGTACTTTCCTGATGCTGGTTATCTACCACATTGTTTTTATATTCTATTGTCACACGGAATCTAAGATGATGCTCCCCTATAAGATGGATTTATTCCTTGTTCAGACCAATGTGCTTATACTAGGGGGTTCTAATCCATGGTGGAATGACTTCGACAGTGTTGGAATCCATTAAAAATTATACCACTCCACTCCAAAGATTTTAATAGCCCTTATTTGGATCCTCATCCACTTCAATATCTAAAGGGTCCCCCTAATGGCCTGGTCTCATGCCGATTTCACTCGCTTAACATCTTGGGACAACATTCCCTAAGGCTTTAGATTAAAATTTGAGAGAGGTTTCATGTTTCAAACATGGTCAGTGGTTGACCCTGATTTATTTTTCCCCATTCTAGGATAAGCAATGTGGGTACTATGTGTCAAACATAGTGAAAAGTTGTCATATATCATGATTCCTATCTCATTAAATTTCTGAATTTTGGGTGTTGTGATTCACACTTCTCATTCGCCTTTATTCATATAGATTACAAGACCCTTGGAATTTTCCAGTGCATGCACTAGTCCATGTTATAGAACCTAGTTGGCTATTCTAAGATCCCTATTCACCAGCCACAACCTCCTCAAGTCGAACACTCCCAGTGGTTAGTCAACACTATTAGACCCCTAGTGTTTTAAGTTTATCTAACACTCTCATACAATGTGAGAAATTATATTGCCGTTCCTTGTTTCTCAGACTGGGCATGACCCACATGATATCGGGGGTTAGAAATTAATTTTTTCAAAAAATATGATTTCGGTTTGATAATTAAAAAGAGTAAGAAATGTGTATATACACACAGTAATTTCTAGAATAAGAAATCTATGAGTCCTATCACATTTTCCCCTATAGCTCCATTGTGGTAATCTAGCGCTTCAGTTCTGCCAATCTTTGGTTTGTGGCCTCTAAGATCTTCCCCTGTAACCTGATCTCTATTTGTTCCACATTAATCATTGTACGATGATTATTAAACATGATATATACATGTTCCCACTCATATCAGAGATCATACACCTAACATTATTCCTACCTTATTTGTTCCTAGGCCTCCAAAAACTTGGAAATAAATTTTATGAAATGTTCTGATTGAGTGGAAATAAAGGAGGAATTATAGTTTGATTGTTCTTCTAGATGTTCGATATCCTAATTATCCTTATGAAGCTTTTGGATGCTATCATACATCTCTTGATTCCAAGTGGCGTCTAGTTGTTGGATTCATTCCCATACCGTGTCAGTTAGATAGTAAAAAATTAATACATGAATGCCTTCAGCTTCTGCCCCTCCAGAATAGAGGCTATGTAGTTAGTGGTGAAGTGATCCCATCCAACTCACCCACTATGGCTCTAGGGTCTAACAAATGAAACATTGATTGAATATAGATTCCCTATGCTGGATGATATGATTTTATTTAGCCACATTTGGATCAGATTCATCCAAATCTTCGTGATTCATTGGATCATATCTCAGGAAGAAATTAGAAATTCAGCATTAGGATCCTCCTCCATCATTCTTTCAGATGGGTTAGGCTTTATTTCTTGGGTCTAGTCATCCTCACTTAATCCTATATTGAAAATGTTGTCGGTATTATCCTCGATTTCCACTATATCAGTGGCCTCACCTATAACCGAAACATGATGTTCAATAGAGGTCAAGGCATAATCATATTGGGCGGGCATCTCTATATGGTTCTACACCCCTATTGGGAGAGGGAATCTGGACACTCCATGAATTTCCAAAATAAGGGTGCACGCTACTCTCAGCATTGTTCATGGAGGGTGATCTTCACTCAATCTGACCGACAGAGAATGATTATGATTCTATAAGGCAAGAAACTTACATAAGTCATGTGGTGGTGGATCAAACTCTCAGGTTGTATCCATCGGGATACCGGGGCATGGTCCTCCATATATGATTGAGGGATATGGGATTCTGACGTGTCTTCCCTAACCCCATAACTTCGTTCAGCCCACTAATTTTTTCTGTCCTGCGAACAGGCTCTAGAGTTTTCTTCTCTACACCTATTGCTACATTTTCATCCCTATTAGTAGTTTTTCATCATGCAAGATGCTCTTGCATGGAACATATTTTAGTTGGGAAATCTAGGTAAAGCATGAGGTGGTAACAACATGTAAAAAATAGATTAAAATTTATTTTGAGAAATTCATAAAATTCCTCCAAGGATTCTCTAATCTGTACACTCTATAAGGGAATCCCTCTAGAAGCATCATCCCCAAATGATTTATCAGACCCATCAAGAATGAGAGCATTAATGGCTATCTCGACTGCTGATAGTTTTGGAGGGGAGTTCATATCCAATAGTACCATAACCTAGTTTTTCATTGGGTGTGATGTACATTAGGAGTGTATAGGTTCGACTCTGTCATCTATCATGCCCCATCTTATTGGGATGCAAGGAAATTGTACTTGGAGTGAATGTTCAAAGTAAGGATCATCCCATGTCTATTGAGGTGATCCAATGTTCGTTGAATGCCAGTTAACGATATGTGGACGTCTTATTTTTCCAAAGCATTTGGAAAGAGAACATCATTAGGAATTTCAATGAGGTGCAACTGCTTCCTGAGAGCAGGGATAAATTCTTTATGGAACCCCCTAGATGGATCCACTTCTTCTTGGGTCATCCATTTCACTCCATTTCACTAACCCAAGAGTTTAGTGTCAGGTTCTGCTTTTTTTTCCTTTATTGCTCCCTATTGGTGCAGTCCCATGGACCGTTGGCCTTATCGCTTCTACCATTACCTCTGGTCCAGCTCCATTTCCATGTCACACTCTAGTTGTTGTTCTTCACCGGCCCCAATAGTGGGGGGCTCACCCCTTCATGGTACTAGATGGTTTGTTGTCTTACTATTACCCTTGGATATACATCCACCCAAATCATCAAATATTCATTGATTAAACCATATGAAGTAATGGTTGGAAGTAGTTCATTCCACATCTTCTCATCCTCCCATGGGAACATGAGACAAAGATTCCTCGTCAGTGAATGATGTAACTAAATAGGAGTTGTTGAGTACACATTGATGTTTAACCTCTTCAAGCACCTGAATTGACTAGCTAACCTATGTGGGCAATATGGTTTGTAGATGGTCCCAATTTCATCACTCCCCACTAGCACCCCACCTTAAAATGATAGAAGGTATGATCATTGTCCCTTAGTCCATGATCCATAATCGGTCACCACCACAGTTGGAAGAGGAAATGGGTGGATTTTAAACTGGTCCACCAAACCAATATTCCACAACACATCCATTAAGATCATCTAGTAAGGTAATATCTCCATGAATTTCAAAAAATTTATCAAAAGTTTGTCTCATGAGGAGAGATGGGGGTATGGATACTTGTAGTCTTCTATGTGCACATCCACCTAGCTATACAGGAATTGGAATGTCCCATAGATGCACAATGGTGTCTTCCCAATACTAATATATTGAATCACTTTATATAGATTTTTATGTATTGGGATTCCAAGATTGATAAGTTTCCCTATCACCAGTAGAGCCACCAATATATATGTACTCATTCACACCCCTATGTGAACAACCCTCAATAGCAACATCCACCTGCAAATGAGTTTCATGATAAATCTGACCAAACTATCTATGACATTGAGGTCAGTTTTGATATTGTACCCTCATAACTAATACTATCTATCTTTTGCGATTCACTCGTAGGATCCCTCATTTCCTCACTGGACTCCTCTCGGATATGTGTAAGGCATTGTTAAAAATTTTACGGCTTCCCCCTTCACTTCAATAGGCCCATTTGTTAGGAAGTTTGTAAAATAACTAAACCATTTTTTAAATTAGAAATACCTCATCCTTGGATTTCCTTTTCAATTCCTTAGAATAGATCCAACAGCTCCCACCCAAGATATATCAGCTACTCCTGATCCTCCCATGAATTTTCAACAAGTATAAATTCATTGTACACCACCCCCTAGATATGGATTCTTATGATTTGTTAGGTATACCAAAGGTTTATTCTGACCTATGCCTAATGAAAAGGAAATGTAATGGTCCCTAGTGACCACTGACTTAACAGTTCCATCATGATCTCCTATGGTTTGTAGAAATAGAATTGGGAATCCCATGACATTTCATAGAGGCCTACCTACCTCATATCTACTCCAAACTCAGCACATGACATGCATACCCAATAGGCCCAGGCCCATTCTTCTATGATATTTCCACCTTAGTTCAAGTCCCAATTGAACATCCATCCTTTCTCTGGGATTACAAGGCCTCTTTTGATGATCGTTTTGTATTGTGGTGGGGATTCCTAATATTCCATCTTCACCCATCGATTTTATTGAGGTGGTTATAGAGATAATAAGCTGTGATGGGTGATTGATCCTTCCAGATATTTTATCATCATCCCTATGACATTATTACATCCCTAGGGTGCCTCTAAACTAGTTGGTCGGTCCATACTTACTTTAATTCGGAATAAAGACATCATCTCTAAGACCAAAACTGTACAGTGGAAGGCTATTTCAAAAAGAGTACTCATTAAATTATTTTGATAGCATCCCAAGCAATGATTTTTAGTCTAAATTATCTTAGTAATTATCTAAAATCATGATATTTTCTTCCATCTCCATTATCCAAGCAGTGTCGATAAGTCCTTCTCATGTGGCTTCCCACGTATCCATTCGATCTTGGAGTTAGTTGGACCTTGAAGTTTGTTTCACAAAGATATTTCACAAATCTTGTTTGTGGGGACTAGTTTGAGAAGATCAAGGTGTAGTGACATGTTTTTCTAGTAACATTTATGGGAAAGTGGAGAGTTTTGTTCTCTAAAAAAGCATTCATGAAGCACAAGCACGAAGGTACAGTTTTTTGTCAATCATTTTCATACCAAGAAGTAATTGAGGTCAAGAGATTCACTAAATGAGATCAACATAGCATTTATTTTCATGAAGTTTAGGTGCCTTTGAGGCCCCCAACAGTGCTATGTATAGGGGTACAGATGTTGGATCTGCGTGAGGGCCTTCGTATCTGCATGATTAAGGAACCCCCTTCATGAGTGACTATTGTTAAGGAACTTTGATAAAGGGAGAAATTGGTCAATTTGTTTAGTGGATCTCCCTCATAATCCAAAAATTTTTCCCATCATCTCTCATTCAGAGGGGGGAATTTTTTAGTTCCCAAATACATTCCATGGGATTAGTCAAAAATGGTAATGGTTGGTATGGAGAAATATCACACCCAAAAAACCCAAAATCTTCATTTAGTGTCTTCTTTGCAGATACCTTTTGTGGAGACCTATCAACCTCTTCAATCATATAAGTCTAGGATATAACGCTTGATGAGTCAGATGCTGACCCACAACCATGCTAATGATTGATGGACAACTTCATGAGTTTGACCAATCCACGACTATTTATAGATCCCAAATTTTCTTTAAAACACACTTCCTAGCATCTTGAGACCACTTTTTCCTTAAAAACCAATCTGATTCCATATATAAGGTATGGAGAACCCAACCTTTAGACACATGATTCTCATATTCATGAGGAAACCAAGCACTGAGAACTAAAATACAAATGAATCATTAAAAAAATTTAACCACCGAAAAAACCCCTTTCCCATGTTCCTAGATACACCCACCTATTGTGGTGATGGATTTAGTAAAGGAATGTGACCTTTATAGAGGAGGAAGTCCCTCTTAGGTACTTGAAGCTATATGGAGTAGTAATCCTTCATGAATAAATCATCTACCAAATATTAAATTCATGCAAAGATTGGGTAACTATGTTTTCTGAAGCCCATTCATTCATGAACCCATTTCCCTCTATGAAGCACTCGATCTTCAAAAATATCTACTCATTAAGGCCCCCTTCTTAGTGAAACCCTTCTCATGTGCCTCACAATGTTTCCTCTCTTCTACTGAAACCTCATCATGAAGTATGAGCTTGGAAAGCCTCCATACTTATCAAGGATTGGTTCAAAAGAGCTTTAAACCCTTATGTTACATATTCTGTCAATTCATATGGCCCACTCCACATCCATTGTGGCCTACGATTCAAATTTACCACTTGTTTTTCAGTATGGGTTGGCTAACACCTTTTTCTTTTCAGAATAGGTACGCTAACATGAACCTCACAATAAACCACTCCTCCATGACATTCCATCATGGAAATACTGAATCCAACCCCCTCCCATGAGTTGATGTTTGAATGTGATGTAAGACCAAGGGGTAAATATTGATTCCCCCATGTTCGAGCTACATGATGTAAAAATTCCCACTACCATCTTCCTTGGAACGTGACATTAAACAGCTAATATATCCTATGGAGTAAGTGAAGGATACTCTATATATGAGTGGAATAAGATGGTCTTTGTATCACCCTTCCTCACATTGAATAAGATCTGCCTCACATGGAATTCGATCCTCCCCACAAGGAATTATATCCTCTGAGAACTCCTTTGAAGGTAAGCCTTTAACCTTTCTTATATGAGGTGGCACCTTTGCTCCTCCTCGAACCATCCTTCATCAACTATTTTAGAGAAGGTATGGGAACAGGAGTCCTGTCATCTCTTTCCCTTTGGAATTTGTTCCCATGGTCCACTTCCATGAATAATCCCCACTCAAATAGAATTAATTCCTCCTCATATGGAGTGATATCCTCCTTGAGATGATTCCACGCATAAGCCCCACATCATCACTCGTTGGTTCATCCTTCACACCATGGATATCAATTATCAACATCCACTTATTTCTCACATTGATCATGACTCATGTGGGAGTATAGGTTATTAAATACCATGACACCAATCCATTCTCTTGGTAATCCCTCCTAAACTAAGCCCCAACCATACACTCCATTCTCTTGGGCATCCTCCTCAGGTATAATCCCTATTTACCATCAAAGAACTACATGAAAATTGATTCCCAACTAAATGGGATGAATAAAGAACCTATCTGAGGTTCCTGACCAACACATCATCAATTACATCCACTCCATATATTTCCAACACTCTACCCATAATCCATCTTGATTTTATTCAGGCCACCATGTCCTGGTAGGACCGCACTATCCATGTGGGAAGTTTCCACATGTAAGCCCCATCAATACCATCGCTACTCCCATAAGAACCCAGGATTATAAAATGAATAATCCCTATGAAATCCAACATAATATAAATAATAGAAATTTTCTTGCGAAGGGTAGATTCAATTCATAATACCCACACTATCCATCAAACTATGTGGGTTTTGATCCATGTCTTCTAAACATGGTAAATATGATGCCTCCCTGAGGTTCAATCCTAACCAATGGTAAACCTTGGTGTCCCCCTATTAGGGATTCACACCTATGGTCCATCTATATAGGTGTCCATAGTGTGACACCTTCACTTCATGGGACATGCCACCCCTGGTCCGCTCTTCTTAGTCTCTTACCCATCCATCTGGTAAACATTGGTGCCTCCCTCCTAGGGATATACCCCATGATAGTTTAAAAACTTCCATTTTGAGGATAAACATCTTGGATACTCATATATGGGGTGTTATAATCCATACATCTGTAATCATTTTGGGTGTTCCATCATAGGGATTTAACATCAGGATCCTACCTCGAGAGTGTCCTGATCAATCCACTTCATCTTTGTAAGACGTTAAACTCACGACCTGCCTCATGGATACCTAGTTTTAAAACTGGGATACCCGAGAAAAACCATAGAATATATTCCTTTTGCATCAAATAACTTGTGATCATAATGGGATTCCTTGGGTTTCATGCCTTTGAGAATGCCACTTATGAGGAAGAATGCAGGTGACCAATGTTCTAGAATTCATACATGAGAACGGTGCCCAATATGATTTGTCCCTTGAATAACAGTTTCTTCCCTATCAAGAAAACATTATAATGTCCATAAATAAGTAGAGTAATTAACTAGAATCCATAATGATATGGAACCTATAATTATTTCAATGAATAAAACATAAATCAACAAGAGATACCCAGACTATGTGATGATTTCTAAGGAGGAATCTGAGGAAGGAGAAACTGAAATCTCATTACACCATTTCAATCAAAGTGTAGATATCATCATTGAAAGTGATGAAAGCCGCATACCTTTAGAAGTAATTAATGAGGGTCAAAAATAGCAGTCCACCTCACGCACATCCAATATTGCAGATGCTGAGGGAATTCCCTGTCGGAAGCATCAGAAACACGCATTAAAAAAGACTATTTTTTTATTATGATATTTAAATTAATAAATGTTTCTATCAATTGAGATTTAATGTTTATATCTAATCAATTTACATGCATATTTTTTTAAGAATCTTGACTTAATTATTTTTTTATGATACTTTCCAATGTGTGATACTTTTTTATTACTTATGTATTTTTGTAATCATTGCTTTAAAATATTCATCTCTCTAATAATATGCATGAACAACTAATTTCACTACATTTTCCTATTTTAATGAATTAAATAGAGGTAGAAGAACATTTATTGAGGTATATTTCTTTTTACGTGTTATTAAATATTCTATAATTTAATTATTTAATGAAAGAAATCATTTAATTTACAAAAAAAATCATAGGACTATTGATGTGCCTCTTAATGACGCACCTCATATGGAGGAGTCTTATCCTACTGTAGAGAAATTTATATCTATAGTTGATCAATGTGGAACTACAAGTTTTCCAAAACTCTCACTTACCCTTGGAGAACAGATAATACATATTGAATTTGATGATAATAATAACTCAACCAGCCTAAATGAAAGATAGTTTACCATTTATATTTCCATACAGAACTATTGTAGGATTATAATTTTATATCTTGATTGAAATTTTGTAGAAAAAATGGGAAAATAGAAGTTCTGGGGTCCATTATGGTAAAATACCTCAATTAAATTATTTTTATATCATTTTTAAAACTATTATAAATTTTAAATGACTAATATTTATTATATTCAATTACATATGACATTCAATTTTCAAGAAATGAAACAAATTAATAAAATATTTATATCTTCATATGCACTTTGATGGAGGGATTTTAAAATAAAATTGAAAAAAAATTGTTTTTTGGTATTTACAGAATGAAAAATCATGCCTCAAGTATGATATTTTATATGCAGATACATAGAACCAATTTGTCACCAGCAGAAATAATGAAGCATTTATAGTATGATAATTATTTAATTTTTGTCAAATTTTTGTGTATTACCTGATTAATTATTTGTTTATTAATATGTAATAGGTCTTCAAAAGATATAATTAAGAGATAGAATTGAAAAATGTACAACATCATACATTAACACATAGAGGGTATCAATTATTGGAGGATAAAACAATTGTAGAATAATTTAATGCATTAAGATCTCAATAAAGTAGTGGTTTAGAAGATGTAAATTTCGATCCTCAAACTCCACCTAGTCCCCATGAAAAATATATAATGATATGAAAAAAATGAATAACATCTTATATAGAAATTTTAGTAAGTAACAAAAAAATTGTAATAAATTAATTTTTATTTTTTATTAATGTTTTTTTAAATTAAGAGAACTAAAAAATCATTTTAATATTTCATTTCAGTATGACCTTTATGATAAATAGATAGATGGGAATTTTATCCCGGATGGTAGGATAAAAATCTTGGCTACTACATTATAAAATCCAGATCACCTTGACCACATAAGTGGATATGAAGAGGGTGTTAGTGTTAGGAAATATTTTGTTCCTCAAAGTAAGAAATCAAGAGATCTAGAAATAGATTCCTTAAGATATTAGTTGAAATACATGAAATAGTCTATTTACAATAAAATTCGTTCATTTGTATAGGCTATGTTTGAACAATTGACGAGACAATCATAGCTTGTGTAGCCTTCCATGCCTGCCCAGTCTGTTGTGCCAACCTAGCTTCCCTACTTGGATCCTCCAACTTCTCATTTAGAACTGGCCATATATTGTGAGTTTTATACTGGAAATCCCCATGTATATATTATATCCTATAGATTCATACATATTTTTTGGGATTCTACACCTCAACAACCTATATAGATTGGTTAGGTAATAATATCATCATATGATATTATTAATCTAAATAGTCAAGTACCATTGCCTACTGAGGAGGTTACCATAGTTAGAGATTGTATGTTTTTTTCATTTTTTTCTGGATAACCTTCACCATTATATAACATAAAAGTTATGAATTTTTTAAATATTATTTAAATTTGAATCAAAATTACTTATAATTATTTTTGAAAATAAATTTATATAGAAGCATCTGATATCCAAATAATTAGTACAATGGAAACAAAATGTTCAAGCACTAATAACTTCATATACTTCTCATATTTCTAATGGGTTAAAAGGATTATCCAAGGCTTCTTATTCCTTGGATAATATTTATCAGTTTCAGAAGGATTTAAAAATATGTGTCAGAGAATATCCATTGAAAATATTTACAAAATAAATTAATGATCTTGTTATTTTTTATGAGATCAATGTTCTTCTGTTATAGTTGTTTTCCATGTATTTAAAATTATATTTCAATTTCTAATTCATTAAATAAATATGATTTAAAATGAATTAATATATTACATTTTTAATTAGATATCTACACATTATTCTTATTCAAAATGATACCACTGGTGTTTAAGGTCTCATAGATCCATAATTCATACCAATAGTTTTTTAATATCTATAAACTCTTACAATAATTGAAAGTATATCTGATAGATTATCAAAAATGAATATTGGGTGACGATTCCTTCCATTCGTTGATGGGTAAACATACTAAGATGATTAGGAATTCATATTAATTATTATTTTATTAATTATAAACTTTTTATATTGTATAGGTCATTTGACATTAGGCATATTCTTCCCAAAAGAATTAAAATTGTGTTGTTTTTTCACTTTATTATGTGGTGTTCGTAAAACATTTAGAGGCTTATTCTAAAAGTAAATTTTATTCTTATTATAAGTTTATTTTTAATTCTTAATGTTTATACATGTTTCTTTAGTGGATATATATGAAAGTCAAGGCCATGAATTTTTTTTAACAAAGTTCACTTATCAATGAAGGTGCCAAATACAATCCAATATGTGGAAGAAATGGTAATTATATTTTATATTTGAAAATATTTTGTTTATATATATAATGTTTTTTATTTTATATTTAATGTTTTGTAACTATAGTGTCATCATCAAAAAAAAATTAGAGTGTGGTTATTATGTTTTAAGATTCATGTTTGAGAAAATCACAGCTAGGTCAATGATTTAATTTGATAAGTTGAATTATATTAATTATTTTATGTTCTATATCAAAATATTCTTTTTTTCCTTATAAAATTTATCTTTATTGTATATTTTCAATGATACTTAGTCATATAAAAATGATGAACATACCCATATGCGTGGGTTTTTTTCAAAATACTTCTTAAGAATGACTGAGATATAAATTATCAAGTATATCTCATTTAATAAAAGTTATAAAAATTAATATATAAATAATCATTTTATAGTATATATTGGAATATTCTATTTTTTTTACATGGTTGTTCTCTGCTATATAAGGATTCATGGATTTATATAAAAATATCCACACTACACAAGCCTTTAAATTGTTAAGTATATATCTTTTAGTTAATGTTTAAAAATTGATTAATTATACAATCATTTTATTATTAGAGTTTCAATATTCATCTTTATTTATGGTTTTATATTTTTCAATTATGTAAATATATAGTTGTTCACATTATATATTTTTACAATAGGTTAATATACTTCCATTTTAAATAGAGCATCATTTTTTCTAATTTTATTTTTTAAATTATGTTTGTTTTTATAAGTATCTTCTCTATTGTATATTTTGTGCATCATTGTTGTATATTTTTTTTTCAAGTATTGTATATTTTGGCACATGCAATTGATTAAATTTTTTTAAATAAATCCAAACATTAAATGTAGATTTTTAGAAAAATCAATATTGAAATTCTCACTAATTCACTTTTGACGTTGTTCTTTTTAAAAATCGACATCAAAAGTCTTCCGAGATTTTCAGGTTTAAAACAAATATGACTTTAAAAATCATTTATAATAAAATCTGATGTCAAAAATATTATTTAGAACGTCTCCATCATAAATAACAATTTGTAACTAACTATAAAATGTAATAAAATGATGTTTATATATATATATTTCTACTAGTGAATCCAATGTTTACATAAAAATTTAACAAATACATCATTTACAAACACTAAATTATAGATTTAATTTGTCATTAGAAACAAATCATAAAATTATAAATGTAAAATGTAGAACATAACAATATATTTATAAAACTTATCGATCTTGAATCTCCTATGAGTGTCCATATTTCCTTGAAAATATGGTTTCTCATCCTATAAAAAATTAAAGACAATTATAAGGATGTGTACTTAAAAGTTAAATAATCTTAAGTATTAAGTCAAGAATTAATTCTATTACATTTTAGGATCATTTTAGGTTTCGAGTTCGAGAGAATTTGGTGATAACTCATACATAAAAAAACTATATGAAACCAAGAGGAAACTTCGGGTAAATATCTATTTTTCCTAAAATATAAAACATTAAAAATAAAACATGATTTATTTTTATAAAAAAATCTTCAAGACTTTCAACATTACATACTCCTTTCACTTACCCATTTTTAAACCATATGAAAAATATTTTAAAAATGTGGGATGAGCACAAAAATATAAGTAAGGTACATAAAAGGAAATAAAACTGTTATTCTATTAAACAACATGAAAACCTGTGAAATGTTTACATTTATCTCAATTTTATTTGTGGAAAATGTAATAAACCATTTCCACATAAAAAACACACACACTTTTTCTCAAATAATTTTATTAAAACCCATAGAAAGAAAATAAAAACCCCTTTTGTAAACTTTGAGAATCACATTCACTACTAGTTTTAAAAATATATCAAAAATAACTGGATCCTAGTTAAATCCATAGAAGAAACCCTCTGGTAACTCCCTCATCCTTACATATTAAGAAAAGGAACATTTACCAATGTATTGGAAATCTATGATGGGGATAACCTCCATATAATCTATATCAGGATCACCCATTTTTCATGAACTTTAAAGGGGATCAGTCCTTCGTATAACCTAAATCAATCTCAACTGTAATCTATAATGGGGCTTAACCCTTCATATAAGCTATATGAGGCTAACTTGTGAGATATAATGGGGCCAAACCCATCATATAATCCATCCAGGGATCACCCATTTTTTATATAATAATAAAGTACCATATGATGAATAAAACAATTTATTATTTCACCTTTTCATCATAAAAACGTTTGAAAAACTCCATTAAACCCATATCTAATACTTTTTCATATTTTAAAATGACCTTTCCTTTTAAAAACTCATTTTTAATACCAAAAAACCTAAAAAAATTAAAATTGTTTTTTTCCATTGAATAAAACATGAATACTTGTAGAGGAATCCAAAATTAGAATAACTGTATTGGCAATGAGAGAATTCATTATTGTTGTTTATGTGAAAATATAAAATTTCATATGTCATTTTATAAAATATCCAAATAAAACACGTGAAACTATTCCTTTTTTAAACCCTTTGAAATAAATTAAATTTTTTTATAAAATTTAATTTATAAATATTTTAGTTAAATGCAGAAACATCCATAAATTTTTTTTTATAAAAAATAGACATGGAAGAAAAGAAGTTGAAAAATAAACCTTTAAAAGATAATTTTTTCATGTCCTTTAGATCTTTATAAAAATTTGAATCATAAACCCCATGAAAGAATAAAATTAAACAAAATTATTAAATATCATGTTAATAAATGAATTAATTATATAACATTTAAAATTTTATTTATATAAACCTCGTAAAACAATATAGGTTTATATATTCAAAATATGCCACAAGGAAATAAAATTGAGACAAAGTCCCCTACCTTGAGTCCAAATAATCACTTATGTTCTTTATATTCCTAAATAATAAACTTATTATAATTATTTTATTATTTAATATAATTTCTCAAGTGAATTATTCATTTTATTTCACTTATTACCATGTTATATATGATTTATTATTCAGTTAAGTTTACTTTGGATGTTTTGATGCTATTTAGGTTATGTATGAAAAATGACTTTAGTGGGTTGACTACTGTCAAAGAAGTCATTATTTAAACATATAAAAAATAATAATAATGAAATAATTATCATTTTTATACATAAATTATACCATTAAAACAAATCATGAAATATGGTTATGAACAATGAGCTGTGTTACAATCTTGGAGATGGTAGGTCATACGTACACATAAGTAACATTTTCATTTATCAAAGATCTTTATAGAACGAATATAAGTATTGTTTTGTCTTTAAATAATTATAATAATATCATAAACAATATATTATTTAAATAAATATACTTATATATATATCATCCATGTGATTTGGTGATGAGAAAATAATCACATTTCTTCATGGAGGCAGTAGTCCATAGGTATGCATGAACGATGTTATCATTTCTCCATGAATGAAAATTTAAATTAAATGATATATATATTATCTTTTAATAGTGATAAATATTCTATGAATATCATGATTATTTAATATATATCATATATATAAATTATCTTTAACCTTATTACCTTCCAATAAAAGCGTTAGTGGAAAATGAATCACATCGCCTCGCAAGACAGTATTTCACCACACACACAAGAAATGTTATCATATCCCCTAAGGAATAGAAAGTAATAATATATATGTTAAATAATAATTAAATAATTATAATTACGTTTTAAATATATTATATATACTTTAAATATTTCATCATCTTAATAAGTGAGAGTCAATGATGAAAAACAAATTATATTAGTCTGCGGAGTGGTAGTCAGCTGTACACATGAATGATGATTTCACCACCCATTTAATGAAAGAGGAAAAAGACTTAGGTTATTAAATTAAAATAATATCATTTAATTTTATTAGAGAAAATTTTTATTATATAATTATAATTAAAGAATATTTTAAGGATGTTGAAGAATAAATAAAATAAAAATGCTCAGTAAAGCACCATTCCACTTCTTCAGACAACCTCTTTGGGATAGAAAAGAAATACTTCATAGGATATATTTTTTTATAAGTAAAGGGTATATATTTATTATGGATGGAATTAATAAAGGTATTTGGGTTGTTATTGTCTGATAAAAATTTCTTTATATGTGTGAAGAGGAGAGGATAGTGGGTGGGATTTTATAAGTGAGGTGACTCGCCCACTTGTAATTTTTGAAAAGAAAAATGTGCACCAATGTTTTTCAAATGAATCAATAATAAAAAATAGATTATTACAGAGAATTATAATTTATATGCTTTAAATATATTCATTTAATAGATTTTATAAAATTTATAGGTCATTTTAAACCTTATATTTTTACTTTAATCCCTATTAAATCCATTTATATCTTAACCGTGGTAAAAGATTTCTAATTTTTTTGACAATTCATTATGAAAAAAATTGTGTTGAAATTATTATATAATATAAATTATTTTAATTCAAAATATGTAATTCATTTTAACAAATTAAATTAAAATAATTTGTAAAATTTAATTTAAAAATTAACTCACGGACATGATGAAAAATCAGTTTTCCAAGAATTGTATTTTTTAAGCATATAATGATTGTATAATAACTTTATGAATATTAATAATCATTGTATGAATTTAAATTAATATTTATTGATAAATAATATATATATTTAATTTAAATTATTACTTATTATGGTTTATTTTAATTAATTAAAATATAGAAACATTATTCCCTTTAAAACAATTTTAAAAAACATCCTATTTTTAAACCTAATTATAAAATTATACTAAAATCCAATATAAAGATGATTAAAATTTAATTAATTGGATTAAATATAACTAAATATCTATTATTTTTCTTTAAATAATATTAAACATATAATGGGGATTTCAAATTACTTTATTTATTTAAAATAAAATACATTTTTATAAAAATTGGTATATTTTTATTATTCACTCAAAATTCAATATTTTCTAAAAAATACCAAAATTTCCCCCTAAGTTATTATTTATATGATGATTAAAAATATAAAATTCATTTTTTAAAATTTAATTTCTAAAATTTAGAAATTTAATTGTTAAATAAAAACATATAATAAAAGATTTTTATTCGATGATTTTTATTTTTTATTTAAAAATTTCTTGATATTTTTTAATGAATATATATATCTAATTCATAATAATACACATTAAATTGATTTATTCTATATTTACTTAAATTTTTAAAATAATTCACACTCCAAATCCCGGACCCGATCATTTTATGTTTTAATATGTGTTTAGTGATCGTTAATAGCATTTTTAAGTGCATGAATTTCCTTTTGGACTTCAAGATCTCCTAAATCCGTAAACCCTATATTGGTTGATTTCAGCATTGAATTTTATTCAAGAAACCTACCAAATACCTATGATGGTGATGGTCCAAAACCCATACTCCTAACAATACAATAGTTCTTCTCTCCAAAATCTTGATTCATAGCAACCATTAAGGATACAGAAGTCAATAGGGAAAGGTTTGCATCCCACTCATCACTGATCATGTATTGAAATTAAATAATAATAAATAATTTAGTAAATTAGTAAAACTAAATAATAAGTACAAAAAATTCACAAATTTTTTTTGGGTTTCATTTACATAGCTACCATCCTTTTTGTGGACATCGAACCATAAATCTATCTGTCAAACAAACCAACCTACCTCTTTTTATTGTATCGAACAATTTCATCACTAGTATTTGAAAAAACTAAATTAATTAAGATATTATAAGTTTATCTTATCACTACTTAAAGGGTACATTTTTAATTTTTTTCTAGATAAAATCATCAACCTTGATGTGTGTTGAATTACTTTCTTATCTTAACTAGCATAACATCGTATACAACACGTCTGATGAGATTAAATATCCTCAAAAAATGAAATTTCATCAAGAAACTACTTTTTATCTATTGATATATAATTAAATAAAAATTGTGATTCATCATGATTATGGTAAAAAAATTCCTTCTAATAGTCTTTTTTATGCCCTTAGGGACCTAATTATACATTTTTCGACATTGTTAAAGATTTGACATTGAATTTATGTCACTATATCTATTTGAGATATTTCCATTTGATTCCTATTTTTTAATGTCTGTAGAAATTAAATTGCATTATTCACATCCTAATGTAGAATCATATACAAAAATAAAATAAAATACCTTATATTATTAACATATTATGTAAGAATGTTTAATTTAATCATAAATAAATACATAATTATGGTTATACCTTTATCTGAGTATCAAACAACTCATTATTCTAGGATAATGGAATGTTCCTCTAATATAAAAAATAAATTGGTAGGTATTCCACATCACAAACTAAAGGTCCTAGGATCCTCATATAAATGTTTTCTTGCATCCTTAATGGGTACCCAATAGTCATTAAAAGGTATAAATTCATTTAATTCAATAAAATTATAAACATCTTTACTATTGATGATTGTATTCATTCTATTATAACTTTTATATTTTTAATATATAAATTAATAAATTGATACACATATTTATGAAATTAATTTTGTCGTGTGATAATACATATTGATGTTTGTGGTGCATCAATTATATCTTATTGGTAATTATGGGATAGTCTAACTTTCAGATGGATGCATCATAGATGATCTTCTTGATTCCTTAATATCCTATATAGAAGGGACACCTATAAATGAAAGTGTAATAGGATAATATGAAATGGGACCCAAAAATTGTTCAAGTTACATGAATAAGTGTACTTGTAGTTTAAAGGGTAGAATGAAAATCATGTTACACAGTCTGGGTTGTATCTGTAATCCCCTCTGAGGATGCAATACCTATAAAATATATTTAAAAAATTCAATTAAATTTATAATTCCTTTAAAAATCATTACATTTAAGGTATGTGATGAAATTTATCTGGTTTCATATAATGGGATTCATGTGATGAATAATGGGTCATTTCCATAAAACTGTTGAGAATGACATACCTATAAAAATATTAAAAAAATAAAAAACTCAATTAATCTAAAAATTCAATTACAAATCATTATATTTATATGTATTCAATTAAAATATATATAAAAAAGACCTTGAAATTAATAATATTAAATAATCTATTTTCAAATCCTATTTTTATTTTGTCATATAGTTATTAGTATCCATTTTTTAAAATTACTTCTTCTCCTTATCCATATTCATCTTCTTCACCCTCCCCCAAAATATGGGAATATTCATTGTTTTTTGGGAAAAATAATTCAATCTATTGTTGTCTATAAGATTAAATGTCACAAATTACTTCATCTTTATCACCCTTATCATACACATATATTGATTTCATTTGGATGAAACACTCCAATATTCACTTAATATATCATCAACATAATATTCCATTTTTCATGGCAATCAAAAATATAAGGATCATTTTCTTCACACTCCCTGATATCGATCAACTAATAGAATTTGATAGAAGTAAAATATAAAGAACATTTTCTTATACCCCTATTAATATTAAACCACTAGAATTTAAATAACACAATATAAAATTTCCCATTATAATATAACTCAATAATATCAATTAACATTCCATAATAACCCCAATATATAACTATAAATATTCCATTATTTTTTGTTTTCAAACCTTTCTTGGGATAAATAGTATGAAACATGAATACCCTAATATTGTAAGCATCGAGTCACCTATCATGATTCAAAGGACCTTATGCTAAATACTCAAAATATATGCATAGTTCATCTTGGTCATCACCATTCAGTACCTATACAATTTGATATAAATATTTCTAGATAAATTAGATAATTATTATAACAACCCATAATTTTAATACATAGATATTATATCTTATTAGATGAATATTAATTACATAACATTAAAATCCCCACTACAATAATATATGTCTATTATATTTTGAAATTAGTTAATATAAATAAATTGGTCATAAGTGTGTCCCATTATGCTCTTCATAACCATCACCTTTATTAGACATACCATACTTATAATATTTCATCATAACCGGGGAAAAATCCTAATAAAGGGTGATCTTAGACACTTGGTGAGGGTAAAAAAGGTACATATCAATGATCAAATAAAAATAACATGAGTTTAAGGGTATGAGAATATGATAATAAAATTTGAAAAAAATACCTTGAATATCAAATATAATAATCTTGATTCATGGAATAATTCGTGGAAAATCATAAGAAATGAATCATAATGTAATCAAATAACCATGATAGGATAATATTGTCATAAGACATGGAATTGTGTAATAATTATAGAAAATAATTTCCTTAGTAATCAAGGCTCATTTCCAAGACAATCATAGTGGATTGGGTTCACTCATCATTCCATCATAGTAGTCAAGTTTTAGTCCCAAGACAATCATAGTGGAAAGAGTCACGTGATGAACTATGTTCACTCCCCATTAAATTTCTATTTATCTTAGGATATATTAATCATTACACAATGTTTTGGAGTACTATATTATTCCAAGCCCACCCATCCTCAGTTACAATGTGACCACCATCATTGTTTATAATGTAACCACCATCCTTGGTTATAACATAAGAATCCTCCTTGGTTGTAACATAACCACCATCTTTTTTTATAAAATAACAACCAATAACATAATAAAAACTATACATACGTGTTCTATAGGATCAAAAAACATTCATCATGTCATTACATTATAACATGTGTAAAGAAAATAGGTTTAATAAATATTTCATCTGTTCATCATAGAATAACCCATGGAAAATAAATGGTGTTCATAAACATCTCATCAACATAACAAATAACTATTAAATGAAAGATTATGAATGGTATCATTGGATCATATCCATAGAAAAACATAATTAACATCAATGGATGTTATCGTATATCAAAATTTCATTAAAATATCACTGAAATATTTCATGATAAAAATAACCTTTCCATTTTTAAAATCATATTTAAAATAAAAATATTTTGAAAATATTATGTAAAATGATTTATTTCAAATGAAACAAGGAAACTTGTACTGTAATTTTTAAAAAACATGAGTGTTCATGATGGTGAGAAATTCTATTCATACCATATAAGTTAAAATAAAACATTCCTTTCTCATATTTGGTAAAAATCCAAGAAGAACCTAATTTGGAAAACAACAATAATATTCCCTTGAAATAATTCTTCAAAAATCAATAATGGGTAAAAATATATTTAAAAAGCATTTTATAATATTAAAAAGATTCTTGAAAACGTTTTATAGAAACATGGATATGAAATAAAAATGTTTACCAATCCAGTAGCAAAACAAAGTCATTTTTCCTCAGAAATGTTTTTTGTTCTCTTTAGTATTTAAATAGTGTGAAATAATTGGAAAATATATATTTTTCATAAATAAACATAGGTGATGAAAAATGAAATTTATTAGGTAGATTATGATCATATGATTCCCTATAATGAAAATTAAACCACAAAAAATCCATATTAAAATAGGATTAAAACATAAATCCCTTACCGTTTTGGTAAAATTTGAATCATAATCCACAATAATAAAAGAACCTAAGATGGATATTTTAGTCCATATAAATTTTATGAGAAGAATCAAAAAATATAATCTTGTTTAGTATATACACAACATAAAAGAAACAGGTGGTTAATATGGCATGTGAATCAAAAATAATAAAAGTGAGAAGAGAATAAATTACCCGATATCTAACTTCCTTTGTACATGTTTGGAACTTTCTGTATAATAAATATAGATTTATTATACATCTATTCAAGAATCTAAACTCAATAAAAATGGGAACTCTAAAAAATTCCATACATGATCTATCAGTATTGATACATTAGGACATTCCATGTTTTTCCTGCACCTTTGAGAATATTTGAGGTTTTATGTAACTCGCCATTTTTTGACTGTCATAAATGTAATTGATATGGTGACTCTAGAGGGAATCACAGTCCTACGAGATTGGATGTTATTTTTGCGTATCATAACGATGATTACATTGGTTTTAATTATATCCCATGTGATATTTAAACTTATTTAGAATAAAAAATGCTTGGGTTGATCAATTTTGTTGACATGGATAATCAAATAAGCATGACCAATCTCTGGTTTGAATGTGACTACCAGAATTTGACAGGCTATCAAAACTGACAACGTTCAAATCTCAAAGAATTCAACTAAAATATCATGAAATTTCTTTTACAAACTCTCCTAGATGAATTATATCACTACACATGTGTTTTGTGCATTAATCTATCTTTTTAATGTCCCTACAAATGAAGTGGTGGGTGGTGATAATTGAATTTTTTTCAAACTCTCTTCCTATTGACTTATTACCTCTCCTTATAAGAAAAAAAATGTCAAGTTACCTCCATAATACTATTTTAACCCATTTTAAATTTCATGTGGGCTGTTATTTTAGTCCTACTATCATCTTTTTAAAACATATATCCTTTAATCACTCATTCATTGTAAATTCTTTATTAAAATCACTATTCTAGGTGATATCTGCTTCATTTTTTATGTATGTTATATTTGGGAAGTTTTGGTATTTGTACTTTGTTCAGGGTTAGAAAATCTCAATAATATCATTCATGATTTTAATATAATATATATTAATTATATAAATATTTATAGTCATCCAAAAAATTTAAAGATAGAAAAATTAATTGTATTGTTTATGGAGATAGTTTGTTGTATGTACACATGAATGGTGTTTCTATTTTTTAATGGATGGAATAAAATAAAGTAAAATAGTTAATAACATTTAAAAATTAATTATTATATAATATTTATCATGTATATTTATTAAATTCATCCTTATAACCATCCAATTAAAATAGAAATGAAAAAAAAATCACATCCCTTCGTGGGGGTGGTAGTCCTCACGTATGCACGAACGATATTAATATTTTCCAATGATTTGGATTATAAGAAGGAAGATATGATATTATCCTTCTATATGCATAATTATTTCACAGATATCATATATAAATATTAAACCCATAATAATAACAACACGTGAAAATGGTGATGGAAAATGAATTGTATCGCTACATGGAGACGACAAGTCGTATGTATGCATGAGAAATACTTCCATTCCCCATTTGATAGTAATATGGTGAATAAATCTGGTTTAATAATCATAATTATATTTAACATTATTTTAGACACTAAATAAATTATTTTATGAATAATATAAAAAATTTAGAGGAGATAAAATATGAATTAAAAAGAAAGTGATCGGTTAAGGGGATTACCTCTTCTTTGAAAAAACCCCTTTACATCTCCTCTTAAGGGTTCTAGGGTTGGCATTGTCAGAATAGAGACACCTCTATAATGTGGATATGGAAATATATAAGAGATCTTGGTAGATTTTGGTCAATCTAGAGGGCTCAAAGTGGTGTGAATAAGTGAAAATAAGAGTTTCCTTCTATATTAGAGGGGAGGGGTGCTCTTGGAATTTTTTAAAAGATTAAAATATTTTAAATTCATTATCAAAAGAAATGGTTACAATTGGAATATAAATGGTAAATTTATAAAATCTTAAATCATATCTTATACCCCTTGTTCTATTTTAATATTTTTATTATTTTTATATTATTTAATAAAATATTATTTTCAATAAATATCATTATTTCTAATTTATACTCTATTCATTTAATTTGACTTAAAAGACATAGATAAAATAGTTCTAATTAAAAATATAATCATTTAAAAAACACTAATATTTCATATACATATAAACAATTCATGATACATATTCAATCACTTAAATTTATTACTTTAAATATTTTTGGAATCATTTATTATATATTTTTAATAATTTAAGAAATATTATGTCAATGTAGCATAAGAATTTAAGGTTATTATATAATTACTAAATATTATAATAAAATTTATGTCATGAAAATAATTTCATTAAGCTTATAATTTACACTCATATTCATTCATAAATTAAATTTCCCCCTATCTAGACACATAAGATATATTCTAAACTAAGAGAGTGATATTTTGTAACTTTCATTGATTTAAATTTTATATGGGTCATTTTCGTGGACAAGATTTCCTTAAAAAATTTATGTGACTATGCTAATAACGGTATAATTCTATTCATATATTAATATTTATTATTAAAACTTATGGACTTATGGATTATTTTTAAGTTAGGTTAACATGATTTACCCATCACTAGGGTGATAATTATTATTAAGGTTTCAATTCATATTGATCGAAAATAAAAAGGGACCTATTTAGAAAATGTAGACCTCTTTATTCTTAATAAGGAATTAATTTTATCAATTTAAATACTTATAAGTAGTAAATTTTAATTTTAAAATAAGAAATCAACATGAGATGAAAAAAAATTAAATTTTTTTATAAGCATAAAACATGGTTTATTCTTATCCCATGCCTAGAATAATATTAAATGAATATTAAAAAATTTGACTGACTATATAATATATTTAAATTTCAATAAAATCATTCAAAAATTGTAACTATTTTAATTTATTAGGATAAAAATATATTGTGCATATGAAAATGGATTTCTAGAAAAATATCACTTTTACTTTCAAATGATTTTTTATTATTTATAATTAGTTGATAAAAAAAGTATTAATTTTATTTAATAGTATCTCATGGTTCATTTTAACTTGGTGTTGAATGTAATGCATGCTATCAAAAACATAAAAACCATCTGAATGAAATATATTGCATATAATGTTGTTGTGTTACATTATACCTCCCCCCCAAATGGATTTGACACTCAATATTAACCACTATGATATAAAAAAATGAGTTTATATTTGTTTAATTACATCCTTATGTTCCCATATAGATTCTTATAATTTTTGATTTTTTCCGAGTACTTTCCCCAGGTTAGTAGTTTTGTTTTATTGCACTTTATCTCTATAATACAAGATTTCTACCAATTTTTCTTCATAATAAAGATCATTTTCTAACGGTATTTCCTTTGAGTTTATTAAATGTGATAAATTAGGTATGTAATTACTCAGGAGAGATACATGGAATGCATTGTGAAATTGAGATACGTTCTGTGGAAGAACCATGCGATAATCCTCCATCCCAACCTGATCAAGATTATTTAAAGGGACAATATGCATAGGGATAAAATTTAAATTCTTTTTAAATATGATATCCTTCTTCCAATGAGAAATTTATTGAAAAATATTCTATCTAACTTTAAATTATATGTAACATAGATGATGTTCAACTTATATTTTCTGTCAAATCTAAGCTTCCTTGATGTGTTGTTGAATGGATATGACTATATCTATCATTTACTCATCTGGATGAGGTCCAAATAAATTTATTTCTCCAAATTCTTCTTCAAAAATTAGTTTTCTTCATTTCATTCCATATGGGGATCCATCCTGATTCATCTCTAGAGAGAGATAATCTCTAATAGTAAATATATATTCTGAATTTTAAATTCAGTTTATTATAACACAAATTTGATTGTATCCTTTAAAATAATTGGTGAGTCTGATAAAAAAATCCACAGTGATGTTTTCCCATTTCAATTTTGGTATTGGTAATGGTTGTAATATCCTCTTAGACTTATACCTCTCATCCTGAACTTAATAATATACTAGAGACCAATATATATAATCAAAAATATCTATATTAATGTTTTTTCAACTAAAATACTCTTTCATATCTCTATATTTATTCATACTTCTAGGATTAATAGAGAATGACAAACTATAAGTCGCACCCAACAACTCCTAAAAATATGGTATGAATGGTACTCTTACACAGTTCTTAGCACACCCATTTATTTCATTTAAGGTACTTTTTTCTCTTATATTATTTGCCTAAATTTCCCCCTATGTTTCCCCTAGTCCCCCCCATGAATTCGATGGAATTTCGACACTTTTTGAGTGGACAAAAGGGGTCACACAGTTTGGGTGCATGATTTTCTAAACCGTGCATGAAAACTGTGCAGCATTATCTAGATCATTAAACTTTTTGTTAATTTCCATGTTTTGCCTCTCGGGATTTATAGAAACTTTCCAATTTCTTCATCCATTCGACCATTACAGCCATTGGATCCTCCCAAGCACCTTGAATCCTCCTTGGAACTCCATTTTGAAGGGTGATTTGGTGGATAAACTTCAAAATTCCTCAAGAAAGTGAATCTCTTAATTAGTTCTCTCATTTTTCATGGGGTTTCATCCCCATATTCTTGAATTTCCTTATATCTAGTAAGTAGGGTTTCGAACCTAGGGTTTGATCTTACTTTTCATGGTCTATTATTTTAGTTTTAGGCTTGATCTATGTCCCTTGTGGTGCGGCGATGGTGCGGTTGTATTTTTGCACAAAGATTTAAGGGTTTTAACACTTGTGGAAGGTGATTCAATGAGTAATAAATTATAGATGAGTTATATTTTCTTAATTTCAATTTTATAACACTTATCCTTCATTAACCATCTTGTGAAATCTGGTTTTGGTGACTTCTGTCCAGCAAATGAATTTTAGGTACCAAGTTGGTGTTAAATTGGGTGTTTTACATGTTCATTTTATGTTATTCCGAATGGGGTTGTTTTATAACTCATGTAATGGGTTTATAGGAATTATTTGGGTGCTTAAAATTATTTTTTCATGAATATGGGTGTGCACCTAGTGTTCAATGTGGTGTTTTTAAGGGATTTTGTGTGCAAAACAGTGTTATGTTTTGTGAAGTTATTTTATTGAAATCATAAAGGTTTTATTGAGTGGTGTATGTGGTGAAAAACATGTGTATCTACTGTTTTGAGTTGGTTTTAACCAGAACTGATATATTTAGGTGATAAGGGATATTTGTATCATGATATGATGTTTTTATCACGAAGGGGGAAGCATGGGTATCTAGGAGGGTGGATATGTACTAGTACGATAATGATCCGAATTGGTTTTGTCCTTGTTTTCCTAAGAAAAATGGATAAATAAAACACTAACGAAACTATATTTATGATTATTTGTGACCAATAGGTTATGGGTATGTTCCCTATTAGTTTCTCGTGAACGATAATGAATTGTTCTATGCTTACATTACACCGAGGTACGAGGTACATGGGGCCCGAGACTACCTAGTGCCTTGGTGTTTTCCTAAGATTAGTGCTAATTGATTCTTGTGTATTTATATTTGGAATATGGTGTTTTTAGTGGAAATTATATAATCTTACATGATTTATTGAAATGTGCTCTTTCATAGAAAATTTCCTTCTGAAACTATTTAAATTTAAAAGTTTCAACGTTTAGAAATTATTTCCCCTACCTCTTGCTTATAAAAAATGACATGATTTTTATCTTTTATTGTTTAAACTATGGAATATATTTTTGGTATCATATTGGGATTAGGATCACACCTTACTTACATCCCTTGGGTGTAATTATACTTGATCATGTTTGAAACATGTTATGGAAAGGCCTTCAGTGATGGTGGTTTGGGTTTTTAGTCCCCTTCCTTGGTGCGGCGTTGTGGAGACGGCTTGTGGGTGATGACCCCTTGTCGTGTGGAGTCTTTGAGGCTATTTTAATGCTATTTTTATGTGTCCGTGGACCTCTTGTTGTATATTTGAACCTATTTTTTTAGTTCTGGATTTTTTTAATTCTTGTTTCGCATGAATTTTAGGATTCAGTTTATCAATTTTTGATTATGTTTTATATATCCATATCCAGGTAAATCATTCTTGAACCAATAGATATAATACCCAAAAACTTGTTCCAACCTGTGGGGATAGGGAACGCCCTTTGGTACTTGTCACGGGCTGGGTATGGTGCTTTTTTTATGGCAACCCGATTTGGTTTGTGACAAAATGGAATCAGATGAGGTTAATGTATTTGGGTTATATTATTATTTTCAGATGAATTAGGCTAGACATGATCTAAGACTGTCGTGACTCAGGGTTTTGGTCATGAGTAGGGTTCTTGGCCTACACCTCTCTTAGGAGACCTAGATCCAACATTGGAAATTGGAATTGATTATTTGAATTCATTTCCAGGTGAGACGTGTGGGCAGTAGACTACATGAGGACATTAAGTGGGGGGTGGGTAGTTTTTTAGTTTATCATTTTAATGTGTTTGGATTATTTATATTTTATTTTATTGATAAAATTTCATATTTTTTTACTGATTTTTCTCTTGTGACCATTTCCTTTTTTTTCGTCAAGATGGTTCCCCAGAAAGCTCCCATGAACCCATGGGAGGAAGCTAGAGAGAGTTATCCCTCACCACTTAATTAGAGGCTAGTAGAGGCTATGGTTTGGGTTGTCTAAGAACTGGTACATAGACCGGCTCATATTCCAGCTTCTGTTAGGGAATATGAGACTGTTCCTATAAAGGAAAAGGCCCAGGACTTCCTGAAAAATAATCCTTTTACCTTCTGAGGTAGTAGAGGACCCCATGAAGTAGAGGAATGGATAGAAAATATTGAGCACATGTTAGAATTCCTAAACACTCCCGAAGATGTCGGGGTGAAGTGTGCCTATTTTCTATTGAAGGGTCCTAGCTGCCGATAGTAGGAATTGGTACTTCAATCTAGGGATAATGACCAGATGTGTTTGGGTGATTTCAAAGTTGTCTTCAATGAACAGTACTTCCCTAAGGTCTTGTCATATTCTAGGTCCCAAGAGTTCATGAATCTTGTTCAGGTGGACTAATGGAGTATGCCAACCATTTCACTGATCTGGTTTGGTTTTCTCATGAAATCATCTCTAATGATAAGGTAAAGGACTAGATGATTGATAAAGGCTTGCGAACATAGATATACTCCCATGTTTTATTTTTTAAGCTGAGGACCTCTACTGAGGTGTTTGGTCGAGCATGCATGGTAAATATTGAATAGAAAGGGAGGGATGGTTTCACTGGGATAATATTAGATGTGGGCAGGGGTATCTCTTTAGAGAAGAAATGGAAGAAGGAAGAATATGTGAAAAAGGTGGGTGGTAGTTCAGGCCACTCTTCCAGCTAGCATCCAAATGTGGCTTCTGATGTGATATCGTTCGTGTGGCACAAGTGTGGGAGATCAGGTCACATCTCACTAGAATTCCCACTACCCCTGAATCCTTGTTGTCAATGTGACGGTTTGGGTCACATGCAGTGATTTGCAGGGTGGAATGTTCACTTTAGAGTGGGGCAACATATATGGATTCAAGATGAATTCCATCACAGTTAGAGACTTCATGGATGGGGGGATCCCAATTGGGGGGCCGTGGTGGTAGGGCTGGGTCATATTTTGGGTAGATGCAGTTTAGGGAATATCCAAAGACTAGTAGTCATCCTCAAGCAGAGGTCGACCATCTCCATGGGGTGGATCAGGCACCAGCATGATTAGAGGTGGGTTGATCGATGGTTTGAGGTACAACTTTGATTGCATCTTCATTAGCTACTATGATTTTTGATATTCACACATCTATTTATTTATTTCTTCCTGTATTGTAGAAACTCTGAATTTTCCAACTAAGTTTCATTCTTTTACAATGGATTTTGTGATGTCTCTTGGAAAGAAAGAGTAGGGTATCAGGTTCCCGTCGTGTAAACTTTCCCTGTCAGGGGTTGAGATGGAGTGGGACCTCTTGGTATGATATATGGAAGTATTTGAAATAAAATATGGCATGGATTAGATAGTACACTTCCAGACGTACATCGATTTCTAGAGGCTATGGGTCAGTTTCATGGCACTTTATGGGAGTCGTCGGGTTTTTCATAGGGAATGGGATCCACAGTCGAGTCATGTAGGACCTACACTCCTAGAGTTGGCAGATGTTTTTTTCAGTTATCATTACTCGCAATAGAGGACAATGGTCATGCTCCTGATGGTGGACTACCTCATGTAGATGAAGATTTTCCAGAGGTATTTCTGGATGATTATTCTAGTTTTCCTCTGGACCGGGATGTGGAGTTCTCGACCGCTCTCGTGTTAGAAACATAGTCAGTTTCTCTTCCCTCATATTGCATGGACCCAACTGAGCTGACAGAATTAAAAACACAGCTGTAAGACTTAGAATCCAGTGGATTCATTCATCTGAGCACCTCTCCTTTGGTATCTCCTATGTTTTTTTTCAAAAAAGGCTGATGGATCCATCAGTTTGTGCATTGACTACCGGAAGATGAATAAGGTAACAGTCAAGAACAAATATCTTTTTCCCTGAATAGATTATTTTTTCTATCAGATAATGGGGGAATGGTGTTTTTATAAATACACTTGTGTTCTTTATATCATCAACTCAGAGTGAAAGAGGCAGATATACCAAAGATAGCCTTATTAAGCAGGTACAACCACTTTGAGTACCTAGTCATGCCTTTCAGATTAATCAATGCTCCTATTGTCTTTATGGAACTCTTGAATAGGTTGTTCCATAAGTAACTCGATTATTTTGTAGTGGAATTTGTGGAGGACATCCTAGTTTATTCGCGATTTAAGAAGGAACATGAGCATTACTTGTGGATTGTTCTGTGCACCTTGTGAGAGCATCACCTTTATGAAAGGTTTTCAAAATGCACTTTCTGGGTCAGGGAAGTGAAATTTCCGGGGCATGTAATCTCATAGCAGGAGGTTTTGGTGGACCCTGAGAAGATATGTGTGGTCATTTCATGGGAACAACTAAATAACATGTTCAAGATAAGTAGTTTCTTCAGCATGGCTAGTTTTTACAGGTGGTTTGTTCGGGGTTTATCTCAGCTTGCTTCACCGACGAATTTTCTCACCCAGAAAGGGGTGAAGTTTGTATGGGGCACAAAATGTTAGGAATCCTTAGAGAAGTTGAAGAGGAGTTTGACTATTTACCCCATACTTATTTTACCTGAGGATGAAAAGGGGTATGTGGTGTATTGTGATTCTTCAGGTATGGGTCTCAGGTGCGTACAAATGTAGGATGATATTGTGGTGGTGTTTGGATCTCACCAACTCCAACCACACAGAAATAATTACCTGACCCACAAATTCGAGTTATCAAATATGATGCATGCTTTGAAGACATGGAATCCCTACCACTTTGGGGACATGTTTGTGGTCTACTCTGATCACAAAATCTTGGCCTATATCATCTCGTATAAGGTCATTGACTTGAGGCAGTGTCGTTGGATCGAGTACTTGCAGGGGTTCAACTTTGACATTTTCTATACCCTAGGAAAGGGTAACATGGTGGATGATGCCTTGAGAAGAACAGTTCCAGTTTAGGCTTTGAGGAAGTCCATTGATGAGTGGACTTTAATGGGGCTCTTTGCTCTGATTCATGTGGAGACCAAGGAGGAAAATTCGGGTGTGTTCTGGGAAAGAGATTATTTGACTCCTTCTCTATTGGAGTTGATTCAGAGGGAACAACCTAGTGATGAGCTTTTCTATTGGTACAATAAATGTTTTCATGGTGGTGAGATGTCCCCTAGTTGTTCATCATCTCCTGAGGTCATCTTTTGCTTCCAGGGTTTTTTGGTAGTGTCATTGACTCCACAGAAGGTGGTGATGTAGGATTACCATCAGTCTTAGTGGGATTTCCATCCGGGTGTCACTAAGATTTTGATGATGTACTTTAGCAGTTTTGGTGTCATGGGATGAGATGAGACATTTCTGACATTGTGTCGAGATTCTAGGCATGCTAGTAGGTGAAAGAAGAGCATCAAAGGCCCTCCAGTTTTCTCTAGATTGTTACCCATTCCTACATGGAAGGGGGACGAGGTCACCGTGGACTTTATTGTTGGATTTACTCATACACCTCAGGTTAAGAATTCCATTTGGTTGGTGATTTATTATCTGACCATATCATCCCACCTCATTCTGAAAAGAGATACAGCTAAACTGGATGTGTTGGGTCCTTTGCATCTTCAAGAGGTTGTAAGGCTCTATAGTGTAAAGTAAGCAGTTGTCTCATATATAGACCCTTGTTTAACATCTCGGTTTTGGGAAATACTTCAAAAGGCCTTGGGATCTCAGATTAAGATGATCCAGGCATACCATCCTCAAACATATGGTGAGACAGAGCGGGAAAATCAGATTTTGGAGGACATGCTTCGTGCATGTGTTCTGGACATTGGAGGTCCCTAGGATAGCCATTTTGGATTGGTTGAGTTTTATATAATAATAGTAACCAATCATTGATTTGAATGTCTCCTTTTTAGGTTCTCTCTAGTCGGCCTTGTCGCCCCCCCCCCCCCTTTATTGGCCTGAGGTAGGTGAGACCTTACGGTTGGGGCCGAGTCTAGTGCAGGAGACATCTGAGAAGGTCAAGTTGATCTGGAATCACTTATTGATAGCTCATAGTCTCCATAAATCATATACTAACCAGACTAATTTAGACCAAGAGTTTTTTGTGGGTGAAATGGTATTCTTGAATGTGGGCCCTCATCTGGGCCATTGTCGATTTGGAGAGCAAGGGAAGTTGACATCATAGTATGTCAGACGTTTTGATATCAACAACCATATTGGTAAGGTAGCATAAAAGTTGAACTTACCTTCTCAGTTTACATCCACCCATTACATTTTCCATGTCTACCATTAAAATAAATACAACTTGGATCCATCCCATGTACTGAATTGGGAGGAGTAGGGCATAGATCATGATTTATCTGTTTTTGAGCGGCCGGTGCGAATAGTGAAAATCCATGAAAAGGTGCTTCAGAGAAAGTAAATTCCACTATTTTAGGTTCTTTTGTAGCATGTTAATGATACACGTGAGACATTGAAGCAGAATTCATTGGTCAAGAAAGATTACATGTTCCTATTTTCTGATCAAGCTTCAGGGTGACTTTCACAGATAGGATGTTTTTATGGTGGGGAGAATTGCTACGCCCATGTCCATCATTTATGGTAATTTTTTCTCTTATATTCTTGGAATAATTTACCATAACTATTTTTCCCTTATACCCCTTTGAATTTTAAGGAATTTGGACACATTTTGAGTGGACAAAATGGGGTGCGCGGTTTGGGCGCACGGTTCGCGAAATCGTGCCCGCAAACCCTGTGGCCTTGTCCAGCTCATTAAAAATTATGTTAATTTTCATTTTCCCTCCTTAGATTTATCCAAAATATACCCTTTATTCCCCCATTTTACCACTACATCTATTGTATCCTCCCCATAACCTCAAACCCTCCTTGGAAATTCATTTTGATGGGGGGGGGGTTGGTGGAGAAACTTCAAACTTCCTCAGGTAAGTGAATCTCTCCCTTAGTTCTCTCCATTTTCATGGGGTTTCTCCCCCTATTATTGAAGTTACTTGTGTCCATAAGGTAGTATTTATAACCTTGGGTTTTATCATGGTTCTCTTGGTCTATTATTTTTGTTTTAGGCTTGATCTAAGTCCCCTGTGGTGCGGCAGTGGTGTGGTTGGATTTTCGCACAAAGATTCAAGGGTTTTAACCCTTTTGGTAGGTGAATCCATGTGTAAAAAATGATAGATGAGTTATCTTTGCTGAATTTATATTTTTAGAACACTTATCCTTAATTAACATTGCTGTGAAATCGGTTTTTTTTGAATTGTGTCAAGAAAATGATTTTTATATACCAATTTGGTGTTAAATTGGGTGTTTTACATGTTCATTTTATGTTCTTCCAAATGGGGGTGTTTTATAACTCATGTAATGGGTTTATATAAATTATTTACGTGCTTAAAATTATTTTTTATGAATATGGGTGTTGTGAAAATGGTGTTCAAAGTGTGATTTTAAGGGATTTTTTGTCCATAACATTGTTATGTTTTGTGAAGTTATTTTATTGAAATCTTTATGGTTATATTGATTGATGTAAGTGGTGAAAAACACTTTTAGCTACTTATTTGACGTACTTTTGACCAGAACTGATGTTTTTATGTGATAATGGATCTTGGTATCATGAGATAATTGTTTGAGAAAGATGGGGGAAGCCCGGGAATCTAGGAGGGCGGATATGTACTAGTATGCTACTGATCCAGATGGGATTTTTCCATGTTTCACTGAGAAAATGGATAAATACGAAACTAATAAAACTATATTTATTATGATTTTTGACCACTAGGTTATTGGTATATTCCCTACTAGTGTATCGTGCATGAGAATGTATTTTTCTATGGTTACATTACACTGAGGTAAGATGTACATGGGGCTCAAGACTACCTAGTTCCAAGGGGTGTTACCAAGATTAGTGCTGATTGATTCTTGTGTATTTATTTTTGTGATTTGGAGGTTTTGTCTGGAATATACAGTATCTTAAATGTCTTATTGAAATGTTCTCATTCCTCGAAAATTTCCTTTGGAAATTGTTTACATTTAAAAGTTTCATCCTTTAGAAATTATTTCCCCTACCTCTTGTTTATAAAAAATGGCATTCTGTTTATCTTGTATTGTTTACTCTATCGAATAAATTGGTTGTATAATATTGTGATTAGTATCACACCCTACTTACAACCCTTGGGTGTAAGTATACTTGATCATGTTTGACACTAGTAAAGGAAATCCCTTCGGTGATGGCGGTTCTGGTTGTTAGTCCCCTTGGTGCGGTGTTGTGGACACGACTTGTGGGTGATGACCCCGTGTTGTGTGGGGTCCATGAGGATGTTTTCCTTCTATTTTTATGTGCATTTTCACCTCTTATTGTATTTTTGAACCTATTTTTTTTATGTTCTAGATTTTTTAAGTCTCTTTTAGCCTGAATTTTAACATTCATTTTATCGATTGTTTTTTAGGTTTTATGTATCCATATTCGGGTAAATCCTTCCCAAACCAAAAGATATGATACCTAGGAACTTGTGCCAGTCCGTGGGGATAGATAACTCCATTTAGTATGTTTCATGACCCAATTTTGGTTCTAGTTTTGATGGTGACCGGATTCTGTTTGTTACAGTTCTTGAACCATATCATCCCATCAAAATCAAGGTTAAACACAGGATCATTTCTTATCATCTTGTTTTGTTCCACATCTTCTTCTCATGACTCTTTAATATTCAGTTGGATATATGATATAAAAAATATTTGGTAAAGACAATATCTTTCCCATTTATTCAGTATTTTCATATCCATCCTTTTAAAATCCATAAATATTAAATCTTTTATGGTTCACATCATAGATAAGATATCATGATCCTTTTAAGTTACAACATTTGCCACCTTGTTTTCTTTCCAAGGGGGTAATGTATTGATAATTCATAATCTTAATTATCTTCAACCATCGTCTCTTGATCATATTCAACTATTTCTATGTGATTATATACTTTAAACTTTTATGATAAGTATTTATATCACACCTTTCTCCATAAATATTATGAATCCATATCTTTAACTCAAAAAATATTATTTCTAACTACATATGATGGGTTAGGTAATTTTTCTCATGAACCTTCAATTGGAATTTGGATTAATATATCACCATACCTTTCTTCATGAGAAAACATTTCAATCCCGTTTGGATGCATCACTATATATTACCAACCCTTCTCTACTAAAAGTTAGTGTGGGGATAAGTGCATTGAAAAACCGTCTATTCAGCTCCTTGGAATTCTCCACATATTAATGTGTCCAAAGTAACTTGCACACTTTTTCTATTAAATTGGTGAGTAGATTAGTTATCCATGAGAAATTATCCACAATGTAATGATAATATCCAACAAAACCAATAAAACTATGGATCTCAGTCATATTGGTTGGTCAAGGAAAACATTCAATAACATCTATCTTTGAAGGATTTACTAATATACCCCCACTTCAGATTATATTAACAAAGAATGATACTTTAAAATCCAAAATTCACACATGGTATATTTTCCCTATATATTATACATCCTTATGGTTTTCATCACAATCCTCAAGTTATCATCATGCTTTTCCTTGTGCTTTGAATAGATAAGAATATCATCTATAAATACTACCACAAACTGAACACGGTAATATCAAAATACTATACTCATTAAATCTATAAATATAGTTGGTGAATTTTTAAGACTAAATTAAATCAATATAAATTCATTTTGTCCATACCTTGTGTGGAATTTCATCTTAGTAATATATTCTATATTGACCCTAAATTCATGATATCCTAAAAAAATTTCAATCATAGAAATGTTTTGAGCTCTACATAATTGATCAGAAAAATCATCAATATAGGGTAGAGGATAATTTATCTTGATAGTGATTTTGTTAATTTCTTGATAATCATTGTTGAGTCACATTTATCCATCTTTCTTATCAACAAAAAGAACAGGTGAACACCATGGTGATTTATTTGGATGAATGAATCCCTTATCAATATTCTCTTAGTGTTGCTTCTTTAATTCCTGCAACTCAATCGAGGCCATTATATATAGATTCATTGAATTAAGTATTGAAACACGTATGAGTTATATCTAGAACTAAAATTCAAAATTTTGTGGATGACTGAGAAATTCTCATTGAAAGAATTTAATGAACTCTCTCACAATAGACATATCTTCAATATTTAGTTTCTCCCCAACTATTGGAGGTAAACACCCCTTATGAATAGGAATCAAGTCCAATACAATGGGAGTGATTTCCATCGAAATCACAAATTTATTATCATTCCAATATATAAGAATGAGTTCATTTGGAATATGAAATGTGACTTCTATTTCTCATCAATTGATATGGGATCCATATAGTGAAATCCAATACATGTCTAAAATCACATCAAATTCAACTAAAAGGAGAATCACAAGATTTACATGAATAGATTTCGCAAAAACTTAAATCAGAGATGAAATATATACATGAGATGTGACCATTGTACCATTATATGTTTTTATTTCTAACTAAATATATAATAATTGAGAAATTAATTCAATATCCTTTAATATTTTCATAGATTTAAAAGAGTGGGTGGAACCATGATCAAATAAGACAGTAGTTATTCTATAGTGGTTGATAAGTGTACCATTTACCACTTCATTCTCTTAAACCACTTAGGTAGTTATGATTGCATGATATTTCCCTTTGCCTTTGGGAATACGAGGATATTGAAACTAATCTTCAAAAACATTAATATTCATGCATTAATTGGCATAATTTCTATACTTCTTGAATGTAAATAATTAAATCATTTGTGTTGAATTGGTTGGAACCTTCATTTCCTATATTTTTTTTAAATGTACTTTTCATAGCCTTTCAATATTCACTAGTATTATGACCATACTACCCACATTTAAACCACTTCCTAGTTCCACTCAAGTAATTACCATGATGTTTCTTCCCTCATTTCATGCATATTGGTGACTGGAATTTATTTCTAAAATTTGATTTATTTGAGTTCACATAATACATGATGTTATTTTTATTATCAAAAACCATGGGAATTGTGGGAATCTCTACTTTTAATTTCTACTTTGAGTGCACATTGAATTATTTCCCCATAGAGTCTAAAGTCTCTTATAGATAACAGCTTTAGTAGACTTGATTTTATGCCACCAGATAATTTGTTTCTTTTACTTTCATGGATGATGATTAAATCATAATCATACCTTGTATGACTGGTAAAATTATCTTTATATATTCCAATAGATTCATCACCCTTCTATTTGAGCTCAAGAAATCCATTCTCCATCCTTGTGTGCAGAATACAAGGGAAGTACTTACTGGAAAACGTTTTCTTAAACTAATCACACTCCATGGATTCAATTTCTTCCTCTTTAGTCATATTCATAATAAGTTTCCACAATTGATCTATTTCACCTTCTATATAATAAAAAATCTTGGATAAATATTTCATGTTCTGAGTACTAGAAAATAGGAAATATTTTCTCAATGATTTTGATCTATCACTTAGCCACTAGTGAATGAATATATCCACGAAAATAACGTAGATATTTCCTCATAAAATATTTAGTATTATTTTCCCCTTCCTTTGATTATTTGGAAGCTCAGTATGATTCATGTCTTGATAAATTTTCATGATCATATCAATATGATTCATCATTCTATCTCTCATAGCATTTGATTTCTCTATTGGATAATCATTGAATTTTATAACTCATTAAATGTTAGTAAGATGTCTTCTATTTACATCCATTGACTAAAAACAAGAAGAAAAGTGTGAGAAACAATAATCATATTGGTTAACCACACAATAAAAACCCAATTTATAGGATATCTAAACCATCGCACATTTTTCATAAACTATGAAACCTTAGGTTTTGCCTCGGTTATCCATGTATATTACGAAACCTTTAGGATTATATAATATTCTTAGACATATCCCCAGGTTTCTTGATAATGTTTTCTCATCTTAGTTTTCAAATTTTACTAAACCATGATCTGATACCAATTATAATGACCCATAATTTTCATAAATGGATATTACATTGTAATATATGAATATTAATTCCATAAGATTACAATCCATGCCATAATCATATAGGCCTCATATCTTTGGAAGCTGGGGAACATAAATAACTTGTTCATAAGTTTTTCCAACTACGTTATTCATAACTAGCACCCTTATTAGATATATCATACATAAAATATTTCTTTAAAATCTAGGTAAATAAAACATAAGAAAGGGTGATCTCAGACACTCGGTTAGTGTAAATAAGGGAGATATAAATGATCAATTAAACTTAACATGATCATAAGGGTATAATAAAATGATAATAACATTTGAAAACCATTCCATTCATATCAACGATCATACTCTTGATTCATGTCATAATGTTTCGCATTTCATAAGATATAAATCATAAAAGAATAAAATAGAATGATCCATGAGCGTATAAAATTGGAAAAACATGAAATTATGTTATAATATTATAAATTAATTTACCTTATAGTCAATTCTATTTTTTAATACTATCATAGAGGATTATTTGTTCCCATCATTCCATCATATGAGTCAATGTTCACTCCCAAGACTATCATAGTAAAAAAAATCTTTTACTAATCTAGTTTTGAACCTCATTACAAAATTTTTTATATCATGGGATATTAATCATTACCGAACCATTAGCAGGCTATATAATTCTGGGCCCCCATCCTTGGTTATAATGCAACCACATTCCTTTGTTATAATTTAAACACAATCATTGGTTATAATGTAAACATCATCATTTTTTATAATGTAACCACCATACATGGTTTATAACTTAACCACCCATCACATAATTAAAACCACACATATTTGTGCCACAAGATCATAAAACATTCATCACATCATCACATCATAACCAATGAAAAGAGAATTAGTTTCATAAACATTTCATCAATTCATCATATTATAACCCATAAAAAAATAGGATTCATAAAAATCACATCAACATAATCATTAACCTCATGGATAAAGAGTAATAATGGTATAATTAGATCATATCCCTATTAAATTATAGTTAACATCAAATGGTGCTATCATATATTTTTTTAAGATAACTGAAATATTTCTGGAGTAAAATAACCATTCCACTCTGAAAACCACATTTAAAATTAAAATGATTTAAAAATAGTATATAAAATATTTTATTTGAAAAAGAAATTATGATGTTATAAAATTATTTTCAAACCATTTACTGATCATAATGGTGAGAAATTTCATTCATGTAGTATATGTTAAAAGAAAATATTTCTTTCACAATTAATGGAAAAAAATAAAAACGTACCTTGTTCATAAAACTAAAAGAATATTCAATTGAATAAGTTTTTTAAAAATTAAATCATGGGTAAAAATGCATTTAAAAATTATATTAGAATATTAAAAACATTCTTGAACATGTTTTATAAAAATATGGATATTTAGGAAAAAGGTTCCCAATCGACTAGTAAAACATAATCACTTTTCGTTAAAAATGATTGTTCATTACCATGATTATTTAATGGGAGGTAAATGAAATGAAAAAATTTATTCTCAAAAAATAACCATATCATATTAAAAATTAATGGTATTAATTTTATAATTAATATATAATTTCATATAATAGAAATTCAACCATAAAAATTCCCGATTAAGATAGGATTGAAACATAAATCCCTTACCACTTAGTAAGATTTGAACCCTAATCCACATGAATGAAATAAAATTATATGGATAGATTAATACCTATAAATTTAATAATATGAATAATAAAATACATTCATTGGTAGTATAAACCCCAACATAAAAGAAACAAGTGTTGAATATGGCATGTGTCACACTGAAATAAAAGTGAGACAAAAATCCTTTACCCAAGGTCCGACATAATCCATATCTGTTCAAAAATCCTATATAATAACTATGAATTTATTATAAATATATTATAGAACCATATTCATATAAATCATACCATATTTTTTTTAATTATGTCCTTTTATTAAGTATTCATGGAAAATTATTTATTAAAATAACTATTCCCAGGGATAACTGCCTTTTTATGTATGTTTCGGTTTGGTAGTTTTAGACCATCTACTTTGATCACGGTTCCATCATCTAAAAAATTATACCAATGAATTAAATATCTTATAAATTAATTATATAAATATTTATATTCATCCATAAAATTTAGAGACAAAAAATGAATTGCATCTTTTAAAGAGATAGTAAGTCATATACACGTATGAACATTGTTTCCATTTTTCAAATGATGGAATAAAAGAATGCTAAATAATAATTAATACATAAAAACTCATTATTATATCATATATATATATATATTATAAACTAATTAAATTCATTTTTATTACCATCCAATAAAAATGAAAACGAAAAACAAATCACATCTCTTTGTGGAAGTGGTAGTCCTTATATATGCATGAATGATGTTATCATTTTCTAATGGTTTGGAAAGTGAGAAGGTAGATATGATATTATTATTTAATAATAATAATTAAATCATAAATACATTATATATATATATATATATATTACTCCCATTATACTAACAATCTCTGTAAGATGGGGATGGAACACGAATTGTATCGCTATGTGGAGATGGTAAATCGTACGTACACATGAGCGATGATTTCACTTTCTATTTAATAAAAATAGGGTGAATAATAGTTGTTTCATAATAATAATGAAATTTTAAGTATATTTAGGACTCAGAATTTATTATTATATAAATTATATAACATATTCATATGAGTTAAATGAAGAATTAAAAACAAAGTGATCGGTTAAGGTGATTACCTCTTCTTTGAAACACTCCATTAGATATTCTCTTAAGGGATCTAGATATAGGCTTTCTGAACATCCAAAACCTATATAATGCGGATATTTGAGTGAATAAGATAAGTTTTAAGTGTTTCATTGATCTATAAATCTGAAAGTTTTACGAATAAGAGAAACTATGGGTGCCCATTAATAAATGACGGGAGGGGATCTCTTGGAATTTCATAAAATATTAAAATATATTAAATTAATTATAAATAAAAATGGTTCAAAATGGTATATAAATGTTCAATGGATTCCATTTTAGACTATATCTTATCCCCCTTGCCTAATTTTGATAATATTATTATTTTTATATAATTTAATAAAATGTCATTATTTTCAATTTAGACACAATTCATTTAATTTGACTTAAAAGAAATAAATAAAAATTTGAAATGTAAATATTATATTTTAACATAAAAAATAATATTCATATTCATCTAAAACATTTGTTTTACACATTAAATCTCTGAAATTATATATATTTTAATATTTGTAAAATCATTTTTTATATTTTTTTATTAATCCGAGAAATCATGCATCAGTTTTTGATAAGAATTTAAGGAAAACATAGGTTTTTGTGCCATCTAGATAAATTTCTTGATCTAGGAATGTCACTAATGATCCAAATTATGGAGGTATACATTTTGAACATTTTCTAGTAAGTTAATAATGTGTTTCTACACCATCATTCCATAACACTTGTAATTATTGAATAAGAGGTTGAAGGAATACATTAATGCCATTTCCAAGAATTTTATTTCTTTGAATGATCATCAATATGATACATAAATTTTTTGTATATTTATCAATCGATTTATATTATAATAGATCAAACAATAATCTAAATATTCCAATTTCTTTTTGAAGCCCAAAAAGGTTTTAATCCATACTTTTGGAAATCCCATGGGAACATTTCTATGATTAGAAGAATATATATATATATATATATATAATGAATGGAAGGTATTCCATGTTTTGTAATCTCTTAAATGCCAAATTAAATAATCATTTCTAATATCAAAATCAATATGCTTCATATGTTCATTATTTGTTTATGACAAAAATAGTCTTCTCAATCATGGTTTTATTGGAAAGTAATGTAAAACCATCACTACAATTTAATTTTTCTATTTCTTTTTGGTAGTATGTAGATAAAAATTAGAATCATGATTTTTTGAGTTCCCCCTAGATGGATGTAATCTTTAATTTGTCTCTACTGAAAACATCCCCCTAATAAAGAATACAATCATTAGAAAATGTATGTTTATTCATATAAATGAGTTCAATATTATTAATAATATTCTCCATTTCATAAAATGATGTAGGCATCATAACTTCATAAAATTCATCATGAAACAATTACAATATGATAGATATTTCTTTATTTATAAATAAATATAGGCCCAAGAATTAGAAAAACATTAGCAAAAAAGATGATATCAAATACATGGAACATCCTCTCTATAATTATTTATTTCAATCTTTGACTAATTTATAAAATACATTTGTTTTATCAATTTATTTTTCTATTTTATTTGTCTCCAAATCCTCATACATTAATATATTATCATCTTGATCATATTTTCCTACAGTTCTAAAAGTGTAATTCATATTTTCAACATCAACATGTGTATCAACTGAGGTTTTACACTCTTTACATTGTTTCCCTACTATACCGAAAGCATCATTTGTCATGTTATCAATTTCATTTCCCATCATAGGGGTATTTGTTGATTCAAACGTTTCCTCTTGACTTTTATCATTCCTCTATATTTTTGAAATCACAAACTTGTGTCATTTTATTTTATTTTCCTTACTTTACATATACATTTGTAAAGTAATTTTATCTAAATATATGTAATTATGATTTTAATTAGACTTATGTTCTTTAATTTATTTTATGATATTTTATAGATAACTCTAATAATATTTTCCTTAAGATAGAATAAAAACTGAATTTGATTTGAAAAATAGGATCCTTACACTTTCTCAAATATGATTCCCCCTATTTCTTAAATCTAATTTAATCAGATTTTGAAATCATATTTAAAGAATTCCTTAAATCCTATTCATTCATACGTTAGAATCCAATTTACACAGTACCTTAAATATGATACTCTCAAATTTTAAAATCTAATTTACATAGTTCCTTAAATCTGATTCTCTCAGATTTTTGAATATTATTTACACACTTCACAAAATCGGATTCCTACACTTTATCGAATCTGATTCATACACTTTTTCAAATCCGATTCATGCATATTTTCGAGTTTGATTCACATACTTTAATAGAATCTGATTTACACTTTTACAAGAATTAAATTTTCATTATCTACTAGAATATGATTTCATAATTTCCTTAAAGATGATTAGATACTCTTTATTCTTAATATACACATACATGTAACTGGATTCATATATATATTTGCTGATAATTTTTCTCATAATATTTTTTTTATACTAAAATGATGGCGTCTAATATTTTATTATATAACCCTTGTATAGGATCATTGTATAGGTGCCTATGATATTTTGGAAAAATATGACTGTTGGAGATCAATAGGACAATTGGACTCCTCACCTATAAATACCTAGTCACTTCATCATTTTTAAATAGCTATCCCGACTGTTGTGTGTGTGTCTACATGTTGTAAATTTTATCTCTTGATACTAGAGTGTGGACTGCTTGTTCCCTATGTTTGTATTACTTTAGTAAGAGAGTTACAATCTAAAAGAAACCTTGTCAAGTTATATCTTTAATATTTTCTTCGTGTGTCCAATCCTTCAATTCTGGGATCCCATCTAAAGGAAGAAAGAGGTGTCAATTACCTGCAAAATCTGGGAATTTTTCGGATAGAAAGATAGAAATTTCATCTAATCTTTTTTGGATTGATAGATTACCCTGTTGTTGGTAAAACATACTTTCTTTAAAGTATAAATCAAGGGACCTTTTTCCAAATTTATTAGATATCCTTTTATTTGTGCTAAAAGATTAATTTTAATTTTTACTACTTATTTTACTATAAGTTATTTAGTTCCGCTGCAATTTGTTATAAATTGGAAGTGTTTCTTATACTTTATTTTTTATAAACATTGATTTAGGATTCTATACATTTTAAGGTATAATCTGGTTTAAATAAACCTATTTCTTATTTTTCTTAAAATATCCTTTTTATTAGATCTTATATAAAATCAAATTTCTTTAATAACATAAAATATCGTTTATTGAATTTGATTTCTTTAACATTGCTAAACAAATATTTCTATAAGATTAAAAATGAAGGTTTTTAAAATCAAAATTCACCCCCTCATATAACTAAGAATATTCTTATATATTTCGTTCCTATTATTGGTTTCATAGTAATATTTAACTAATTAGTTTACATTTTCCTTATTTATTTCTAAAAATTTCATCTAATTTATTTTATAAAATTTTCGTTTTTAAATATTTTTCTGCACTAACTTGTGTTGTAGAAATTTTTTTTGTATTATTATAAAGCTGGAAGGTTTAAATATAGGTTCCATCGAAAATATAAACCCTACAAGAACAATAATATTTGATGGGAATGATTATTAATATTGGATAGATAGAATAAAGATATTTTCTATCAATACTAGTGTTGATAATTTTTTCATTCTTACTAGATACTACAAAATTCCTGATTGAGAAGTCAAAAACTTTACTAATCATGAGAAGAAAGAATATCAAATAAACTATAAGGTACGTAATACCTTTCTTTGTTCATTGTCAAGGAATATATACATCTAGATATCATCCTTTTAAGTAGCAAAAAATATTTGTAATAAATTGTAGATTTCACATTTTGTTACTTCTAATGTTATTAAGACAAGAAGAGCCATGATTAGAGAAGATTATCATCATTTTGTTTTTACCTATGGAGAAACTATAGCTGAAGTTAAATAGAGATTCATTAATATCATAAATAGTCTATAGTAAATGGGAGATACAGGATTAGACTATGATATTCTTTTCAATAAGATTAAATATATCACGCCTAAGTGATGGGAATCAATGATAACTATAATTGATGATTTAGGGAAAGTAAAAACTATAAATCTTGATGAGTTATTTGAAACTATATTAAACATGAGAACTGATTAAAAAGATATATAGAAAATGAAAAGATTAATAATGGGATTGTTTCTTTTACTTCTACCACAAATCCAATGAAATCCAAAACTCCTGAAAAAGTTGTTCAGTTAATAAAGAAAAAGAAATTTGTGATTCAGTTAGACTCAAGTGATACTGATCATTCAGAAAATGGGTTAGTCAATCTTTCTCGAAGAATGAAAAAGATTGTTGATAAGAATGATTTTTAATACTGATACAAGAAAATGTATAAGAAATATTCTGAAGTCACGTGTACATGTGTAAGAAAGCAGGACACATCAAACCTGTTTGTCCAAAGGTTAAAATAAAGGATAGAAAAGATACATATTATGAAACAAATCAGAAAAGATATCATAAGTATAACGGAATGAAATTTATTAAGACTAATGATTCATGGATTGCAAGTGTTGGATATTCATATAATGGATCTTTAGATAATTAAAACTCCGTACACAAGAATATTGGTCTTTATTCTCGAATACCTATTGAGAATCAATGTCTCAGGGAAAAGGTATACACTACTGAACACTTGGTAAATATATATTTATGTGTTAATTATCCTAATAAAGAAACTTATATGTCATTGGATGAATAATATTCCGCATCAAAATATAATTCATTACCTTCATTTGATGATGTTTCTATATTTTCCAAGTTTAATGAAAGTGGGAATTACAAAATCAAAAATAAATATGAAAATGGAAATGATAGAATCAATGTTTTAAAAAAAGAACTGTCATATCTTTCTAAAGATCTTAACAGAAAATATTCTAAAATCATTTCTATTTTAGAAAACTTCGAGTAATTTAATTCTGAAAACGATAAACTTTCTAAGGATCTTGAAAACGACTATTTTTAAGAAAAATGTTTTAGAGACAAAAAATCAATTCTAAAACAAATGACTTATAAGGAAAAAATTTAGTTTTCAAAAAAAAGTTTCAATTTTTTTATTAATAAAACATTTATCAAACATTACATCCAAAGAGAAGAATTTGATAAAATGTTCAAACAGCTTCATCCTCCTATGAAAGTTTTTGGAGTTGGTTACTCTCATTAAAAACCAATATTTACCAATAACTATTTTGTTCCAAAAAAATACATATTCTTCACTAAATACCAAAGTGGTGGACATTTGAACAAAAAATGTTATTTAAAAAATCCTTAGGATTTTATAAATATCATTTCTCAACACTAATGTGGATTCTTAATATTTTATTTTCTAAAATTTATGGAACCAAGAAACTTTGGATTCTGAAAATCTAACTGTTTTATTTTTAGGAAAATAAAGAAAGTACCAACAAAAATAATATATGGTATACAAATAGTGGTTGTTCCCGGCATATGACTGGTAACAAATACTTATTAGAAAATATAATCAAAATGAATGGTGAAAGAGTCTCTTTCAAAGATATTTATTAAGGAAAATTTATTGGTATTTTTAATATAGTTCTTCTTTAAATATCCTTTATTTCTAATGTTTTGTTTGCTAAAAGTCTTAAGAAAAACATTATAATTATAAGACAATTATGTTATTAATATTACCTTGTGAATTTTAATAATGATAAATGTTTAGTACACAATTCCAAGGATGAATTTATTATTTCTTCCCATTAGTATGAGAATTTTTACACACTTAAGATAGAATACCATAGGATCCAAGACATACCTTTCCTTAGTTCAATGGAATATCAATATTGGTTACGGAATAGAAGGTTATGACATTGTAACCTCATAAATTTATGTAAAATAACTATGAAAGGACATGTTAAAGAACTACTGGAACTTAGATTTGATTCTTCGAAAGTATATGACCCTTTTCAATATGTAAAACTACATGAGTCAATATTTAAATATATTTTGGAATTTTCATCTTTTTATTCCCTATATCTAGTGAACATGGAATAATTTGGTCCTATACAAACTGGAAGTATTAGAGTAAAAAACTATGTATTTTTTCAGTTAATTATTACACTAGATTTACATGGGTCTATTTTCTTGAATATAAATTTGAAGACATTTTATAAAACATTCAAAGTTAAAAATGAGAAAAACCTTCCATTGATAACTATTCAGAGTGATCATGGAGGATATTTAGAATATTTTTATTTTGAAACTTTTTGCAGTAAGAAATGAATTACTCACAACTTCTCAACTTTGAAAACTCCCTATCAAAATGGTGTTGTTGAAAGATGAAATTATATTCTTCAGGTGATAAAAAACCATTTTGAGTGAATAATAAATTGGTAAAAAATTTTGGGTTTAATTTTTTAATACATCTTGCTATACTATAAATCGAGTTTTAAATAGATCATTTATTAAATAACACATTATGAGTTATAGATAGTCTGAAACAAAAAATTTCATACTTCATAGTTTTTTGGTGCAGAGTACACATTTTGAATACAAAATATAACTTACATAAATTTTCACCCAAATCCAACGAAGGAATATTCTTAATCTATTCTGCTACTTCTATGGATTATAGAGTTTTCAAAAAAAAACACTTGTACTCTTTCCTCAATAGTAAATTTTAAATTTAATGAAATTGATCCATTTTTTTTAAACAATCCCAACTCACATCTTCTAATGTCTTTTCTAAAACTGATTATCAACCTATGACTGAAAATTCTGAAAATAAGGAGAATACTCCAAAAATTGTTTCTGAAGTATTCAACCCAAATAATTTTCTAAATTATGTTGATGAAAAAGTTTTACAAAACCCAAATCAATTGTTTCATAAGAATCGTCCTAGTGATAAAATTATTGGTGATGTAAATCAAACAGTAATAACTAAAAGTTCCTTAAGAAATTAAGGAGAACATTTTTCTTTTCTTTACCATTTATAACCTAAAAGTGTTGATGAGGATTTAGGTGTTGATGATTGTACTAAGGCTATAAAATATGAACTAAATGAATTCAAAAGGAACAAAATTTTTACCTTGGTTGAAAGACCCAAAGAATCCACTGTAATTGAAGTAAAGTGGGTCTTTAGAAATAAATGTGATGAAAATGTAATCATCATCAGAAATAAATAAATACTACTTTCTAAAAGATATAATAAATAATAAGGAATAGACTATGAAGAAACATATGCTATAGTAGTAATACTTGAATTTATTTCAATTCTAGTAGCCTTTGCAGCATTATTTAATTTCAAACTTTTTCAAATGGATGTGATGTGTTATTTATTTAACAGATATGTTTAACATGATGTTTTTAAAAAAACTCTTTTTTTGATAAAAAGCATCTTAATTATGTTTTTAAACACACCATAACATTATATTATCGTAAACAATCCCCTGGAGTCTGGTATGATAGTCTTATAGAATTTTTGTTACAAAACAATTATGTTAAGGGAACTATTAATCTAACTCTATTCGTAAATAAATATAATATAAATGCTTTTATTGTTCAAATTTATGTTGATGAAATTATATTCGGATCAACTCATCAATATTTAATTGATTCATTTTCAAATCCCATGAAATCTAAGTTTAAAATTAGTTTGATTGGTGAGTTAACATTTTTTCTTGGTTTTCGAATTTCTCAAAAACTACAAGTAACTTATATATCTCACCATATGTATATGAAATATATTCTTAAAATGTATGGATATTACAACACCAAAAGTATTACTAATCTAATTGGTACCTGAAATACTCTTGATCTAAATTAATCTAGACAACCAGTTAATCAAACAACATTTAGTGGAATGGTAGGAAGTCTACAATAATTACCAGGTAGTCATGTAGACTTAATATTTTATGTATTATTATCTAAAAGATTCCAAGAAAATACAAAATAAATCATTTATAAGTAGTAAAAATATTTTTTTTGTTATTTAAAGGGAAATATGGATTTGGGACTCTTTTATTATTCTAGAAATGATTTTGAATTAATTTTTTTTCAGATATTGATTTTGGTGGTTTTAGAATGAATAGAAAAAGTACATCCAGAACTTGTCATTTAATAAAAGATTCATTATTTTCTTGGTCTTCTAATAAACAACACTCAATAGCACTTTCCACTACTGAAGCTGAATATGTGGCAACTGGATGTTGTTGTGCTCAAGTGTTGTGGAGGCAACACACCCTCACTAATTATGGCATGTGTTTTACTAAAAATAAAAATGTTATTTGATAACACAAGTTCTATATCTCTAAGTAAAAACTCTTCACATCACACAAGTGCAAATCACATAGATATTAGACAACACTTTCTTTGGGATCACACACTTAAAGATGATATAATTTTACAACTCATCAGAATACAAGAACAAATTGATGATATTTTTAATAAACCATTACCTTCTGAGAGATTCTAATATATTAAACAAAATTTAGGAATGATAAATTTAAGGTAATCATTCATATACACTTTTTAAAACTATCTCCTTACATTAATTTACTCCTTTTACATAGGAAGAGTAGATATGAAATTTATTTTCTCTAAATTTTTTTTTGGAACAGATCAAATTTTTTTCTAGAATCTAATAATGTTTTCAGATTATAAATAAAAATTTTGTTCTTTTAAAAAACATTAAAACATTCTTATCGTAATCAGTTTACTTTGGGTTTTTAAAAAACTTCTAAGAATAATTTATTCTCAATACTGACAAATATACTAAGAACATTAAAAGGTATAGCTTTATACTTATTACTTCTTGATTTCAATTCTATATGTTGATATTTCAATTTTTTATAAAACATCATCAGATTCATCTTTTATTAAATCACATTTTTTTTCTTAAAACCTCAAAAGTTTAGAATCTATACAATCTTCTTCATCATAATCTCACCTATTAGATCAAATTTTTTTATTTACAACTACTTTATTACTTTTTGAATATGAAGAATCACCAATACTCATATATAAAAAAGGGGACCCTCATGTCCCACATCGATCCCCAGTGAATTCTTCTCAAGCTCCTACCACCCTTCAAAATCATTAGTCTAATTTCATCCACTTTCTTTATTTTCAAATGTATCTGGTAGTATCATCTCGAAGTTAAATTTTTACATCAAAAGAATATAAACATTGGTTTATATTCAGAAAAAATGTTATTTGATCATTCATTTTTACTCAAGTATTATTATATGTTAAGTAAGATCATAATGTTACAAGGATGGAAATCTATCTACATTGCGAAAAATAAGGGAGATTCGGATCCAGTTTTTTCAAAACTAGTGATTGAGTTTTATTAATCATTTTAGTTATTTCTAAAAGGATGAATTGATAAGGTAGAGGTCAAATTTTTAGGAAAGAGTTACACAATTTACTTCAAGAAAGTAGCAGATGTCCTAGAAATTCTATTTTATGGGAAAGATTTCTAAACTTCTCACATGCTACCAGAATCTTAATTTTCTTTCAGTAAGGAAAAGTCAATAGAATCCTTATGACTTGAGTCAATAAAGAATCCAAAACATTATCTTCTCACCTATTACTGTCAGATTCTATCATTATATATGTAAGTGTTACTTATTTCGAGAAAAGAAGACAAGTACAACCTTATGATAACTGATATATTAATGATAGATTATCTTTTTAATCTAAAGAAGATTAGCCCGATCATATATATCATTCTCATGATAAGTAAGATAATGGAAAAATCTATCAAGACTCAAATGTTTATGTTTCTAGCAACTTTATATAAGTTGTTAGATAATTTCTTGAACTCTTTCAAAGTTCTATGTAAGTCGAATCCAAGGAAGTTAAAGATTATTATTTTAAGGGACAAAACACATAAAAGAGTGAAATACTCTTTTGATGATAAATCTAATATTTTTTTTTATTTAATTGGAAATTCAATGCAAGTTGATGAAATATCCCAAAAAGAAATAGATGAGTCTAAGAAATTAAAACCTAATGATCTCAAAACGCATAAGTCAAAGAATAAAATAAATTACCCTCTTGAAGTTGTCAGAAAATGGAGAAAAGATATGTAGAAATAGAAAGAAGGAGATCTAGTATTTGGGATAAATCTGGGAGAAGAAAAATCAATATGAATTCAAGAATTTGAAGAACTAGAAAAAAAATTAATGGAGAAGAAGCTTATGAAAAAGGCATCTGAAGATGAGTTGTGCTAGGATTTGTTGAAAACCACAGATAAAACATAAAAAATACATATTCCAAAATATTTTCTACAATAATCTGATCTTCCCCAAAAATAACGAGATATGGTAGTATATGATACTCTAATTGATAAATGAAAAGATGTAGTTTCAAGATCTATTTTGAGTGTCGAAGAACAATATCAATTAGAAGATGAAGCTAGTGGAGAGAAAGGAAGTGAAGATTAAATTCAGTAAATTGGGTATATATAGAGGGAGATTCAATCCGAAAAACTATTAATAATAACTCCTCAATCCTCCTATTAAATTCCTACCTTATATGAAATGTTATTTCATAAATCCGATAGTCAGATCTAGAAAACATCCTCATCATCGAATGATAATGTTATTAATAGTGAAGTTTAGAATGTTCCTTATGATGGTGATGATTATGGTGATGATGATCATGATGATGATGAATACAAAATTTTACAAATATATCATGAATGTAAAATAGAAAATAGAACATAAAAATTAGAGGCTAATAAAGACAAAGGGAAGGAGATAGATGTTGGAACTTCTAAGTAAAATGCTTCAGATTCAAAAAAGTCTTTCTCCTAAATGGGAGGAGATTTTGTTGTTCAGTCTTTAAAAAATTTGGTAAAGTCCACTACACAATTTCCAAACACTGAAAAAATATATCAAAAGATTCACGAATATTTTAATCCTAAATCAAACTTAATAACCTTATAGATGGAGAAGAAGGTCAATCATGAAGCATATTTCAAAGCCTTCATGGATATTTATCAATTTTATAAGAAATCCTACAGAGACATTATATACTATTAAAGAAAGTTAAATATTGATCTTAAAGTCTTTGATGATATGTTTGAATCAGTCAAGATTTCTTTCAAATAATCTAAAGACTCCCTTAAAGAACTATCAAATGGTTTTTCAAATAAAATGAAGGAAGAACATGGAATCTGTATGCAAGAAATCAATGATATATATAGAAAGTTATTTTTTTATAGAAATGAGATAAAAAGATTGAACTCTTACAAAGATGAGACAGATGAAAAACTCAAGGCTCAAGATGAAAAGAATTAGAGGTAGGAAGAAAAGATTCAAAATATTGAGCCGAAAAATTAGCATCAGGAAATGCTCTTTTATATGTTTGAAAAATATCACAAGGATTTGAAGAAGTTGACAGCAATGGTCAGGGCCTTAACACTAAAGAAGGATTAATATTTTATATTTCTGAACCTTTTGTTGTAAAAACATTTCCATATCAAGTATTCTTATCAATCTTGTTTTGTATAGTTAATTTCCAAACTTTTTTAGGTACAATTTTTTTTCTTCATTCCTTTTTGTAAATCACAAAGGGGTAGAATGTTTAAGTAAGGGGGTAATGTTTAATTAATATATATGTAAGAAAAGGGGATAATTTTTAAATAAGATATTGGTAGTTAGGGTGAGATTTTTCTTTAAGAAATGAATATAACTACATAAAGATAAGAATATGATCCTTAAGATGTTTTCATAACCAAAGGGGGAGTTAGTCATATTCATTTTGATTCATAAACTTAGGGAGATATATGTACTTATTTTATGTTCAAATTTAAATTATTTCAGTCTTAATATATTTTCCCTATAACATTGTTTGTGATTTCCAAAAAGGGGGAGATTTTTGAGTCAAAAGTTTCCCTATGACTTTTCCCATTCCATTATGTTTTTTAAATCACAAACTTATTTCCTTTAATATTATTTTCTTTACTTTCCATAAACATTTATAAAGGAATTTTTTATAAAGATATGAATGTATGATTCTAATTAGATTGATATTCTTTATTGTTTATGTTGTTTAATTGCTAATATTAACAATCTTTTCCTTCAGATCAAAGAAAAATTTAATAAGACAAAAAAAATAGGATTGTTACACTTTATCAAATCTAATTCTCTCTGTTCTGTAAATCTGAGTCTCTCAATTTTTCAAATATGATTTACAAATTTCCTTAAATCTGAGTCACTCAGATTTTTAAATCTGATTTTCATAGTTTCTTAAATCTGATTCACTTAGATTTTCAAATATGATTTACCCAGTTCCATAAATTCGATTCACTCAGATTTTTTAATCTGATTTACACACTTCATTGAATCTGATTCCTACACTTTATCAAATCTAATTCTTACTCTTTGTAAAATCTGATTTGCATATATTTTTGAATTTGATTCACATAAATTATTGTAATTATATTTTCAGTTTTACTAGAATACTATTTTTATTATCTATTAGAAACTGATTTCATAATTTATTTAAAATATATTTATTTCTCCATTTTAGTAATCTACAGATATATATAGTTATATTCATACATATATTGCATGAAAATTTTTCTCATAATATTTTTATTTATACTCAAATGATGCCATCTAATCTATTATTATATGACTATTTTAAGTTTCATTTTTGTAGGTCCTTCCGACATTTCAGGAAAAATATGACTGTTGGTGATCAACATGACTGTTGGAATCCTCACCTACAAATACTTGGTCACTCTTTCATTTGTAAATAGATACCTCGACTATTATGTGTGTGTCTACATGCTGTAAATTTTCTCTCATGATACTAGAGTGTTAAATTCTTGTCCACTATGTTTGTTTTACTTTGTAAGAGAGTTTCAATCTAAAATAAATACTGTCAAGTTGTCTCTTTAATATTTTCTTCCCATGTTTGGTTCTTCAATTTAAGGCTTCTAGCTATAGTATGATAGAGGTTCTGATTACCTACTTAATTCAGGTCTTGCGGGGATAGCAATACAGAAGCTGCATACTATCTTTTATAGATTGAGGTCTTACCCTGGTGTGCGTGAGATAGAATTTCTAGAAAGTATCAATCAAGGGAATTTTATCCAAAGTTATTGGATACCGTTCTCTTTTGGTTAAAAGATTAAATTTCCTTTGTACTACTTTTTTTACTACAAGTTTTTTAATTCTGATATTATTTTTTACAAATTGAAAGTGTTTCTTACACTTTCTATTTGTATAAACTCTGATTTAAGATTCTATACACTTGAAAGTAGAATCTTTTTTAAGTAAACACATTTCTTATTTTTTGTATAATAACCTTATTATTGGATCCTATATCAAATTTGATGTATTTAATAAGATCAAAGAGGATTTAGTGAATCTGATTTGTTTAACCTTCTTAAACAAAGATTTCCTTAAGATTAAAAATGAATGTTTTAAACGTATAATTCACCCCCACCTCTTATAACTGAGCATATTCATATTTATTTTGATCCTACAGTATTTACCTTTACATTTTGATTTTGGACATAACTAATTTAAATTTATATAATGTTTGATTCTCTATGATAAGTCCACAACCCATATTGAGGAGGAAATAATTTGAATATCAAGTGTTCAAATACTTCACCTCTCTCCAACCATAATTTTAATATACATTGAGGACATTAATATTTTTTCTCTCATCCACAAACCAATTTAAAATTTAAAAATCCAAAAACATCTCTAAACCCTCAACATCTAAGATGTGTTTTGAGGTAATGTAATCTATGTTCAAAATATATCTATAATCGATTTCTAATACTTTAGAATAAAAATATAGTTACATAAATATATAGAAATAAAATTAGACATTTTTGTTAAAAAAATAAGATAATCCTAATTTTTTAAATTACAGAATTGTAGATATTGTAATCGTAAACTAAATTTTAAATTTAAATTAATCTTTAAGGTACTAATTTTAACTAAAAAAATAAAGTAAAAAACAAAATCTATTAGAAATAAAAATTAACATTAATTATTCTATGTATCCACTATATAAAAAATAAAATTTACAAATATAATATTTTTTTAAGAAATAAAGTATATAAATAAATAAAATTAGTTAAATAACTAAACCATTATTTTCATTAAATCATCCCAAACATTATATTCTCATTAACGAAATAACCTAAATATTGTTAAGTATTATTCATTCATTTATAATTCATTTACGTTAATGGGGAAAGAAAATATTTTCTTTGTGAAATACTATTATGGATTAAAAGATGTTGCTTTACCAAAAACATAACCAGGTCATAAATGTTTTGTCAAATAATGAATTTCATGTTTACTAAAATAGATTCTGACATAAAACCTCAAACACAAACCATAGGAAAACCTAAATCAAATTCAAAAAAATCCATTCAATGCTGAACTGAATGAAACTAAAATGTGTCATACATATATAAAATATCACAATCCAACATTACCCAAATTAGAATAGACATAAACAATCCAATCCTATTTAACATAAAATATTATAATCCAAGATAACCAATATTTAAGAAACATATAGAAAACAAAACTGAATTAGTATGAACCAAATAAAGTTGATCTATATTGATTTAATTGAAACAAAATTGGTGGAAAAAATGTAATTGTTATGATCTAAATGAAACTGAAGAAAATAAAAACTGAAATGATCTATATTAAATTTTATTAAACTAAAATAAAAAGGAAAAAACCCAACTAAAGAAAAATAAACTAACTTCGTAGGATTGAAACAGAATAGAACTGAACCTATCATACCATATACAAATGAAAAAATATTTAACCAAATTGAAATGGATTACATAAAACTATAAAAAATTTAACCAAACCGCACTGACCCAAAATGAACTGAAAATAACCTATATAAATAGATAAAAAAGGAATCAAATTAAAATTAATGATATTATCCAAAACTAAACTAATTCTAGGGATATGAGGATGGTTAGGATTCCTATATGGTCGGGATCGAAGGCTATGAGGCTCTATTCAAGGGATTCATTTATTAAATGGGTAAAGGAGTTTTTTTTAGGGAGATAATGATGGAGGGGGCTCAATGATGGCACTTAGTGATGGTGGGAAAATGATGGTGAGGATTTTCTACTATCATGGGGCTCTTAATAGTGGGGGATTAGGGGCGATGTAGTATTTTTGTTAGAAAAATAAAGAAATAGTTTAAATTAAAAATTCCTATTAATAATAAAAAAAGTATAAATGTTTTTATGTAAACACACTTATTGATAAATAAATTAGTATCACCTTAAAAAACCACCTATAAATATTAGGAAAATCATATTATGAAAAATATTTGGTGGTAGTTTGAGAAATTTCCACTTAAAACATCTGCTAGATTATGATTTTCTTATTAACATGGCTCGGCCCATAGGGGCCCTCTTGGTTGGTAGTAAGCTGATATTTCAATGCTAATTATACCTCGAATATCCCATGCGCTGGAAACTATCACCAAGTAGGTATATCACACATATGGGAGGCCTTATCCTAATGTACCTAAACACACACACACACACTTGCATCTATATGCATCCAAAGTAATACGGAATAACAAAAAATAAGATTACTAAATTCATTAATAACATTTAATATCCCACAATAGAGTACGATAAAATACAACCTAAATAAAAAAGGGTAAGATACAAGACCATTAAAATGAAATTAATTCCAACCTATAAACTTGTATGAATAATTCTCAAAACTCAACCTATAGAGTCTAACTACAACCCAACTAATAATACAACTATTTACCAATATACACCATCCACACAATGTCTAACCAATAAATTTTCAAACCACCAATAATCATCATAATCCAAGACATGTGATGGAAAATACCATTCTAGGGTAAGTATATACATACCAATTTGTATGCCACAAAATCTTAATTAAGAGGGTAAAGAATGAAGAACCTAAATATACTTATTGAAAGGCTCCAATTCATAAAGTGAGGTTCTAAACCTCATAGTAGGTCAAATGAACTAAATAAATATCTATATATCTATAATATAAAAATATAAATCCATGATACCTCTTAGGAAATCCAAGAAGGGGAAGAAATAACTCTATGGAATACACCTCAGGAGGGGGAATTCAACTCAAAAATAGAGGATCATGCCCTGGTCCATAGAGGGATACCTTACCATATTTATATTCTCCCATAGGTATGGGTTTGAATGTCCAAGTAAAGGATATGTGATACCTGACCCTACCCAAGGAAGGGGATAGAAAATCATGATCCGGATCATATGGAGGGATACCTGGCCCTAACTGTGACCATGTAACCGATAGAGGATCAAAAAACATGAGTAATAGTTTGGGATACTAGAGCTTATCTCAAAGGATATACTAAGTATCTCATCACTATGCCTAGCATAAACTTCACCCAATCCCAAAACTAACCACTGGTGCAATAGAAAGGGGCTCTTTAAATTCAAACTACATTTCATGTATTTGGGAACATGGTGTGTATCCCAAAATCGGTCACTTACCCATGTACTTGTTCTGCACATAGTGTGTGCTGATTAAACAACATGTTTTTTTGGTTATATTCACATCCTATATGACCTGAATGGGGAACTTATCATGTGCTAAGTTACCATGTTTTTGTTCCACCAATGCCACACAATGTGTGGATTCTCCACATGTAACCTGAGACCGCTTGAATTTTTAGGTGTGTTCCCTTTTTACATGTTTATATGGTCAGCTAGGGTCACATGATATATGATCCTGGATACAAGGAATTGTGATATTTTACTTTAAAAAATCCTAATGTCTCATCTCTAAGGATTCATAATGTGTTATCTTCAGAACGACACACCATATAGCTGGGTTTTTCTCAAAATCTTCATCTTCATCTTGTATTAGTCTTTTCTTTCCTATACCACAAATTTCACCTCCAATCATGAATGAAAATTTTCAAAATGAATCTTATAGGGAATATTCATCATAAATAAATTTTTGGGCTCTTTGGAAGGAAAATTATTGGCTAGTTCCTTGTTGTTTCGTACGAACCACCCATCATTTATACGCCTCTCCACTTATAAAATCTACTCATACTGCACATATCTATAGTGACATCATCCTTTTTGATCATTCTATGTTATAAAACCCTCAAATTTGAGCCTACATCAAGGGTTCTAAAAATTGATAATAAAACACACAATGAAATTGATCTGTGGATTAGGTCGAATTGCTGGATAATTTTAAATATCGATGATGACCGCAAATAATGAATGGAAGAATATATAAAAAAACAAAACATTGAAAATGATGATCATTTTCATTTGATAATTTTATATGTTTGAAAGAATGAAATAAATAAGTATTAATTTTAGGTTCCAAACCAATAAATCACAAACCACAATTTTAGTCTAAAACTATAAATTAACAGGTTCATGAGAAGGTTAATCACAAATTGAATCCTTATCAGAATTTATATGATCATACTGATATAAAATACATGGATAAATACATAAATCAAAATCCATTCCCTGAAAAATTATTAATTTATGATGAACATTCACTCATAGTTGATGATGTTGGCAATCTCACTACATTTGTTGTTGGCTCAATGAATTTCAATAATCGTTCATCGAGGTTTCCAACATGAGATCTCTCTCTATCTCTCTCTCTAGCTTCATGTCGAATCCCTAGGGTTTTTCAGCTAACCCTAGGTATTTGATCATGATTATAATATATAGATACCACTAGGTAAAAAAATTTAAAAATTTTACTTAATTATTTATTTTATTTATTTTTAATCCATCAGCGTTAACGTACCACAACATCTCTTGATGAGAATAAAACGTATATCTTTGTTAAGGAAATATACACATTATAGAGTCAATAGTGACCTCAGTTTACCTATCTAAGACCCCATTATAGAATAAATCCATTATTTAAAAAATGATGTATGTGTACAAGTTAATATATTGAATATTTTTAATATAGAAAAATTAGGGCTCTAAGACACCTGAAAGCCCACTCTATCTCCATGAATAACTCTAAACATTATTTAAAATATCCAAAGGGTGTAATAAAAAACTAGATCCATTAAAATCTCTCCACCTTTAATGATTTTAATCCCAAAAATAAGGTCCTACTAAAACAAGTGAGGATACTGAGATCTAATCTGATTCTCCCACTTGCACAAACTCTCTTGAAGATTCTCATGCTACTTGAGAACACACACAAGGGGAATTGTTCACCCATAAAGAATTTTTTCCTAATAATCCTTGATCACCATCAGGTGATATGAAAATTTGGTTCCATACTCAATGTTTAGATCACCTTGGTTAATAAAATATAATGGATCGTGCATGTATCTCTTCATTCGTGACAGATGGAAGAATTCATGAACTTGGTCCAGCTACGAAAGTAAATCCTTATGGTATTCCACCTCTCCAATCCTATCAAAAATCTAAAATGGGTTGTTGTACCATAAATACATCTTACCACTTTGTCCAAATCTATGAAAACCTTACCTATGTGAGACTATTAGGTACACATGGTCTCCCTCTTTCAGCACCAAAGTCCTCTATCATTAGTCTTCATAGAACTTATGAAGGTTATGAGTTTTCCTCATGCACTCTTGGATGATCTAAAACTTTTCTTGAATCACATGTATAAACTCCAACCCCATAAGTATTGATTCACCCAACTCTAAACAGTATACTAATGATCTACATGGTCTACTATATAGACCCTAAAATGGTTCCATTCCAATGGTGGAGTGATGTATATTATTTTATGAAAACTCCGATGAGGGTAGGTGATTATCCAATCATTGGCCAAAATTCATTACGTAATCTTGTATGAATGGTTTGTTCAGTTTGGAAATCTATATGGGGGATGAATGTTATTCCCATCCACTTTTGAGTCCTAAAATCTTCATGTAACCCTTTACATAACTAGTATGTTAATAGAGCATAACATTTTGAGATAATAAGTGAGGGAACACCATGAAGCTAGATGATCTTCTACATGTAAAAGCATCCCAATATTTTGATTGAACACAGCTCCTTAACTAGGAAGAAGTGGGCCGACATAGTGATACAATCAATGATCACCCAAATATCATTGTGACCTCTCACAATCCATGGAATTATTATAAAAAAGTTCTTGTATATACCATCCCACATATATTTTGGTACCTTGAGGGGATATTCCAAACCTTCTACAACTATATTATCTCCCTTCACCTTCCGATAGGTGAGGCATCAAGAGATAAAATTTGTAACACTCTTCTTCATCCCTGGCCACCAAAACTACTATTGAAGATCATAGTATTTCATTGACACTACATAATAAATATATAAATGATATATATTGGACCTACTTAGAACCTCCTCTAAATGAATGATTAACATCACCATCTATCCTTAGAAGAGGATGATGTGCTCCATACCTTCAGAAATTCCATTTGGATCATATCCTAAGAAGATTTTGTCATTAACGACCTCATAGTTGATATCTACAAGTTGTTATTACCTATCACTGTAATTAATAATAAGAGTTATAATAATCAATTATAGATGTATTGTTCCTATTTCATCCACTATGGTCAACTTTACTGAGGCTAACTACTCTATAACCTTGTTGAGAAACTAGGAATGGGATTTCTTACTAAAATAATCATCCAATAAAATATCGTTCCCTATAGAATAAACTATCTCAATGTTATGGTCTTACTGGAAATCTAACCATAAATTCTTCCTTAGTTTGAGATCTCTCTATGTGAATATATAACTGAGACTCTTGTGGTCGGAATAAACAAAAAATCTCTCACCAAGGATATAGTGTCATAAAGTATTCATGGAAAAGACCACATCTTCTAGTTATAAATCATGGGTTGCATATTTTTTCCATTGGTATCCCAGCTACCATCACCCATAAGAATTCATGTCCTTCCTCTACATCAAAAAATATCCAACCCCAATTTTTAGAGTCATCAAAAAACACAACATACTCAACCCCCTCCTTTGATAGTCTCATGATGGGATCCCTTTTCAATATCTTCCGAAACTCCTCAATGGCCGTATAGAAATTTTCTAACCAAAAAACTTATACCCTTTTTAGGTTAATGAGTTCAAAATTTTTATAATACTTGAGAAATAAATAATGAATCTCTAATAATTTTCAGTCAACCCAAGGAATCCTTTCACCTACATCATTATCTTGGGTGGATCCCAAGATAGAAATACATCACTCATGGTTGGGTCCATAGCAACTCGCTTCTCTAAGATAACATGTCCCATGAAGCGGAATGATCTAATACAAAATTGACAATTCAAGAGTTTCATATACAACTTATGCTCTTAATGTACATCTAAAACCATCCACAAATGATCTAAATACTTATACTTTTATGTGAAGTCAAATGATAATATTTTCAATGAATACCACCACAAAATGTTTAAGTAAAGGCTATGAGATTTGGTTCATGAGTCCCATAAATACCATTGTGATGTTTGTTATGACAAATGTTATCATTGGAGTAACACCCTATAAAGATCACGATTTATAAGACTAAATGTTACTATACATGTTAACAAGGCGAACATTTCTTTTTAGGAGACTACCTGATTATAACTCCATTGTTAAAAAGGTTTTTCAAAGAGTAGCTATCAGGATGGGTGGCCTCCTGGGAAATTTCCTGGGGTGTGTGTGACTGAAAAAAACGCATTGAAAGAATTATTTTGGTCTATGAGAATAGTCATTAGTGTAATGAACTTTTTGGGAATGTGGGTAGTCCCCGGGGAGGGTACAACATGACTCTGTTGGGAAACTGGTGTGTTAGTGGGGCCTAGTTGTTACATTGATATCAGAGGAGGAACCCAATTAGAAGTGTGGTGACTCTGTATGGGTTGATATGTATGGTCCAAAATGAGAATTCTGTGCTCTAAATTTAAGACCCTATAAATTTAAAGGGTTTAAGGAATAAATGTTACTAACCATGTTAACAACGTGCTTCTTTCATTTCAGGATCCTACCTGATTAGAACTCCATGGTAAAATAGGTTTTGCCTGGAGTAGTGATTAAGATGGGTGAACTCATGGGATGTTTCCTAGGGTGTATGAGAGTGAGGAAAAGACACAATAAAATAGCATATATTTTCCTATGGGGGCATGCATTAGTCTGATGGCCCATTCGAGCATGTGTGTGGGCCCCATGGAGGGGACAACATGTGTCTATGGTGAAATTGGGGTGTTAACGGGGCCCAATTTTTACATTGGTATCTGAGAAGGAACCCAACTAAAAATGTGGTGACAATACATTGGTTGAGATACTAGGCCCACAATAAGGATTTTTTTCTCTAAAGGAGGGGGGGGGGTAAATGTACACCATATAAAGTTCAAGGGTTAAGAGACTAAATAGTACTACCCATGTCAACATCAAAAACCTTTCTTTTCAAGATCCTACATGATTAGAACTCTGTGGTAAAATAGGTTTGGCATGGAATAGTGATTATGATGGGTGACCTCCTGTGAAGTTCCCAAGGGTGTGTGGGAGTGATGAAAACATGCTTAAAGAACATATATTGGCTTGTGTGGTTAGTTATTAGTCTAATGAATCATTTGAGCATGTTGGTGTGCTCGAGGGAGGGAACAACATTTGTCTATGGGAAAACTGGGAAGCCAATATAACATAGTAGTTACAAACACATGCTCTTAATGAATGTAGTGACATCAGTATGTCATATTTGTTATTTCCTCCTCACAAACCCATGGTTGGTGATAGCTTGGCCTGAGTGGAATCTTCTAGAACTACTTTTCCCCCTCTATTTTATCAATGAGATGATAAATTCTTAGAAAAGGATATTTTTTATTTATTTTCAACCATTTTAGGCAAAATATTTCAACACATAACCTTAGACTTCTATCTACCTTCTTAGATAACAATAATATAGATTTATATAGGGACACACTGGGTCTCATAAAAACATTCCCTTGAAGATCGACTAGTTCCACCGACAAATTTTGAAGCTATACGGGGGCTATCTGATATGCTGATAAATATATCAGAGTGGTCATGGGGTGAAAATAAATATAGAATTTGATCTCTCAATAAGTAGGTAAACCTAGAAAATCATTAGGGAAGACAAAATCATATTCCTACACCACTGAAGGGAATTGAAAGTCTATGGTATATTCTACTCGAAGTGTCAATCTAACCAATTTATGGGAAATTTGATGCAACTAATTATACATGGGATTTATTTATTTTACTGGATTTCCTTCTCATCGATGGAGGAAAATATTGATCCATTTTTCTAAATACAGCACAACCATTATTAGAAACAATCAATCTAGGCCTAACTAACAGATATATAGTCCTATAAGAATCTATCTGATCTAAGTTCAAATTCACACTATTATCAAATAAGTGTGACCTAAAAATCACTCGTAGTAGGAGTCTCTAGTCATAAGGATCAAACTAGAGTCTCTATTATAATCTCAATCTCTTGAAAATGGATATATCAATGAAGGATAAGATCACACTTAGGCCAACTAGAACTAATTATAAGGTAGATAAATTATTGATCACACCTCATATCATGTAAGGAGATTCTGAGTCATAAGCCTCAATATCTTGTATCTGTTTGGGAAACTAATCACTAACCCTCTGAGTCTGGCATAGACTTCCAGTGGGAGGTGGTGCCTATATTGATTCATAAATTCAACCACCCCTTGAAATCCCTTTATCTCCACTACCATGGTCAGGGATCTCCCTGACCTCCCATAGTAGGGCCCTGATCCCGTCACTACCTATGAATTGGTGGTATATTCACTATTTTTCCACCCTCTACAACATAATGGGTTGAGTAGTACCATTTAAAATAACCCAACAGATCACAAGAAAAGAAATTTTTATCTCCTTATTGACTAGATACCCACTATGATCCTTGATCCAATGATCATCTAGTTTATTACTACACCAAAGAGAGAATTATATTTCTAGGTCCTGAATTTCACCATTGGCCACCTACTTTTGATGTCTCTTCTCCTTCATGATTACTATCGTCACCTTCTGACTTAATAACTTCTACTAAAAATTCATCTACCACTAAGGAATTCTACAACACCTCTGTATAGATGGGGATAGAAAGGGGAACAACTCTAGAACAAATATATTTATTAATCCTGCTCTAAAACATATATGCCGGGAAGTGTTGAAAAATAACCATGTCAATAGAGTGTCACATGTGTTTGGTGAACCATGATGTATACTCAACCATAAATATGATCCCCTCCTACATCTCATTAATCTCTTGGATTCATACTGATCATAGTGTTTTTTAAAAATAATTCTCTCAGAAGAGGTTCTCAAGCATAGTCCAATAAAGAGTCACCTGATCATGCGTTTGATTCACCATGCTACAAACACGGCCTTTATCAGCGCTAAAAATGGCCTTTATCAGCGCTAAAAAAGCGCTCATAAAGCTAGCATAGATAAAAGGGGGGGTCCCCTTTATCAGCGCTTCCTTTATCAGCGCTTTCGTTTTAGCACTGTTAAAGGACCATTTTATCAGCACTTTTAAAAAAGCACTGATAAAAGTTAAAAAAATTAAAAAAAATAAAAAAAAATTAAAAAAAAATTAAAATATACTGCGAATCGGGTGGGCTTTTATGGCGCTTGAGCCCCCCCCCCCCATTTTACAGTGCTTTTCTACCCCTGTACAACACCCCACGCACCCCACGCACCCCCTTCACCCTTTAACAGTGCTTGCTGCTATATTCCCCCATGCGCGCGCGCCCCTGCCTCCCACAGGATTTGAACTCAAGACCTCCCCCCTGCGCGCCTAAGCCTTTACCACTACTCTATTTTGATTTGTCTTCCAATTCATGATATCTATATATATATATATATATAGTTATATTTATTCGTATAGTAATATATATTTATATTAATATATATATAGATATTAGATTATAATATATATATAAAGTTATATTATAATATATATATAGTTATATTATAATATATATATATATATAGTTATATTAATATATATATATAGTAATATTAATATATATATATATATGGTGATATTAATATATATCTATATCTATATATATATAGTTATATTTAATTGTATAGTAATATATATTTATATTAATATATATATATAGTTATATTAACATATATATAGTTTTATGAATATATATATAGTTATATTAATATATATATAGTGATATTAATATATATACTTATAGTAATACTAATATATATATATGTAGTTATATTAATATATATATATAGTTATTAGATTAATATATATATATAATTAGATTAATATATAGGTATATAAATATTCATATATTTGTATTTTAAATAAAATGTATGTTAGTTATTATTTAGATAAAGCTAATATATTTTATATGCAAATATATTTTATTATTTATATTTATAATTAAATTTTTCGGTATGAATATATAAAAAAATTGTACATATAGTTATATATTTGATTATAAATAGCAGTGCATTATAAAAAAGGATAAAATTTCAAATACTTAATATCAATATGAATGTAATAACTTGGAATAAATTCAGTCCCCACCAAAAAAATCAAATAATACCCCCTTAAACGAGGCTAAAAATCCTAAAAATGTTAAAAAATTTGGGTACCCCTACAAAAACTCAGTTTTGGAGGCCTTATGGGCCTCTTTTGGCCTCGAGAAACGCTTGTCCGGGGTCCCCCGGGTCACAGCGACGTAGAGCTCGTCGCAGGCTTTGATTTGATATGTGGTAGAGCTCAAACGGACACCCGGATCAACAGTTATGGTTGTTTGAAGTTTGAGTTGCGTTTTCAACATATTTTGGATCTTTTTTTAATTTTTTTTTATTTTTTTAGTCCTCAAATTGTTATTAAATGACAATTACTCCATAATGATTATCAAATTATTAATTAAAAATATTTTTTTAATTTTTTAAGAAGCCATTTTCACTAAATATCTTTTATATATATATTAAGTATAATAAGTGTAAATGTACATTTATACTTATCTAAAACATATTTAAAAATTATATATTATATTTATATATCAATATAACTATATTTATATATTTATATATTAATATATTTTTAATTTTTTTTGAAGCCGACCCTTTATCAGCGCTACTAAGCAAGCACTGATAAAGGGGTGCCCTTTATCAGCGCTAACAAAAGCGCTCATAAAGGGACCCCCCTTCAATAGACTGTCACATGTTTTTGGTGAACCTTGATGTATACTCAACCATGAATATGATCCCCTGCTACATCTCATTAATCTTTTGGATTCGTTCTGATCATAGTGTTTTTTAAAAATAATTCTCTCAGAAGAGGTTCTCAAGCATAGTCCAATAAAGAGTCACCTGATCATGCATTTGATTCACCATGCTCATCCAATGTCTTTTCGTTCCATGGAGAATAATATAGACATGTACCACCATATATTCAGAAGGGGATTGAATAAGATATCATTCTCAGACTATCAACTCAATCCATTCCTCTTAGTCCTGATGCTCGGACTCAACCTTAAACCTGGGTTGCCTCTATCTATGAAATTTTTATAGCACATATATCATACATGCATCATAATCCTATACAAAAAAACTAATTATTTCCCAATGTGATGAAAATTGTCTAGGTGAACTAATTAGGTTAATACCACTTGATTCCATAAATATGGATATACTTCTCGATATCCACCTATAAGAAACACCTCATGAACAATCCCCTAAACTTAGGCCTCATCACTAAAATGATTATCATTTCAATCCTGTTATAGAATCCTATATGGCTATCTACATTGAGGCATCCATGATTATTCAATATATACCATGGTCAAGTGATAATATCTAGTAACCTGACTCAAGAAGGAAATGGAAACCACAATATCATTTCTATATGATACATGAAACATTACTTTCCCTAACACTAGTGTCTCGGTGTATCTTGTCAGCACGTTGGTTATTAGAGTCCTAGTGAGTGGATACATCAATTGGTTCACCAAAATTGGGGTCCTTGTCTTGAGATCTTAACTCAAGACACTTTAATACTATTTCCCTAAATCTCAAACAAATCCTCACAACTATTATATCTATAACTAGTCTATGATACCACTTTGACACAACTCGACTCACCATGGGCCTACCTAGAAGTTCAGTAAGCTGATAGTGTCATCCTAAAACCATAATCAATAGGTTACGGGTAGGTGACTAGCACCGAGAAGGAATATCACACATATGGGAGGCTTTGGCATAATGTACTTGTATACATGCACATGCATCCCCATACATCCAGAGTAATGTGGAATAATAAATAAAAAGAATAATAAATGCATGAAAATCCTCTAATATACCACAAGAAAGGTAATGCAACACACATCCCAAAAAATAAGGTAAGATAAAGGCTCATGAAAATGATAATATTTCTAACCTATCATCCAGTATGAAAACTATCCCAGCATGCAACCACCAAATTCTAGCCACAACTCTTCTAACACTGAAACTGATCACCACTATGCACTACCAGCACCTGGTCTACATAATATGCCAATTAACTACCTATCATCTATATAAGGAAAATCACATATAAGAAAAGACCATATATGGGTGAGTAAATACATACCTAGTAGAAAACCTAAAAAAACAAATATATAAAATATCAATAAAGAGATATTTGGATCCAAATAAAAATTAAAAGGGTAAAGAAGGAAGAACATGTATCTGTTTATAGAAAGGATACAAGTCATTGAGTGAGTTCATGGCCCTCACACCTGAAAAAATGAACTTCGTGAATCTCAAAAAATATATAATATAAAAATATAAATCAATGAGACCTCTTAAGAAAAACTGAATGAGGAATAGATACCTTTATTTAAGACACCTCGTGAAATGGAATTCAACTCATGGTTATAGGATCATGACATGGTCCATAGATAGATAACTAAACATATCTTTATTTTCCTATGGGTAATGGATTGCATGACCAAGTGAGGGATATAAGATACCTGAGCCTACCCATGGAGGGTGATAGTGGATCGTGACCACAGGCCCACCGGGAGGATACTTGACCATATCCATAATCATCCCACTAATAGGGGATCCCATAGTCAAAGTAATATAGTGGGATACGTGACCATATTTGAGGAGAGGAAATAAGTATCTCATATCCATGCCCAGTGTAAACTACTCACAATTCTAAAAATAATCCCTAGTGAATGAGAAATGGGTCCTTTGGATTATTGGTCAATGTACGTGGTATATTCCTAGGGTACATGGAATGTAGCCCACAAGTAGTCACCTACCTATGTATTGGAATAGATAATAGTGTTTAAAGATAAAAATATAGAAAATGTTGGTTTTATACATGGAATTTAAGACTTAAAGGGAGCACTTGGTGTGTACCATGTCGTTCAGGTCATATTTCACAAAGGTCACATGGTGTGTGTATTCTCCACATCGTGTGCTAGACCACATATTGTTTCTGTTGTGAACCCAAGTTACATGTCAAGAAATCCTACTAGGTTCACATTGTGTGTGGGCTTAGTGAAAGGAAATGTCGTGGGCGCACTCAAATGATGTTCTATTTCAGGTTATTTAGGTGTATTGTAGTGGCTAACCAAGGTCATATCCCAAAGGAGGATGTTATTTAAAAACATATTAAAGGTATTTTGAAAATAATATAGAAGGGTAGAAACAATTTGCAAAAAAAATGATGGGGGGTTTCTATTTATAAATCCATAAAAATTATGTTAGTAGAAGATAGTATTTTATTTGAAATGTGACTGAGAATATGCAATGATAATATGTTATTTTGAAAATTTTAAAGGGCAGAATCGATCTAACTCAATGTATTCACTTAATTATTAATTATTATCATTTAAATTAACATACACTAAATTATGGTCCCAGAATTTTTAACCCTCAAACCCGATGATAATTAACATTACTAAAAAGATGAAAAAAGTTAAAGCCTAGGTTAGCTTCGGAACATGCAATCGTAGCACCCTACTTTGATTTTCATTGTAATCATAGCTTATGGTTAGTGGTAAATTCAAGAATAATTACACTCTATAAAAAAGGATTAATTGATATTACAGATTAAATTTTAACTCTAAAAATTTATCCCATGTGGTTTTGTTTAACCAATTAAGTTTGTGCTCTAACAATTTACACAAATCTCACCATCGAGTGTTTTTGTGTTAACTTTTAAAGTACTTGATTTGTTTCTTATAATTTAATAAATAAATTAATGGATAATATTATGTGAATTATAGTGTCTCATTTATTAAAAATAAATAAATAAATAAATAGTTTAATAGGTAGATCTATTACTAAAAAAACTACTCTTCCATGGTTGGTGTAGTCATCGTTGAAACAAATTGCATTCACAATAGTTTATAAAGGGTATAACCCAATCTTGTTTATACTCTTAATTTACTGACCAAATAGTATTATTATAGAGTAATATAAATTAATATAAAAAAATAATTATAATAGAAACAAATAATTTTATTACAAGAACAAAAATTATACAACAAAGAAGAGGAAAAAATAGAATTTTGGAGGAGATCCTAGTTTGATAGCTTCCATCCTCCAATTGTGAATCGAAATTGTTTGGAACCACTTATACTCTACTACCAATATCCTAATTCACATCCAAATTCCTCAAAATTATAAAAAAACAAATTTATTTATTGGAGGGGAGGATAGGTTTTATGATGTTTTAAGTGTGAATGGAGAAATTCCTCTAAATAATTTAATCCAACTTGAACCACCGGTTTGACCAAAAAAACACAGGAAACATTGGTCATTCAAGGATTATTATTTGTTTATAATTTGTTTATAGAGATTCTCTCAAAATTTGGGCCAAATCCCAAAATGTATGAAGAAGTTATAGTCCAAATTCTAAAGTGGTGTCCAATCTATAGATTCCATTCCAACTTTGATATTATTGCCCATTTACTCCAATAAAATTAATTAATTACGTATGATTTCTTCGATGAAAGTTGTATCCCATTAGTTCAAAAATATAGGTAAAAAATTTTATGTTTAAATAATACACATAAATGAATTTATGTTCGAATTACGATAGTGTACTTTAAAAGGTAAAACACAGAATTTTCTTCAAATTTTCCAATGAATAGTATAATCCCAAATATTATATAAATAAACATATTTATCACAATGTGAGGAAATTATTTCATTTTATTAATAAAACATTCAATAAAATTCTATTTTATCAACTCCCCCTCACTTACCCTTTTCCACTCCTAAGAAAAACCTCATATCACGTATTCCAAAAACAATTGTGACAAGATATGCATGTTTATATTCCTCAATACACAGTGGAAAAATAGACCAAGTTAGAATCTTATAAATAGTTAATCTTAATAAATATTAAATCCATTGTCTCATAAATTTCATCAAAATATAATTCAGTGAGATTAATGACAATAATCATATCAAACCACATCATGGGTCAACTATGCCTCTAATTACCCGTGTGTGTGTGTGACAGACACTTAAAGATCATATCTCCACCCTTAATTCAGTATATTTAGGTCATGTAAAATTATTATTCTTACCTAGTTTATTCAATTAACATTCTCTATATTCATTTTTAGTCAAATTTTAAGACTAACTCAATTAATCATTCCAGTAAGTCAAACCTAAATCTCCCAACCTAGATATCCCCATGTGTTGTAAATTTCATCACTCCTCTCTTTATTCAGATAATATTTTTGAATTTTTTGATTTTTTTAGGAAATAAAACTTTCCAATATCAGGTACACACACATAGGTAAATTTGGTTCAGAAATGAAATTGATCAGAAGAGAAGAATGAAAAAAATAAATGTAATGTAGAAGATATGTGTTGTGAATATAATGAAAGAATTCATAAAAGGGATGATTTTCTTTTACTCAAATATCAATGTAAATCCAATAACGAAAGAAAAAGGAAATAAGTCTATAAAAGATACCATGATAAATTATTCTATATCTCATGATGAAGGCTATATCTCATGTTGAATCTTATACTGTTAACTATTTTTATTTTAGTGTAAATTTTCGTTATGAAAATGATTGTTGTTTTAAAAAACCATAAATCTTTGATGTTCAAATTTTTTATTTCTCAAGAGAATTATCTAACTTGAATTTAAAAATCACTATTTAAATTAAACAAGTTTGTTTACTGAAAAACATAATTTCTAAACCTACTGGACCCAAAAGCATATGGGTACCAAAAGGCACTTGTATTTGATTTTTTTATGATTACACCACTAATATGTATCATTTAATCTTTAATTGGTTCATCGATTGACACATGAAAGTCCCTAATAAATGAGTAAAAAACTCTGAATTAGTTCATTATAAAAAATAATCATCTTTATAAATACTAATCTATGAAGTTTTTCATTTTGATAAATATATGCTTCTGGTTCATTAACTTTTAGGAAAAGAGTGATATCTCTTACAAATTGATAAAGTGTTTTCTTTATTCTTTAAATTGACTCTAAATATTTTTTTATAAAAACCATATTAAATTTCATTAAAACATTGTTTTTAAATCATTTTGAAAAATATAGTGTTTTATTAAGAATTAATATTTTCCATCCTTAAATTGTTTTTTAAAATATTTTCAATTATCTTTTTTTTATGAAATCTAGACATCTTTCTTACGTAACATGTATATTTAAAATATAAAATCAATAATGATTGTTCTTTTTTTATTTTTATAAATAAAATGAAGTGTCATCTTCATTTTTTAAGAACTAGATGTTTCATATTAGTATTTAGTTTTAATTATATATATATATATACTGTTCTTCTTCTTCTTCTTCTTATTTTAATTATCTTATTCAAAATGACTATTGAAAACCAGTAATAGAAATATGAAGATGTCAAGTAATTAAAGATTAGAAGAGAAACATTCTCACAAAAGGAAAAAAAATCTAAAACTTAAAACCCATTTAAGGAAAAATCATTATCATCTGTTGAATATTCAAGTGAAAAGTCTTCTGAAATAAATAAAAAAGTTCATCATTCGGATGAACTGGAAGTATCTTCATTTCAAATATCTTATGAAAAACTTATGTTTAAATTTATCTCTTTAAATTATGAATGAATGAAGCTGAAAACTATTTTAGATGCATCTAGAAATTCGTATAATTATCTACATAAAGAATCTATATCAAAAGTATTTTTTGATTCATTATAAGAGAAATATCAGAATATAAAAATAAGTTTGATCTGAGAAGAAAACATTGAATCTTTTAAGTCATAAATTCTAGGTAAAATGGATTTACTCAGAAAAGAAGTTGTTACAAAGCTCGATCATGATAAACTGAAGAGGTTTCTATTTGAACAGTGTATGTCTTCTACTTATCAAATTAATAGAATATACTCAAAATAGGCTAGGAGAACTGTCAAGAGTTATAGAATTATTAAATAAAGAGGTTTAATATTTGGAAAGTTTAGACAAACAATATATGTATTAACTTGTTACATTTATTTTTATTTATACTTCATATAAATATATTTTTTTAGTAAAAATAGTCCAATTAGTTACCTCATAATTTCTTTTTAATATTTTTATTTTTTTCGTATGAAAGCATGAATCTAATTTATGTCTTTATTTATGAATTTGTTTTTGAAATAATACAAATTTCTATGATTCAGGTCAAGTTTTAAACAAATGGTCCTTTTATTCTCTTATATTCTCCTTGGTTATATATCAATATCTTTTTAAAGAAATCATAAATTCAGGGGGAGTTTATTCTACTACTCTTTTATTTATGATGTCACAAAAAGGGGAGACGTTTTATAAGTTGTAACCGTATGGGCTTTAAAAGAATAAGTTAATAGTATTTTATTTTTTATTCGAAAATTTTTATAATATTTTTGATTATAATGTTAGAAAAATTTACGATAAAAAAATTACGCAAAGAAATAATAATAGAGAATTTTATATGTTTATCCTCATTAGGGGAGATGTTTTCTTTATGAAGTTTTAATACCTTAAATGGGGGCTAAGTTATTTATAAAAGAATTTTTTTCTTTTTTATAAAATTGTTTTGAATTTTATTTATTTATGTTATGGGTTTTTTTATCATCAAAATGGGGGAGATTGTTGAGAACATGTTGATTCAATAATTTTGTTAGTTTATTTTTTGTTTTGATGATCACAAATGCCTATATGTTTTTTACTAATAATTTTTCCTCAAATTGAATTTCATGGAAATATTATTCATTGAAATATTTGTTCTATATTTATATTCAAGTCATTGATTAGTGAGGAATATTTTCAAAAGTGTTTGAAATGATATTTAAATTATTCTATAATAATTTTTCATACCATACATGTGAAAATGTATCGTAAGGATGGACCCTTACATTTGAAACAATGTGTATCTTCTAGGACTTTCATGGCTATAAGGCCCCGTCCTTAAACCTTACTTAATATTGCATTAAAAAAATAATTCACGTTGAGTATCTTTTCAGGTTTAGAGTTTTAGAGAATTAGGACATAACTATTACATCTCAAAAGATTACAAAGTAGACACTTCTACTATGTTTCCATGGAATAAAAACTCTTAAAAGAAACATGTCTAGTTCCATGTTTTATATAGCATGACTCTCCCTTGATCCCATCCTTGACCCTATTCCACATTATATCCTGTGAAAAACATTTCAAAAAACTTGGGGTGAGCATAAAAAGCTCAGTAAGGGATACACAAATAATGAAAACTGTTAGTTTATCAAAACAACTAGTAAACCATGTATACTTTATCAAAGTAATACTTTTCACCTTTATGAAGTAGTAAAAACTCTTCACTGAATAAAAGATCATTACTTCACCTTTTGTAATCAAAATAATACCATAAAACCCATATAAATATCACATAACATATAAAGGTAACTTGGGACATAAACATAATTAAATGGAATAACCATACGATCGACTTCCACACATATCACTTAATGGAATAGCCATACAGCCAACTTCCATACCCAATGCATTGGAGATTATAACGTAACCACCCGTCCTGGTATTCACGACACCACCAGTCATATGGTTTATCACATAACCACCGGTCAAATGTCCAAGTACCATTATAAAATCATAATACATAAAACAAATATAATGGAAAAAAAACATTTCCACACTTTGATCACAATATATCACTTTAATATATTGACATAACAAATCCATTATAAAAAACCCTTTTCAATACTAAAATACATAAAACAGTATATGGTATTTATTTAATTTTAAAAAAAACATTTTAGCTTGTTGAGGAAGCCAAAGACCAAATAATACTCGCGGCGGCAGAAAAGGTCATTGTCACCGCGTACGTTAAAAGAAACATTCCTTTTTTCGGTTAGTAAAACGCTTCATAGAAAAAGATTCCTTTTGTATAAAAGTAAATGTCAAAGGGGTTTATACACCGTATAAAAGAAATTTGGTTATAAAATGAAATATGCCTCAATGAAAGGATATTGAGATGAAGTCCCTTACCTCCGGTCCGACTTGACTTGATCGTTCTTTAACGTCCTGAATAATAAACTTGACTTAATTTCTACTTGATTAAGAACCTTATTCATGTTCATTATTACTTTTATATCACTTATTACCATGTTATAAGAATTATTTAATCATTTAAGTTAATAATGTTTGTTTTGTTGATATTTGGTTCTTAAGTCGAAAGTGGACACCTAACAATTACATGTTGTTCGTGTGGTCAAAGGTTCATTATATCCAGAATGTTATTCATTATTTGGATATCATATATATCATATATATCCAGAATATACATGCATTTATAATATTACATAATCATTTAGAGGTAAGAAATTAAATGTTCCGTTCATGGAGACGGTAAGTCATACGTACGCATGAACGCTACTTTCATTTCTATGTCATATTAATGGAATTAAAACTAAATGAGAGGTATGTATATTTTAATTCCAGAATTATATTCATAATTTAAATGTAACATACATCATATATAATAACTTTAAATCCATCCTTTATATGTCCCACATATGGCATTAACGAATCAAATCACTTTGAGGGGGCGGTAGTCCGCACTTCCTAAAATGAAGATATCGCGTATACACATAATGGAAGCCATAAATGTGTTCCATAAATGAAAAATACAGAATATTATGGAAGAAATAAATATATTATATATCATATATAAATATAGTGACATCTTAATGGCCACCTTTGAAGGTGTTGGAAGAATATTGAACAATCATCGTTTCGTGAGGCAGAAATTCGTCATCCACAGAAACAGTATGTTCTTTAACCATTAGATGTAGGTGTGTGTAAGTGTAGCTAGAATAATTCATATAAAAACATCCTAGTATATTGAATATACTGTAGTTGTTACAAAATAAATTAATAAAAATAGTTTAGGGGGTTGGAGAAGCAAAATAAAACAAAAAAACACAAGAGAAAACACTACCTTTAAATCGGGTAACTCTTTTTGATTTGAGCTCAAAGGCTTCCTTGGGAAGACTTCTTCCCAATGTGAGGCTTCAAGGAGTAATATAGGGATGTGTAGAGACAAAATGGGCAGGGTGTGGCCGAGCCAAAGGCTTTGGAATTGTGGGTAAGGTGGTAGAGGTGGGGGCATTTTATAAGAGGAGGGGAGGGGAACTCTTGGAAAGTAAAGAAATGTCACTTTATTTTAAATTGAGTTTCGGATTTAAAAGGTCCCACATTGATATAATTCTAGTATAAGGTTATAAGGGTTATAAATATACCCATCCAATAGGTTTTTGACAAGTTTAGGTCTTATATTTTACATTATCGTTTCATTTTATTTAAATCGTTAAATAATGAGGTAATCGCTGCATCATCATGGTGTCATAAATAATTTAATTTATTTAATGTCTATATATTATAAAACAGATATCATGATTTAGGAAATCCTTTTAGATTTCTAATGAATATTTATAGTCAAACATATGACTTGTCTAACCCCATTTAAAAATTGTTTTAGCAAAATGACTCATGTTTCTGACATTTTTACTTTAACATTAAATAAAAAGATATTAATGTAATTTTCCTTCCAAAGTGGCTCCATGGGGTACCCAAGTTGACCCATGGATTTTCTTGGTCGGCAATGACACATAAAATAAGGGTAGGACATGTGTAAAGTTCATTTCATATTATTAAAACATTATTCTTACCTTTAATTACACTAATTACCTCTAATCGCGATTAAAAACATAAAAATTACTATTCACCAAAAAATTATTTTAATACCATTGAACCACATTATACTTCTTAATGACAACCATGTATGTCAGATTTTTGAAATTCAAAACACAGAAGTGGTAATGTTTCATTTAAACGAAAATTCAGTTTTTTAACTACCACTTAGTGGTTTCACTATTCATCAAAAATTGAAGTTTTTCAGAAAAATACCAAAACTTCACCCTAAGCTATATTCGATATTCCGAATTAAAAAATGATATCTATTTTAAAAAATTCAAAAAATATAAGTTACATTAATTAATTTAATAATTTATTCCCGATGTCAGAGCAAATAGCGTGTTTTTATGAAACAATAAGTATCAAAAGATTGACACTAATTTATGTCCAATTTCAAAGTGAAATTAATTCCAATGACCACTATTGGATTAAATGGTAAAAATATATTCTAATTTAACTTTAAAACCAATTCAAAAGAAAATCTAACCATATAATTAAATTATATGAAAAAGCAGTTTTGATGTAAAATGCAGTATTTTCACTATTCATTAAAAAATGAACATTGTCAGAAAATACCAAAAAATTATCCAATGTAAATTTCAATGTCCCAATCATAAATGATAAGTTTATTTTGAAAAATAGAGCTTATAATATTTTCAATTGTTTTATTTAAAAATGGTTTTCCATCAAAAAGCAGTAAAACAATCTTTTGAAAATATTAGTGTATTCCATGCTTAAGATTGGATTTATTCTCATTTTAAGCCTCTAAAACACTATCTAATTCATTAATAGACATAGATAAAAATATATATTATTCATTACTTACTTGGGATGTTACATCCTTCCCCCTTTAGAAAATTGTGTTCCCGTAATTTATTTACTTATCGAATAAGTGGGGGTATTTAGCCCTCGTTGCATTTTCAGATTCCCATGTTGCCTCTTCAATCATGTGGTTTTTCCACAAAAACATTTACCTGATGAATCACCTTATTCCGTAACACTTGATCCCTGTGGTCAAGAATCTGGACCGGTTGTTCCTCATAAGATAGGTTCTCTTCTAGCTGAACTGCCTCTGGACTCAAAACATGAGATGGATCTCGCACATATTTTCTCAACATCGAAACATAAAAAACATTGTGTACCTGAGATAAACTCGGAGGTAAAGCCACTAGGTAAGCAACTGATCCAACTCTGTCCCGAATTTCATATGGTCCAATGAACCTTGGACTCAACATTCCTTTCTTACCAAATCGCATCACACTTTTCCATGGAGAAACCTTGAGAACAACATGTTCACCTACCTCGAAAGATAGATCCTTCCTCCAGTTATCCGCATAACTTTTCTATGTGCTCTATGTTGTTCTCATGTGTTTCTGAATCAATTGAACTTTTTCTGCCATCTCTTCTACCAATTCCGGTCCCATCAACTTCCTTTCACCTACTTCATCCCAAAAAGCTGGATTTCGACACCGCTTACCATATAACGCCTCAAACGATGCCATCTGTATACTAGAATGAAAACTGTTATTGTATGAAAAATCAACCAAAGAAAGATGTTGGTCCCAACTTCCCTGATAATCCATAGAACAATCTCATAGCATATCCTCCAAGGTCTGAATTGTTCGTTCTGACTGCCCATCTGATTGTGGATGAAAAGATGTACTAAAATTTAATTTAGTACCCAATGACTTCTGAAGGCCTTTCCAAAAGTTAGAAGTAAACCTGGGATCACGATCCGATACAATGGGGAGGGGAACTCCATGCAACCTGACTATCACTTTACGATACAATCGAGAAAGTTGATCTAGAGAGAATGTGTCTCGAATAGGAAGAAAATGAGCAGATTTTGTCAAGTGATACACATTAACCTAGATTGCATTCTTACCTCGAGATGTCTTCGGTAATCCCACAACAAAGTCCATAGATATGTTTTCCCATTTCCACTCTGGCACTGGTAAAGGCTGAAGAATCCATTTCGGTAACTTCCACTCTACTTTAACCTGCTGACAAGTTAAACACTTCACAGTAAAATCAGCAATATGTCTTTTTATTCCATCCCACCAATAATACTCCCGCAGATCTCTGTACATCTTAGTACTTCCAGGATGAACTGAAAACGGGGAACTATGAGCCTCACATAACAACTCATTCTTCAACATTGAATCACCAGGAACACATAATCTCTTCCCAAACCTCAAAACACAATCATTATCAATGTTGAATTTATGTAACTTACCCTTCTGAACCAGCTCTACCTTTTTCTGAAACTCATTGTCTTCCTTCTGTGCTTGCTTAATTCTTTCTGATTGGGATGATCTCACTGATACCCGAAACAAAACAGAAGAACTTCCTGCACCAAGAACTTCTATGCCAAATTTCATCAAATCAAAAACCAAAGGATCTCGTTCCAAATGTAGCATGGTCAATAAAGTATTACTTTTTTGACTCAAAGCATCAACCACTTTATTTTCTTTTCCCGGATGGTAATGAATTGTAGAATCATAATCCTTGATTAATTCCATCCATCTCCTATGTCTCATGTTCAATTATTTTTGAGTGAATATATACTTTAAACTTTTGTGATCAGTATATATTTCACACTTTACTCCATACAAATGATTCCTCCAAATTTTTAAAGAAAAAACAACATCAGATAATTCCAAATCATGTATAGGGTAATTTACCTCATGAATTTTCAACTGGTGTGAAGCATAAGCAATTACCTGATCATTCTGCATAAGGACACAACCAAGTCATTAAAATGAAGCATCACTGTAGATAACAAACTCACCATTCCATGAAGGAAGTGCCAAAACTGGAGCATTCACCAATCGTCTTTTCAACTCCTGAAAACAATCATCACATTCTTTTGTCCAGATAAACTTAACACCCTTTCGAGTTAGCTTAGTCATTGGACTAGATATTCGTGAAAATTTTTCAACAAACCTTCAGTAGTAACCTACCAAACCAAGGAAGCTACAGATCTCGGTTACATTTGTGGGTCTTCGCCATTATTCAACAACTTTTGTTTTAGAAGGGTCAACAGTTATGCAATTTTTTGAAACAATATGACCAAGGAAATAAATTTGTTGTAACCAAAACTCACACTTGCTGAATTTTCAATATAGTTTCTTTTCTTTTATGGTTTGCAAGATAACCCTTAAATGACTTTCATGCTTCTCTTTGCTTTTAGAAAACACCAAAACATCGTCAATGAAAACAACCACAAACTTATCCAAGAACTCATGGAAAATTCTACTCATAAGATCCATGAATATATTAGGTGAATTGGTTAACCCAAAAGGCATAACTAAAAATTCATAATGGCCATATATAGTACAGAACGTAGTCTTCGGAACGTCTGCTTCTTTTACTTTCAACTGATGGTACCCCGACCTCAAGTCAATCTTTGAAAAATACTGAGCTCCCTGGAGCTGATCAAACAAATCATCGATATGATGAAAAGGATACTTGTTCTTAAGAGTAATATTATTCAAGGCTCTATAATCAATGAAAATTCTCATTGAGCCATCTTTCTTTTTAACAAACAAGACAGGAGCACCCCATGGTGATGTGCTAGGTTGAATGAAACCTTTATCTAATAACTCCTGCAATTGCTTCTTTAACTCTAAAAGATCAACTTGAGCCATTCGATAAGGGTGTTTTGAAATTGGATTAGAATGCGGAACTAAGTCAACAGTAAATTCAACTTCCCGATCATGAATAATACCAGGCAACTCATCAGGAAAAACATCAGGATACTCATTTACCCCTGGAATGTCATTAATCTGAACAGTTCCTATATTTTCAACAATATGTGCAAGGTAACATTCATTTCCATCTTTTACTAGTTTCTCAACTTCCTGATATGTTATCAAAATCAAGGGTTCATTATTATACACAAACTAAAAATATTTCGGAAAAGAAACCATTTTAGATTTGCAGTCAATCTTAGCATGATAAACAGAAAGTCAATCCATGCCCAAAATGACATCAAACTCTACTAGAGGAAAAACAATAACGTTTTCTAGTAGATTCTTTCCGCACAAAAGGATAAGAATGTTCTTATAATTCGTTTTTGTCTCAACGTTCCCTCCAGGTGTTTTTACCATAAGTTCAGGATTCATATCTTGAGATGGAATTTCCAATTTACTAGAAAACTTCTCAGAAATGAATGAATGTGTAGACCCTGAATCAAACAACACATTGGCATAATCTGAACAAACAAACAGTGTACCTGATACTACTTCATTTGATGGCCCAACATCTGCTGAAGTAGTTGAAAAGGATTTCACCACCCCTTTATGCTTGTAGTCTGGCTACTTTCTCCCAGTGGAGTTCTTCGTTAGACACTCATTTTCATAATGACCCATTTCATTACACTTAAAACATCTTACCGCTGGCTTTTCATTGCCTGCTTGATCATCTTCCTTACAGTTATGAGCAATATGACCAGTCTTACCACACCGAAAGCACTTTCCAGACTTGGATAAACATTCTCTAGAAATCATTTTACCACACTTCTCACAGGATGGATATTTGGTTTTCTTACCTCCTCGCTTATTTGATGAATTCTTCCCCTTTGCCTGACAACTGGACCTCTTATTCTCTTTTTTTTTCAAAGAACACCTGATCATCAGAAAACTCCATTTCCACCTTCTCCACACATCGAAAAGGTTTTTCATAACTTTTGAACTCACGAGAAGCTAAATCCCTTCGATACTTTGGCTTTTACCCTGAGTAAAAACGGTTTATTTTACTATGAAGATCTCGTATGAAGTTTGGAGAATACCTTACCAATCAAGTGAACTTTGGTTCATAAGCAGCCACAGATTCATCCTCCTGCCTCAATTCTAGGAACTGTTTTTCCTTCCTAAGACGAACCACCTTAGGAAAATATTTCTCAAGAAACATACCTTTAAATTCATCCCAGTGAAGATCATCAATCTCATCACTATCCCTGATAATTTTCACCATCGACCACTACTGATCAGTTTCACCTTCAAAATGGTAAACAACAAGACTAACCTTTTGATGTTCTGAACACCCCATGACATCAAAAAATCTTCTCCAGTGCTTTAATCCACCGTTCAGCTTGCACGAGGTTAGATGATCCTCTGAATGATGGGGGATGTTGCCTCATGAAATTTTCCACCACTGACATGTTCCTATACGTTTAATCTGGATGATCTCTTGCATGGATACCACCACCATTTATAGCCTGATTCAAATATGCCATCACTGCAACAAACAGTTCAGTTCCAATTCCGACCATCTCAGGATGCTGATTCGGAAGGTTATTTCCTTCTGTATGCCTTCCTAGCACTGCTTCCCTGTTTCCTCTGTGGAAAACCATTCTGAACAAACATGTCTTAGGTGAAGCAACATGGTAATCTTCAAATGCTATATCATTTCAATTTGACCATAAAAAATATATTTTTGGATAATCATTTAATATAATTCTAACTCCTAAAGTTATCTAAATCGAACTCTGATACCAACTATAAGGCTCAGGCTTTAAACCTTACTTAATATTGAATTAAATGAATAATTCACATTGAGGATCTTTTAAGGTTTAGGGTTTTAGAGAATTTGGAAATAATTATTACATCTCAAAATATTACAAAGTAGACACTTCTCCTAAGTTTCCATAGAATAAAAACTCTTAAAAGAAACATGTCTAGTTCCATGTTTTATATAGCATGACTCTCCCTTGATCCCATCCTTGACCCTATTCCACATTATTTCATGTGAAAAACATTTCAAAAAACTTGGGGTGAGCATAAAAATCTCAGTAAGGGATACAAAAAGAATGAAAACTGTTTGTTAATCAAAACAACAAGTAAACCATGTATACTTTATCAAAGTAATACTTTTCACCTTTATGAAGTAGTAAAAACTCTTCAATGAATAAAAGATCATTACTTACCCTTTCGTAACCAAAATATTACCATAAAACCCATATAAAGATCACATAACATATAAAGGTAACTTGGGACATAAACATACTTAAATGGAATAACCATACGGTCAACTTCCACACATATCACTTAATGGAATAACCATACAGCCGACTTCCATACCCAATGCATTGGAGGTTGTAACTTAACCACCCATCCTGTTATTCACAGCACCACCTGTCATATGGTTTATCACGTAACCACCGGTCAAATGTCCAAGTACCATTATAAAATTATAAGACATAAAACAAATATAATGGAAAGAAAACATTTCCACACTTTGATCACAATATATCACTTAAATATATTGACATAACAAACAAATTATAAAAAACCCTTTTCAATACCAAAATACATAAAACAGTATATGGTATTTATTTAACTTTAAAAAAAACATTACGACTTGTTGAGGAAGCCAAAGACCAAATAATACTCGTGGCGGCGGAAAAGGTCATTGTCACCGCGTACATTAAAAGAAACATTCCTTTTTGTCATTTAGTAAAACCCTTCGTAGAAAAAGATTCCTTTTGTATAAAAGTAAAAGTAAAAGGGGTTTATACACCGTATAAAAGGATGTTGTGTATAAAATGAAGTATTCCTCAATGAAAGGAGATTGAGACGAAGTCCCTTACCTCGGGTCCTACTTGACTCGATCGTTCTTTAACGTCCTGAATAATAAACTTGAGTTAATTTATACTTGTTTAAGAACCTTATTAAAGTTAATTATTACTTTTATATCACTTATTACCATGCTATAAACATTATGTAATCATTTAAGTTAATAATTTTTGTTTTGTTGATATATGGTTCTTAAGTCGAAAGTGGACTCCTTACAATTACATGTTGTTCGTGTGGTCAAAGGTTCATTATTTCCATAATGATATTAATGATTTGAATATAATATATATCATATATATCCAGCATATACATGTATTTATAATATTACATAATCATTTAGAGGTAATAAATTAAATTCACCATTCATGGAGACGGTAAGCCGTACGTACGCATGAACGCTACTTTCATTTCTATGTCATATTAATGGAATTAAAACTCAATGAGAGGTATTTATATTTTAATTCAGGAATTATATTCACCATTTAGATGAAACATAAATCATATATAATAACTTTAAATCCATCTTTTATACGTCCCACATATGGCATTAACGAATCAAATCACTTTGAGGGGGTGGTAGTCCGCACTTCCTAAAATGAAGATATCGCGTATACCCATAATGGAAGCCATAGAGGTGTGCCAGAAATGAAAAATAAAGAAGCTTAAAGAAGACATAAACATATTATATATCATATATAAATTTAGTGACATATTAATGGCCACCTTTTAAGGTGTTCAAAGAATATTGAACAATCATCGTTTCGTGAGGCAGAAATTCTCCATCCACAGAAATAGTATGTTGTTTAACCATTAAGTGTAGGTTTGTGTAAGTTTAGCTCGAATTATTCTTATAAAAACATCCTAGTATATTGAATATACTGGAGGTTTTACAAAATAAGTGAATAAAAAGAGTTTAGGGGGTTGGAGAAGCAAAATAAAACAAAAGAACACGAGAGAAAACACTACCTTTAAATCAGGTAACTCTTTTTGATTTGAGCTCAAAGGCTTCCTTGGGAAGACTTATGCCCAAATTTAGGCTTCAAGGAGTAAGAGAAGGATGTTTAGTGACAAAATGGACAGGGGTTGGCTGAGCCAAAGGCTTTGGAAGTGTGGGTAACGTGGTAGAGGTGGGGGCCTTTTATATGAGGAGAGGAGGGGAACTCTTGGAAAGTAAAGAAATGTTACTTTATTGTAAAATTAGTTTCAGATTTAAAAGGTCCCAAATTGATATAATTCGAGGATAAGGTGATAAGGGTTCGAAATATACCCATCCAACAGATTTTTGACAAGTTTAGGTCTTAGATTTTACATTATCTTTTCATTTTATTTAAATCATTAAATAATGAGGTAATCATTGCATCATCATGGTGTCATCAAAAATTTAATTTATTTAATGTATAAAAATTATAAAACAAATATCATGATGTATGAAAACGTTTTATCATTATAATGATTATTTATAGTAAAAAATATGACTTGTATAACCCCATTAAAAAATTGTTTTAGTAAAACAACTCATGTTTGTGACATTTTTACTTTAATATTAAATAAAAAGATATTAATGTCAGTTTCCTTCCAAAGTGGCTCCATGGGGTCCCCATGTTGACCCATGGATTTTCGTGGTCGGTCATGAGAAATCCAATAAGGGTAAGACATGTGTCATGTTCATTTCATATTATTAAAACATTATTCTTACGTTTAATTAAACTAATTACCTCTAATAGCGATTAAAAACTCAAAAGTTACTATTCACCAAAAAATTATTTTAATCCCATTGAACTACATTTTACTTCTTAATGACAACCATGTATGTAGGATTTTTGAAATTCAAAACACAGAATTGGTAAAGTTTCATTTAAATGAAAAATCAGTTTTTTAAGTACCACTTAGTGGTTTCACTATTCATCAAAAATTGATGTTTTTCAGAAAAATACAAAAACATCACCCTAATCTATGTTTAATATTCCGAATTCAAAATTTATTTCTATTTTACAAAATTCAAAACCTATAAGTTACATTAATTAATTTAATAATTAATTCCCACTGTCAGAGCAAATAGTGTGTTTTTATGAAACAATTAGTATTAAAAGATTGACACTAGTTTAAGTCCAATTTCAAAGTAAAATTAATTCCAATTACCACTATTGAATTAAATGGTAAAAATATATTCTAATTGAACTTTAAAACCAATTAAAAATATAATCTAACCATATAATTAATTTAGATAAAAAATCAGTTTTGATGTAAAATGCAGTATTTTTCACTATTCATTAAAAAATGAACATTGTTAGAAAAATACCAAAAAATTATCCAATGTAAATTTCAATGTCCCAATCATAAATAATAAGTTTATTTTGACAAATAGATCTTATAAAATTGTCAATTGTTTGATTTAAAAATGGTTTTCTATGAAAAAGCATTAAAACAATCTTTTAAAAATATTAGTGTGTTCCATGCTTAAGATTGGATTTATTCTCATTTTAAGCCTCTAAAACACTATCTAATTCATTAGTAGACATAGATAAAAATATATATTATTAAATACTTAGTTGGGATATTACAATGGCATAGTCGCGATGACATGATTCTGGTGAGGCCCAGTGTAGATCTTCCTTCTCGATCACATCTTCATTCTTCTGGTGTGTGGTTTGATGTGACTGGTTTCTCGGTTCGGCCTAGCATGGACAGGTGATTCCATAGTTGTGCTTATGGTGGCTTGGATATAGATCTATAATGACTTAAAGGGGGAGGGTCCTAGTTTCATCCTTTCTGTGTGGTTTTTTAAGGATTTTTTTCCTTGGAGATGTTCTTTTTAAGTTGGTTTGGTGTGCAATTGGTTATTTACAGGTTGCTCTCTTAGGATTGTATCAGAGTTGTATGCGTTGAATTGGTGGAACTATCCTGTATAGCCTGGGTTTTTAGGTTCACATTATGGTGGTTCTGTTGTCTTGAATGGTTTATTGTTTGAAGTTTAGATGTTTGTGATCTTTATGACTTTATGAATAGACTTCCTAGGAGATTCTAGAGCTAGTGATTCATCTTTGTAGTGTTTTTTGAATTTGGTTGTTTGAGAGGGTATGATGTGACATATTGGATCAGGCCTGTTCTTTGAAACAAAACACTTTCTTTCTAATTCACCTTGAAATAATAGAGAGATTCTTCATGTTAAAATTCTAGGGAGGACCAGTTCAATGTTGTCATTCTGGTTTTACTCTTTATATCCTTCGAGTGTGACTGTCCTATGTCCATGATGTCTTTGGTTTTCCACCCACTTCATCCCTTAAACGGGGTTTTATCATATAATAAAAAAAATTGAAGGCCTTCAAGCCATTGGATACATGTTTTTTCATCATATGAAGGAACCCTACATTTGACTATTCAATGATGGAGTCTTAAATCATAGATTTTATCTGACATTTATGAAATGGTCTTAATGGATGTAATGCTCTGTTGAAAGCAATTTTATGACTAATTCAAAGGATAGTTATAATTGGTTTAAATTCTCATATTCATCAACATTAAATGTTACTAATATTATGTGAAGTTATAACTCTTTTAAATGTTTTTGAATTAAAATATTCATGACTTATTGTGTGATATTTCTAGAGCTAGTTTGACCTCGATCTGTTTGACCTACTGTATAAATATCAAGACATTCTTCATCAGGAGGAATAGAAGGAAAATATAGTTATTTGAATACATACACACATATATATATATATAAAGTTTTGTGCCTCCTAATCTACAATTTGGGGATATAAATGCTTATATTTAACTAATCTACTCAATGTTGTTGTCATTTCTGCTACTAAATTTATTTGTTACATCTTCTTATGAAATAATTGAAAAGTATTTGGTGAAGATGCACTTTAGATATATACATTTTTAAACATTTATCTGGTGTTTTCTTTTCTGTTTTTTGATGAAAGAATGTGCATCATTGAAGATCTATTTGATTTCATGCTATGTTGAAGATCTGGTTTCATATGTCAGTTTCTGGTACATTTTTTGAAGTTTAACATATGCCATCAAACAAATAAAATTCTTTGGATTTATTTTATTTTTGACTTCTCGTACTCGGTCATGGTTAAATTTCATATTCTTGTAAAGTATTTAGATATCTGGTTCCTTTTAAAAGAACCATAAGGATTTGTAAAGTATTTTTAGGTTTCTACTTCCTGTATTTAGTTGTAGTCTGAAGGTCTTAGGAAAAGAGGACTTGGTAGTAAAATTAAAAAGCTCATGGAGTTGAGCATTGGTGGAGTGGACTAAGGGATCTTTCTGCCCAGGAACACTATACATCATTGTGTTCATTAACTTTATTTATATCTATTTCAAACTCATTTTAAATAGAAAAGGAAGGGCTCACTACATTATAAGACAGGTGTTCATATTTCCTCAATGTTTTTTAAGTGCTCAATTAAACCCCCCCCCCTCTTGTGTCTTTGTCTTCATCATAACCATACTAACCTAACATTTACTATATTTTGGATCATCATTATGGTTGTTGTGAGTTGTGATTTAAGATAAATTCTAAGGTGTAGTCTTTTTTGGGACATTTGTTTTTTTATGAGGGGTTTCTTTTATGTATTTGGATTTGGTTGGGTTAAGAGGTTTTTTTATTTAAGTTTCTTTAGTTTTCATCTTATTTTTTTTAAATGTTGGTTGTTTTTTGTTACGATCATGCTTGTTGAAATTATATCATTTTAGGTTTATATGGTTGTGAATATTGGTCATTGGTTATTTTATTCTAGATTGGTTGAACAAGGGAGACTTTTGAGACCATTCTTGGGTAACTAGAACCAATTTTTATTTCTATTAAGTAATCCAGGGTGATGGTATTGTTTTATGAGTTCATTGTGAGATTGTGTTTCTTGATTGAGGTCATGGTTTAACCTTATGGGGTAATGAACCTAAGTGAGATCATGTTCTCTCATATTGATTCTAGATTGTGCTTGTTTTTTATGGGACTCTTTTTTCAGGGAGGTGTTGATATTTTTTTTTGGTTTTAATGTGATTGATTGGGGTGTTTTGGATGATATTTTAGGTTATATATTTGGATTTTTAATTGTTTTTTCTTGGAATGGTAAGTTGTGGTTGGTGGATAAGGTTTATATCTGGTATTTGTTTTTTTAGAAGTGTTTCCATTCATTCCACTATTTTAGAATAATTTTAGATGGTCATGAGAACTATAAGAGGTTTATGTTCCTCTAGTACTCTAGGTAAGATAGGTATGTTTGAGTGGTGTTGATAGATGTTCGATGAAGTTGAGGATTGGGGTTTCATTGCTTTAGGTTCTTTGTAGGTTTCTTGGTGCAACCTTTCCCATCGTAACCTTCTTAGTTTCCTGAAGAAACCCACCTCATGCTTTGATGTGTGGAGGTTCTAGTTTCTAATTATAATTTATCACTGAATGAGGAATGTTTTGGGGGAAAAAGTGACATGGTGGGGATATTCTGATAACCTATGTTATTATTATGTTTTTTATAATATTTATTTTGGGTTTCATTGAGTTTTTAAATTTTTCTAGTTTTTTTTCAAATTTGTATGTTTATGGGTGTCACATGATTTTCACTTAATTAGTTGTTACTATATTATAACCATTCTCCAATGATGAAATTCTTGATAGTGTGATTTTTCATGGTTAACACACGGTTAACCAAGCTATACTGGGTATTCCTATGATCATTAATCCCATTTTGTTCTTAGGGGTAACTTTCATGGTTAACACATGGTTTTGAGTAACTGTACAACGAAACTATATATGTTCCTAATGCTTGTATAATAGAAGTTTCATATTTGGATCATAATTTACCAAAATATGTGGCTAAATTACATGTTTTTAGTTGATTTTTTCTCCGAATCTTCATCTTCAATGTGTATTCCCATTTTTTGCGTCTTCTAGTAATTCCAACTCTAATCACACATGAACCGTCTCTAAATGCATCTTCTATGGATTATCCATCATCATCAATTGATTTTCGGCCTCTGATTTCTACCACCAATATTCTTTGTTGAAGCTTCATCATTTCCCATGAACCATCCAAATAGAAATACTGGAAATGAATGTGATGAACGGATGGGAGGATCAAAAAAAAGTACGTGAAAACTATGATCATTCATGATTTATTATCATCTATGTTTACAAAAATAAAATATACAAGGATTAATTGTAGGATTCAAACCAATTAACCACAAAACACAATTTTAATCAAAAAATAATAATTTATAGGATAATTCAAAGGATAATCATGGATTTAATTCATAAAAAAGTTAATTTTTTATAACAAAAATATGAAATATGGTGATAAATACATAAAACCAAATACCTACCTCAATAAAGAATCAATTGTTAAAAAATAATGTGCATGTAGTCAATGTCATTAGTGATCCTACTGCATTCATCATTGGATCCCTAAGTTTCATCTGTCAATGTCTCCACCCCAATTTATCTCTATCTCCATATCCCTCTCAAATCCTTAGGGTTATGAGGATAACCATAGGGTTTTGTGAATTAGAACAATATATATAGGATCATGGGTCAGAAATTAAATTAAACATTTCATTTAATTATATTAATTCATCAATGTCAGTATACCACTAATGTTCCTGATGTGAGTGAAAATTATATCATTCTTATGGTAAAACCCATATTTTAGATTCAACCATGGCCTTAATTTCTATTTGTGAGAGCCCCTTATAAGAGAAATAAGATACTTATAAAATAACCAATAAGCATGAGTTAATATTTTTAATATTTTTAATACATATAAATCAAGGATCTAATACACCTAAACTCCACACTATATCTATGAATAATTTAAAAATATTATTTAAAATATTCAAAAGGTTCAACCATAAAAACTAGAGTAACTACACTTATTGTGTGGTGAGACAAGTTAGGTAACATGGTGGGGAAGACTGAACTAGAGTGTTACAAATGGTATCAAAGACTAGGTTTATGTTAAGGGATGAGGTTGTTGTGAACATCCACTTTTATATTGAGTGTGTTATAGTAGTTTGGAGATAGATATGTTGGGAATTAATAAGTATATCCAAGGAGGGTATAACTAGCTCTTTCTCATTCGGAAGCTCGAGTTTCCATGGGTTGTCAAGAGTTAGGTCATGGATTTTGATTCCACTCTTGACTAATTCTATTTCTTTTGGTGTCTATGGATGAAATTTGTATCCCTTATGAGTTATGTAAGTTATTTTGGGTGCCCTATTGAGTCTTCGTGTGAATGTGGATGAGGAGAAAGAACAGTATGGTTAGCACACACATTCTGTTTAACTATGTGGATACCATCCATATGGTTCTGAGGACCTCATATATCCTATTTCATGGTTAGTGTATATCCTAAAAAAATCATGAATCCAAAATTTTCAATGCTCTTCATCACTTCAATATTTGTTATTTGGGTCTATTTTGATTGCAGATTGATTCAATGGTGATTTTTATTTGTTGGGGAAGATTAAAGGAGGGATTGATTGTGTTTTTATGTGTTTGAATATATTTTTTTGGCATTTATATTTATGTTTTTTATGTATTATTTGTGAATAAAATTTTAGTGGTATTTGGGATGAAAAATAGGAATTTAAAAAAATTGGTGTTAAAACTGGTATTACAGTGTTATTTTGAAAAGGAATTCTTTAATTTACATGGGGAATTTTATAAAGTGGTTAATTTTACTTCGGAGGTTAGAAAATGTTTTAAAAAATATTATGCTTTTATATAATTATTTTAAGTTGAACTTATTTATTTTATAAGATATTTTAAATTGTAATTAATTTATAAAATGGTTTCATTAAATTTTAAAAATAAGGTGGAGTATTTTACCATAGATTGATTGTTTTAAAAGGTGGTATTTGTTATTTTTCATATAAATTTATTTTAAAATAACTTTTATACTCTTGATAGACATATGAAGTTATAATTAAAAAAACTCCTGGGATTTGCAATTTGTATGCTTTTTTCTGAATTTTTTGTTTGGATTTATCCCATGGTTGATGAAGGGACTATTTTTATCAAATTACTAGGTTGGAATTAAATGGTTTCATTTGATGTCTAAGTTATAATATTTCTCACATAAGGTTCAAGAAATGATATATAAGGCTTGTATTTGATGATAACCCTCATGATGAATCCTATCACTATTTTGGGTAGATTTTTTTAGTTATAAACTCCACCTAGACTTTGAATAATGTGGGGGATCAAATACTTTTCTATTTTTTGGACCATGACTTCAGAATTTACTAAGGTTTTATTCATTTAGTTTTTATAATCGGTGGTCATGGAGGTGTAGAATGCTCTCAAGTTCATGAATCTTCATCAAGTTGAATGAACGTTGAAGGCGTTTGTTGATTATTTTTTGGATTTGGTGTTCTCTTCTTTTAATAGAGTCACCAATGACTCACAAAAATCTCATTTAGTATAATGAGGATCTTTTTTGGACCTATGATTCATATTATGGGTTCATATTTCAAAAAAATTAGTTTCGTATGAGATTATGGGATCTTTTTGTATATTTTAGATCATCATTAGGGTTTTGGTGAGTTTTTATTTTCAAAGAAGTATCCAAAGTAGTCTTTTTTGGTATATTTTTATGATGGTTTTCATTTAAATATTTAAATTTGTTTTGGTTAAGAAATTTTTTATGGAATTATATTTAGGTGTATCATTTTTTATGCTGGTTGTTTGTGGTTATGAACTATCTTGGTTGAATTATATCACTTATGTTTACATGGTTTTCAATTTTTGTCATTTGAGATTTCATTCTCGATGGGTTGAACATGGGAGAACTTTGAGTCCATTCTTGGTATGTATAAATAGTTTTTTCTTCTAGTGAGAACCTGAGGCTGATGATTTTGTTTTATGAGCTTGTTGTGAGGTTGTGTCTCTTGGTTGAGGTCATTTTCTCACTTATGGTATAATGAACCTAGGTGAGAGATCATGTTGTTTTATATTGAGGTTTTTTTTATGGAGAACATTGTTCAGGAAGGTACAGATAAATTCGTTGATGGTTTTGATGAGATCGATGATGGTGGTTTAGAAGTTATTTTAGGTTATCTATTTCTAGTTTTCATTGGTTTTATTTTAATGGTTGGTTGTGGTTGAAATATTAGGTCCATATATGTTGGTGGTTTTTTGTTTAGAAGTATTTCCATTCATTCCACCATTTTAGAATAATTTTAAATTGTTAATAATACTATAATAGGTATCTGTTACTCTAATACTATAGGTCAGATAGGTAAGTTTTAGTGGTGCTAGTAGATATTCGATGTGGTAGAGGTTTTGGGTTTTATCACTTGAGGTTCTATGTGGGTTTCTTGGTGATCCTTTCCCATTATACCCTTCTTAGTTTCCCTATCCCTACCACCTCAAGCATTGAGGTGTGGAGGTTCTGGATTCTTGTTACCTTCTATCATTGACTGAAGACTTTCTGAGGGAAGAAAGTGATATGGTAGAAATATTATTACACCCTATGTTACTATTTTGATGTTTATATTATTTACATTGAGTTACTTAGGGATTCTGGGAATTTTTAGTTCTTTTTTTGAAAAATTCGATATTTATGGGTTTCATGTGATTTACTCTTAATTATAAGTAACTATATGATAACCATTATCTAGGGTTGTAATTATTGATAATGTTTTATTCATGGTAAGCACGTGGTTCACCATGCCATGTGGGGTCATCTGATGATCATTTGACACATTTTGTTCTTAGCGGAAACTTACATGTTTGACACATGGTTAGTAGTAATTGTTTGATTAAACCATGTAGTTTCCCAATGCTTTTTTAATATAAGTTTCAAAGTTGGAACATAGTTTACCAAAATGTGTGGCTAAAACATCTGAGTTTCCTAGTTTACATTTAAAGGTTAATTTATACTTTTCCCCCCCTTGATTTTTAACCTTTTTCTCCCCTATCTCCTCCCATTCATTCATCCAATCCTATAGAGCCCTACGGTGATATGTATCGTCTCTTACATTCTATTTCTGCTTTCTTTCCCCCAAATATCAAATGTTCATCTGGTTAATATCTTCCTCTCCTTCTATTTTCTATTCTTCCCCCTTCTCTTCTCTATTCTCCCTAGGTTTTTCCTTCTTTTGGAAACCTTAATTCAATATAAATTAGGATTTAGGGCTTTGAGTTGATTCTAACCTAGGTTTTTCAATATTTACAACCTGTAGGGGTTGTTTCCTTACTTTTTTGAGTGTTCCCCATAGAAGGTGACACATTTCAGATTACATTACATCTATTTTGATGTAGGTATTTCTTTGAACTTCCTTTATTTTTTAATTCATGGAATTATTAAACTTTAAAAAATAATTTTAAATTAAATTATAGTTATTTATGGATTCATGGGTTAAACAATAATTTTTTATTAAATTATAAGTTTGTAATATGGGGTTTTTCATAAAAATCACATTAATTGCATTTAAATTAGATAATTTCATATGTAATGAATCTTTAAACATGTTTATGGCATTCTTTAAATTGTTTTTAAAAGTAAATGTTGGCCTTGGGCCTTATTTTTTGTTTTTCAATGGAATTTTACATGTGTTTAAAAAATGTTTTAGAAAAAAATGGAGTTTTTTTCAAGTGTTTCCAAAATTATTGAAACGGTGATATTTTATAAAGGGGTGTGCGAATCATCATACAAAGTTAGTTTTCATGAAAAGTATAATTTAAAACTTTAAAAATTAAAAGGTTTATTTCACATGATACCCTCATTGATTTTTATAATGCTTTATTAACTTTTTATGGGTTATTGATTAATTTTATGATTAATATATAATATGGAAAGGATTCCTTCTATGTGAATGTGTTGGAGGTGATGAGTGAGATATTTCTTTTGTTTTATTTTGGTATGTATATTGATTTAGTTATTACTACCATGGTTGTTTAGTCATGAAAACCTTGCTGTCTAGGTGGAAGGTTTGATTCATTATACCCAAGTTAGTACACATGTTTGTATGGTCCTCTAGTTGTTTTAAGCCAAGGATTGTGTGCAGGTACCATTATGACGAGTTCCATGTGGGATAATCAGTTGGATTGTGTTTTTTATGAAACATTTGTTCATTGGTGGCCCATGTTGTTATGGGATCAATTGGATCATCACACACTAGTTCCTAGATATATCCCATGACATTTTTTCCTTTGTTGGTAGCTCTATATAGCATATTCCCTAATTATATTGATTATATTTCCCTTATTCTTGAATGATTAGTGGAACCATTCAAATTGGTTTGTTTTTTATCATAGTGTTCCTTGATCATGTGTCTCCAAAATTAATTTTGTTTTTATTTTCTCTATTTGAGTAGGTTTTGAAAAGGATTTAATAGTAACATTGGAAAATTGTTTTTAAATGAAAGGATGTGTTTCTTTTATGGATGAGTTTTCATGAAAGGATTTGGAAAATTATTTAAAACGGGATTTTTTGTTTTTATTGAAATAAAAGTGGTATGTTTTGGTTTTAAAAATATTTTGAAATTGTTTTATATAAAGAGAAAATAGTTCTTTTATATATTTCTAGGAATGGGTTTAGTTTTCGAATGATTCTATTAGAAATGGAAAACCATATTTACTATTGTATTTAAAACTTGTATTTGTGACCAATTTTATTAATGGAATTTTATAAAATCTTTGATGGAGTTCTACTAGGCCCAGTTTCTCACACTATACATGAAAACTACTATGTGGGTGTGTATATGTTGAATCCATGTTTTATATAGGTTATAGGTTTCATTATTTTGGATTACTTATTATTATGTGGGTTGATGATGGTGTGTTGGGATGTGCTGAGCATCCATGGGTTTTAGTGAGGTGTTTAGAGATTTGGTTTGGTTTAGGATTTGTTCTTATTTTAAGATATTTATATATTAGTAAATATATACTCTTTCTTATTTGTATTTATTTCCCCTTTTGTTCTTTATTATGTATCTTCTTTGGATGATGTTTGATTATATAAATGGGTTGAATCATTATTATTTATTTTTAATTGATTATTTTATCTATTTATTATCATTATTTTAATTTTATGTCTCTCGGATTTACAATGTATGTATGATCCATTTTAGAACTTTGGTAAAATATTAATTGTGTGTTAACTGTAATTTGAGGGTGAAATCTCTCCCAAGAGTGTTTCCCTTAATGGAAAATATCTTTCTTAATAAGGTATCGGGGTGTACAATGGAATAATATGAACCATAGATTTAATATATTTATCACTGGATTGATATAAAAATGTATTCTCTAATGAAATGAGCCCCTGTAAAAGGAGTATGATCTAATGTGAATTGATTTAATCACAATAATTAAAATTCAAAAAATACCTCGTCATATTTGAATCTGTGTTCAAGTACAACACATCTCTAGTGACCTTTTTTCTAAAAAACTGAGATCGAGTCCCTCTAGATCATCCACATGTCCTTAAAACGTATATAGGAAAACTGATCGTTGAAATATGAGTGGTAGAGAAAATATTTGATAAATCATTTGATATCCTAGTGATTTCCAATACATTGTTCCTTCAATCCTTGAAAGAGATCAAGGACTGATTTCTTGGAATATGTAATTCTCTATCTTGGATGTGGGAGGGATGAGAGTGTATCTCTCAAATTTTAGTGGATGAATGGTACCCTGGAAAAGAGTTCCCTCTTACTTATATAGTGAATACAAAACACCCAAACAGGGATCCCCAAATCCCCGAATAAGTTGCGACCATTGAATAGGACATAATGAGACATTATGACCAACAAATTGGTTTATAAATGTCATTTATATTTTTATCACTTAAATATAATATAATAATTATATAAATTGATAAAAGTGAGGCATCAAATTGACTTGTTATTCCTATAAATATTAAACAAAACTTGAGTAGTAAAATAATATTTTTTCATTAAATATTTTCCCATATATTTACTTATTTACTAGAAAATACATTGAATAAATAAATTCATCTACAATTATTCTACACCCAAAAATTAATTAATTATTTTATTCACTGGTGATAATTTATTTTCATACATATCTCAGACCCTACAGAGTGTCCCACCATGTCCTATACTCATATTCATTATAATAGGCCACACTTTTGAATATTCTAAGTGTGTGACCCTATAAGACCTTATCTGGATAGTAGTAAATATTATTTATAGACTATTATTGGAATCTAGTAACCCATTAAGACCCTTTAGGAGATAAAAATACCCATAGTAATGAAAACCATTCCTCCAAAAACAAACTGTGTAATAGAATCTCTTTGTCATATGATATCTCATAAAGCAAGATGCACACTTTGTGTCATCATCAATTCTTTATTTATTAGTCATTGACCTCACTGGATAGACTAACCTTATTATACCATATCCATGTATTTAGTGAAGGTATTACTATCCTGAACAATTTTTTATGATATATCACTTAATTTTATAAGTGATGAAATCCATCTTGATTATTCAATCAATGGCATACCATCAATAGTGCACCCAATGCAATATACCTAGCCATGAAATAAATTTCATGTTTTTTATATTGCATCAAAGTACATAATAAAATTATATTCACTGATGTCAATATCAATTCATGATATAATTACATATGTTTATAGATGAGAACTACCAATGATACATGAAACATGTGGTGTTCTTATTGGCAGGTTAGTCCTCATGATTTCATCAACTCAAGATCACCATCTGTGAACTTCATGAGAAGCAGTATCAATGTTTATGAGCCCCAAAAACCTGACAGTCACACACCATATTTTTATTTTCATCATGAAGTATCAAGACCATTTGGAATATGCTTAATATTATTATTATGATACCAATAGGTTATCATTATAGCTTGGGAACCACTATAACCTTTTTGATATGATGTTTAATCTTAGGAAATTGCCCTATAAACATAGGGGAAACAAAAGTATCAATACTATTATAGTAAGATAAATAGATTTATATATCAAATGATATATAAAAAATGGTAATAAAATTATATACATGAATTTTTTCTACGGTACCCACTCATAAGACTCTCACTTACTGTAGAACCAACAACTAACATATCTCAACTCGCCATCTCTCACATGATAATCATGCTTCTACTAAGACATGTCATTTGTCTTGGGGTCTACCTTGTATCCTCTATAGCTACTCTAAAAAATATTAATTCACCATTTTGAGTAAATTTTCTCAAGATATGAAAATTTTTAAGTATAGGTTTTTTTCTCTAGTGTGACTCGAACTCCTTGGAAAGCACCACTGTTGTTGTGTTATCATAATAAATTAGAATAGGGTATACCATGATAATCAAAACACCAATATCTAAGACAAATGTGTGTATCTATAAATCCTATTTAGCAGCATTTTAAGGCTCTATATACTAATATTTTCATCTATAATCAACAACCATGGGTTTCTTTGAGCTTTTCCATCACACTGCACCATTATTTGGGAAAAAGATGTATCGTTACTGCAATTTCATATCATCATGATCTATCTAAAAACTAGAATCACTGTATCCCTTCACAAATAGTTTCTCATTTTCTCTGTATACCAAGAACATATCATTGGTATATATCATGTATTTTAGGATAGTTTTTATAGTTTCCCAATGAGACTATCCTATATTATCATGATATCTGCCCCACATGCTTAAAGAAAATACAACATCAAACCTAGTACATAGAATGGATTACATGATAGATACAAATTATGAAGCATAAGGCATTATTATCATTCATTAAATATCCTCCTGTGTTTTTGGAAACATTTTCTTAGAGATATTGATGCCTTGTGACTTAGGAAATATCGCTCTATTGGATTTTTATATATTGTAAATTTTGAGTGCCATGTAAATATATGTACCATGACATAAGCCAAGAATCCTATAAGATATATCTCAATGGATCTTAATCCCTAGGATGTATTCTACTTCACTTGAGTCTTTCAAGGAGAATCATTCACTGAAACAATTCTTAATTAACTATAAGACTTTCAATTTTTTTACCATAATTATTATGTCACCATCCAATAATATGATGAAAACAATGACATTCCCACTTACGTTATTATAAAATCATGTATTGCTTTCATTCTTAATGAATCCAAATACTATTATGGCCTCAACAAAGTTAACATTCCATGATCATTATGAATTCTTAAACCCAAAAATAGATCTATGTAGCTCGAATAATTTATTGGAACTCATTGACATAATGAACCCCTAGGGTTGATTCATATAGATATCTTCAACAAACATACAATTTAGAAAATAAAATTTTTACATCCATTTGCAAAATTTAAAAATTATGGAAGGAATCTCTTGCAAGTATTATTCTGATGGATTTCAACATTTCCACTGGTGAGAAGGTTTCATCATAGTATATTCCTCAAGGTTTCCTAAAACACTTCACAATTAATCTTTCCTTACAGGTATTTAATTTACCATTATTGACACCACTAAATGTGTGGCAAGAAATTTACCATGAATGGACATATGTTACAAGTGATTAGCTGATCATAATGAATACACATGTGATAATTATTCATGGGGTGCATATCACATGATGGATAAGAATCATGTTCCCTCTTATTCAACATTGAAGTATCAAAGATTCAACTTACCTATTATTCCTTTAGTGGATACCACACACTATAAGGACCACAAGATAACACGCTTCCTCATACCACATCTCCTACTACCTTATACTAAATTAGTGCATGTGGTGGCCCACACTAAAACTCTCTTTATCCTACACGTACTACCCTATAAAGCACTGCAACAAGATATACTGAACATAGATCCCTAGAAAGTGGGTTATGAATGGATCCACTTCACATCCATTGGCCTACGAAATAACAGAACATGAGTATGCTCACACCAAAAATCTGAGGTCTATGAAAAGTACTTATAGGATGTTGTAATACATTTCAAGAGAATTCACGGAGACAATGATGTGGATCAGAAGAGCATGAAAATATATAGGTCATTGAATCTTACAAGGCATATATGTGGACGTGAAATGCCACAAAAAATGTTATATGTATGGGATAAGAGTGTGATGCATAGTCTACGACCCTTATCTTGGATAACCTACTCACACATGAGATATATAACATAAATTAGATGACCATAATGTATTCCTCACTGGTTTTATGGATAAACTTCGGGATAATTTCTATATGGAGAATGATGATTGAACTAATGAAGTTAGGACTGAAAATAGAGAAATCACTAAAGACAAGTGTTTGTGGTCACCACCATTAGTAGGAACGGCTATAAAGGTACTGATTTTCATAGATAACTTCTGAGCGAGGAAATTTTATAGCACATGCATGCCACTCCAGATATAAATCATGTGACTAAACAGGTCCATCATGAGTTTACATGATACCACATAAAGAATACTAAGAGTTTCAATGTTTTAGATGTATTTCTTAAAGAGCATTAGTTTCATATCTGAGGCAGGGTAAGCTGATGTGATAGATGATAGAGAATGTTTACAAGACCAACTTCTGTTCAAGGATGAGAAGATGCAATGTGATATTTAATCTATAAATATAGTAAGATCTCAAGTTGGAGATATCAGCTGCCATTATTAAAGGAAGTCCATCATTTTCCTCAAAATATAGAGTCTGGTGAACCCATGTAAGAGTTACAAGAAGGAGAATAAGAATGAAATTCATCACATAATCATTCTCATGGAGAGGTGAGACCCCATGATCCCTCTTCAATTAATAATTAATGAAAAATTTTAAGGTATCACATAACCAATAGGCACCATATAACCTATCTTCAAATAGGATGTGTCACAACGTATGCTATTATGAAAATATTAGATCAATCGTGTGTATATACATCATCATGCGAGTAAAAAAGTGAGAGAATATAATGGTCCTTCCTCCACCCAAAAGGATGTTAAATTATTTCATGCCCAGTTATGTGAAGAATGTTTTATAGTGAATTTACATCTGGTGACTATCAAGTCCTAACATAATTTATTTGATGCCCCGAAAAAGTTGGGCATTAATAACATTCAAGACCTGATTCACCATTTTGATCTGATGGAATTCCACACCGCACACATGAAATATTCATGTGTGTGTGAAAATATATATGTTTTACTTGATAACACTATGTTAAGAGGATAAATATTCCATGTACGTGTGTCATGGGACTGGGTTATGCAACATTTATGAAATATCTTGAAAAGCAATCCAAGAACCCTTTGGCATACAAAATTTACATGAAAACACCCGTGGTCATGCTATGGAATCATACTTCCACGAACATGAGACACATCAAAGGAAAAGTAGAGAAAAGTTCCACATTTCAAAGTGTGATATATCACTGATCATGTGAAATACCATAGGCAAGAAGAAATAATGATCAAGAAAAGGTGTTTGTGCATCATAAGATCCAATATTGATCATGTGGTTCCACCATGGAAATCAGTGGTTGAAGGCCTCAAAACCCACTGTAAAATAAAAGGAGGAAAATATAAAGTATTTTGGATCCTTATACAGTCGTAAAACTCATATGATGCACCCATGAAGCCCCCGAGACTCTGTGTAAACCCCGATGACATGTCCTCTTGGTCACCTAAAATCCCATTGTCATGTCACCCTTATCACACAAAAGGCTTCGAACATGTACATTCAGTCTCACACCTTCCTTTAGATCGAAAAATGAGATGAAGGGTTTTCCCATTAAGTTATCATGAATCACTATAAGACCTTTTTAGTCATGTAGTGCATCACCGATAGGAAAAGTGATTGTCTTCAACTACATTCATGAATACTCATGAACCCCCAAAGTTATTGTAAAATAAATGAAGAAACAAAAAGGAAAATTTGGGATCCTCTTACGATTGTAAAACTCATCTGATGCACTAATAAGGTCTCACAAGACCCCTTGATTGGATGTTTTGATCTCACAAAAGGCCCCCTAGAAATCCATCCTTGTCTCGCGAATATCCCAGATAAGGAATCAAATATCACGTGAAAGCCTTAAAGTAGGCATCCTAATCTCATCCAGGTTCATAGTCATGTCAGCTTGAAAATACAGAATACCCTTGGCATGTTTTCATGACATGGAAATACACTTTTAATTGGACATAATACATTAAATGGGGGAATTGATAGGATGATCTCATGGTCGCTAAAAATCATGCAACTCCCCTAACATAACCTATGAAAAAACATCACGAAAACGCATGACTTCAAAGACCTCCACCAAATCCATCGTGTATTTTCATGATACAGACCATGAAAAGAGGTGAATAATTAGGGGTGGAAATGCTTATTAATCCCCCACCCCATCATGGAAAATGAACAGAATTTTCCTTGGAACCTTACACTAGTGGACCCAGGCATCAGTGAGGATTTCTCTGAGTGGATGATCTTACAAATAGAAAATTTTTCAATTATTTAATATCTAGAGAACAACTGGAGTGATCATGAAGAATGAATAGGCACTTTTCATGAACCCTCATAGATCATGTAATGGACTTATGGAAGGTTACACAAAAAATATCCCATATATTTTCTAAAACACATGAGACTTAAAACAAGTTAACATTGAACAAATCTAAGGAATATACAATAAAAGGCTAGAAAAAAATACTAAAATATGTTAGAATTAAACGAAGAACATAAATTTTAATCCTTATGCACTTTACATGAACCACCCAGGTCATAGAACAACACCAGGGAATGTTGCCTATGTTATGTGGTTCTCCTTTGGTATACTATTTGGATCATTTTAATTCTAATAGAAATTTCATACTAAGTCACATGGTGCCTCTATTTCATGCCACCCATGTCTCAAAAAACCCATCGGGATCTCCATCCATGCCTCGCAATGTCATCTATACATGTCACCCAAATCATATAGTGACATTAGTATGTATCATCTATGTCTTATGATATCACCAGGGCTTCTCAAATAGCTCTCACAACATCCTTCGGACAAGCCGGCAAGACCTTGTGATGCCCTATGGGTATGTTAGATAGCTCTTAAAATGTCTCCTGGAGAGGTTAGTTGACTTTCACGATGACACCCATACATTTCATCCATGATCATGCATCACCATCTAGAAAAGTTTCATTGAATCTCGCGATGCCCTCTAATTGTGTCAGTCATCTTTTGTGATTACACTAGGTTAATTTAGATGGATCATTCAACTCCCTCCAAGAATGTTAGTTGATATCATGTGCTGGATTCTAGGATCAGCCATCCAGGTCTAGTAATGTCCTCCGGACAAGACAGTCTTGTCTATATGACATACTCTATACCTTCCATCCAGATTGTGTAGTGTCCCTTCGATATTCCAACTGGGTCATGCAATTGTGTTAGGACATGTCAGGCTGACATCCTTCAATATTTGAAGAAAAAAATAATGGAATTTTAAACATATAATCAATGCATGTTAAGAAGAAAAACAATCCAAGTCAATTGGGAATCCTAGGACTTGATAACCTTGTCTATCCTCCACAAATGGGAACATCAGTTTCTAATCCCTGATTCGTAGTATTATATGATATGTTCTATATATAATGGAAACCTATGTCTGTAAGCCCTGATTAGAGGAATAACATTATATTTATTGTCTATAATGTAAACCTTATTGTGTAATCCCCAATTAGTGTCATAATATTATGCGCACTACCTATAAGGGAAGCCTCAATGTGTAAGAAATAGAAAATTGAACTATAATGACTCTGATTCCTGCTATATCCAAGATATGTAAGACATATTCCTATGGTCTAAGTTCCATTTAAAAACATTACTAGGGTAGTATGAGCATATAAGTATAGTATCCAATGCTAATGAGGATAATTATTTTTCATCCCTTGTTTCTCACATCGAGCAAATCTCACATGGGCTTTGAGAGTCATAATGATTATATCATTCACGTCACAAGCCTCTGTCATGACCAGGGAAGCCTCAGTGTGTAAGCCCCAACTGATTTAACTATGAGGACTCTGGTTCGTTCTATAACTAGGATATTTAAGATGCCTTCCTAAGGCCCATACTTGAACTAAAATGGGTATACCCTTCATGTTAAGTACACTAATGTCTCCAAAACTTCAACCATTAGGACCCAATAATTCACTTGGGGTGATCATTCCACCTCATCCATTATCTGACTGAGAAGCCAGCTGAACTGTGGTGACTCTGATTCCTTCCATAAACATGAAACGTAGGACTCCTCCAGAGGGCCATGGTCTATATTAAGAATCCAATGGGTTATTCAAGCATGTAAATCCAATACTCATACACAATGAGTCTAATTAATTTTTAACCCTTATTTCTTAGACCAAGAATAGCTCACATGGGATTAGGTATTTTAAATGATCACTTCATTGGAATCATGAATCTCCACCGACCAGTAAAACCTCAGTGTGTATGTCCCAATCAGTGGCATGATATAATTACCCAACAGGCAAGTGTATCTACCTTAAGAAAACTAAAAAGGGCATGAACAAACAATAATAACTCTAATTACTTCCATAACCATGATACTTTGGATTCCTACTTGTAATACGAGCTCAAATAAGTAGTGCCCTACTGTGCCCATATATTTCCTCTATGTGTGATGTAAAACTACATAGGTTTAACGAACTACAAGGGTTTTTATTCCTATATTAAAATAGAATATGTAGGATTCTTCAAAATGGGTCAATCTCATCCTCAAAATATTAATCACCAACTGGGATAACAATAACCTCTAATGTTCCTAGTTATACAGATTCCAAATATAAGCATAAAACAGCCAAAGGGAAATGGATGAAGAGCCTCAGATACATATAGATGGATTCACCGAAAATACCTCCCGTCTCTCTATATATTACGAGACTTCACCTATGATCATTATGTAATAGTAACTAGAATTATATTGGGATACAGAAAAGGCTCTCTAACATATGTTAAATCTATAATAGAGACCTAGAGTAAGTAATAATCGCTCCCCCCCAAGGGTGTGATTAGAATGACCTCCTATCCTCTCAACCAATGTGAGTTCTTAATCTCTATTGGGTATAAACACTAACTAACCTCCAAGATTTAGAAATAAGTTCTATACCCAATTAATGAAGCAGGAACCATTCACAGAATCTATGAATGGTTAAAAATGGTGACCTTGATGTGAATGATTGTGCTAAACATTGAACCCCCCCCCCCCCCACACAATCGGGACACCAAACTAAGGTCACCCACATCTTTATAAGGAAACAAAAATGGTGAACCTAATGTGAATCTCTCAAATAACAGGATGATAAATAAATTATACATTATTCCATTTTGTCTTGAATAACATATGAAAACACAAATTATTAACCTGACATGAATCTCTCAAATAATAAGATGATAAATTAATGTAGTGTTTGGTAATTTTGTCTTGCATAACATATGAAACAAAAATGTTGAACCCGATGTGAATCTTTCAAAAAAAAGGATGATTTGTTAATCATTTTCAATACATTTCTATTTGCATATTATGTGAAAACAAAAATAATGATATCGATGTAAAACCCCCAAATAGCAGGATGGCCAGTTTTCCTTTTGATAGGTAACTTTGTTGGTATATCACAAAATGATGATAATGCTAATATAATTCTCGTAGATGATCCTCTATAACTGGGGTTCCCATGAAATTAGTCTATCCTTGCTTTGACAAGTCCATGTGAACAAAATTTCCAGATTAGGAATAAAATGAAAATTGAGTTAATCATGAATATATGATTGAGAACACATCATGCCTATGATATTTCACTAATCGGTGACCTTGTTTCTTGTTGCCTCGAAGACTATAGATGTTTCCCTCATAAATAGTATCCTGATCTAAGAACATTTCTTCATCCAACGACTGTTTTTTAAAATTAGTTATGGTTAAAAACACTATGGATTTCAAAATTATCTCACCTACCTAACATCTTCATCGTTAAGTGGTGAACATAGCGGTTCAATAATACCATCAATGTGGTATAATACCATCTCTCCGAGATGGTCATGAGGATCTCTATGTACTAAAACTTTTGAGTCTACATCATCCAATGAAAGTTGGAACTAAGCCATTGGCCCTTGTTTCCATATCCAAACACTTAAAGATCTCATCCCCAGAGAACGACAACCACCACCTTTAGTATCTGATGAAGGTGGACCATGGAGTCAAATATATCCAAGAGCCATTGAGAAGGGATCTTGTTAAACATCATCACTAGAAACATCCCACTAGTACCCATTAGTTGCCTGCGGAGGGTACCACCTGACATGTTTCTACCTATGATACCCATGCATGGGCAACAAGGAATACACATCAGGCATGGAAGGATATGGGTAACCATGAGGGGAATCATATTACAACTCCCACTAATAATCTCTATCAGAATATTATGGTAGTAACCAGTGAGCATTTTAATACCCCTACTCACTCGAAACATATCTTTGGCATATTCCCATATTAAGAATGGGGGAGGTTCACATTCCTACCATGTGCATGAAGTCCATCGATAAATTCCATTTAGTTGATGAGGAAAAAAGTGGGCGCATATCCCCACTTCAATCAAAGGAATATTATAGTATATAGTGTAGATTAAAAATTTGAAGTTGTATATCCCTAAAAAAATATTGCTAAAATGTCATTATTTATTATAAATAGCTGAATAATTTCATCGACATATTATAAAACTAGTATAGATATAGTGACCTGCACATATTATTATCCCTACATCTAGGAAATCTCAACACTCTGATCATTATGAACAAGTGGTTACTCTAGAACAAACACACATTCTTACTCCCATCTATGAGGATTATCGGTATACTTTAGTAAATGATGAGGAGTATGACTGAGATAATATTCTTATTCTAACCAGTGATCACGAGGTGAGAGTAGTACATGCCTCGGAATAGGTCCACTTTCATGTGGAAAATGTCTGGAGGCATATTCCAAAGGCCCATGATTAGGCTCATATCCTTGTTCTTCTCAGGGATCACCAAGTGGGAGGGGCACATGCCTTAGGATTGGCTCATATTTATTTTGAAAAATTCCCAAGATCGGGCTCATATCCACATTTTGGTCGAGGCTAACCAAGTGATATGGAACATTCCTCAGGATAGGCTCATATTTTTATCAAGGAATCTTCCTGGCATATTCCAATAGATCACAGAAGCTAGGAACATATTCTTACTTTTTCTGAAAACTACTACACCAACATCTTTCTGAGGCAATATCCCTTATCCCATTACAAAGGCCCATTACCATGTTCTAGTAAGGAATGCATATTTGGACCGGGCTCATATTCCTGTTTCAATCAGGTCTCACCAAGTGAGCGAGTCACATACCTTTGTCCAAGATCATATCCGTACCAAAAAAGGCCAACAACATATTCCAATGGATCAGGATCAGACTCATACTCCCATTATGAATGAGCCTAACCAAGTGAGAATGGAACATTTCTCAGGATAGGGTCATATTTTTATCAAAAATGAAGAAGATCATTGGCATTTTCCAACTGCTTCTTTGCAACAGGCTCATACTCCGGAAACACTAGAGAGTTATAAACAAGTTCTGGAAACCATAATAAAATGGGTCATATCCCTGCAAAATTCTAAAAGGAAGGTCAGCGTATTTTGGCTATGACCTAGAACGAGTATCATATCCCTAACTTGATCAATAATAATTTCCTTAAGGTTATTCTTCACACATTCTTGATAGCCCAAGGTTCTATTAACTCATCGAACAAATAATAAGATGATCATTATCATGATATTCCTCCTCATAGTAGTGTGGATATGAATCATAGGTAATCTACTCCTAAAAGGCTCTATGAACAACCTCCCCATGATGATATATCTCATAGACAAGGAAATCCTTCCCTTTCCTAGCCACCTTCACATAAAGAGGTGTCGAAAAATCAAATTCCTTTATGTAGAGAGTTGCTCGAAACATTAGGGTCAACCGTTTATAGTTCTCCATCAACTTCCAGAAGAACTCCACTCTAGTCAAAAAGTGACCCCAAGAATAATCTTTTATGGTTTGATTGGATGGAGGAATGTATGTATGATGAAAATGAGAATGAAATTGGCATATAGAGAGAGTTCTCTAGAAAAAACCTTCCCACCATGTTCTGGCCCCTTTCCACTTCTGAATATGAGGTCCTAGATGAGATAGAAAAGGATTGGATACCTTAGTCATCAGTAAATAAAGGTTAAACAACTCCCTTATCTAGGATATGAGTATCACCTTCAGGTCATTAATACACCCTATTATCATCTAGATATGGCCTCCTTTTATGTATCTCATAACCTAGTATTGGAGGAGGATGAAAAATCCCCATGTAGTGTTTTTACCCTCACCATGAAAACTCTTCGCTGACTGATTTCTAGAGCATCACCTAACATGCATATCTATGAAAGGGGGAAATATGGAGCATTTTAGTTCACCATGATCCATGAAAAACATAACCCTTAAAATACAGTGTTCTGTAATGTCATATCCTCCAGATATATCAGAAGACCGGGTAACATGAGAGTTAGTTGGCCACTAAAACAGAATTCCCCCACTTCAATGATGACCAGACATCAATAATAGAGGGAGAGGATATCCATCAAATCTTTTAATTGGACCCCTCAAAGTAATGATAGTTCATTTCAATCCTGTAATTTGATGTATCAAATGACTAGAAAACTTCCTATAAGTAATGATTCCCATCATGGGCTACAATTTCACCCAACTCCTATGTGAGCACAACTGCACCACATCAAATGTGACACAATAGTAGCTCCCATAGCAACCGTTCAAAAGTGAATATAGCCTTCGGTGTTGGGGGAATATCTACCACCAACTCCAACCCATAGATCATCAATACCTAATAGGATTCAATAAATATCATAATCAACTACAAAAAAACCTCAAACCTTTGGGTTGGGGGAATTTATATGTCAATTGTCATCATTAATTTCCCCATACCCTTATAGAGTCCTAGAAAAATCAACGAATATTCCAGATCAACCCCAGCCCTCAAGTTATGGGAATTTATATCTCAATGTCTATCCCAAAAATCATAAAATACCTGACTGGAATAATTTAATCCCCAAGAGAGGGATTAATCAATGCCAATTATGGACTTAAATAACCCTCGTCCCATTATTTTGGGGGAAATTTCCTCATCATAATCACTATATAGAGAATCCAAATTCTCTAGGTTGTGAGGTAAATATCAATAGTGGAAATCCCATCCATTCCTCTCGCCACAAGAAAAACCTCTGCTATTCGAGGCATGTTCATTAATCGTGACCAGAAACTCCCTTAAGTTTATTACTCACATGTAGAGATAAGAGGAGAATATGGAGAAGGAAATCATTCCCTGGTAAGGATGCAATCTAAAATAGACCAATTTGGCTAGGGGTTTAAGAAATGACCTTAATTGAGGCAGTGCAAAATCATCTTATTGCATTAAAATTAATGGAAAACCCACTATTTATTGATACATCTTGTTTTGTTTAATCACTTTCAACACAAATAGATATGTTAGATCAAGAATCTAATGCATAGAGTTGCAACATAGAAAATATACCCTGATATAGGGTGATTTAGATACACTAACTAAAGTTTTATACACTCAAAACCAAAGAAGGCTCTAAAATATAGCACCTCCAAATATGGAGTTTCCACCTCTCTAGCATAACACTACCAAAGATAATGGTAAAGTTGTGGCTACATCCCAATCATCACCCTAAAGAGTTAAGGTTCCTTCCATGGAGGAATAGTTGTCACAATTTGACGATGAGATACAAACTCTAGAAAACTCAATGAGTATCTACTCAGGGGAAATATCACCCTTGGGTTTGATATTTATGTTAAGAAAAATATTCCACCTCCCATACATTTTTAAATAGTCGATATAGATGTAAGAGTAGTATTTGAGCATCAAACTAGCTCCGGATCTAGTAGCTAGTCTACATAAATGGGGACGTCAAAATGATCATGACTTCCCTCTATTGTGGTGACATCCTCTCCATTTCCAGGTTGATCATTAATTCTTTAGATGAATCTAGAATCAATGAGAGACAAAGGTGGGGCCACCTCATCAGCCCCCACCCTCTCCCTACATATGGGAGACAACTCAAAAAGAAGTTCCCCTAGAGCTTCTTAATGTCATCAAGCCACTGACTACTCGAATGGAGTCCATGGAAGGATGATGTGCACATTTGAAGCCTAAGAGGAAGCCATATCCTGAGTGTGTAGATGATACTCTTCCCACACCCAATTTTTGAAATCCTACCTTCTCAACCTTTCATGGTTTAGGAATCCACAAATAATATCTCACACACTTCATATCCTGATCTGGTCTGATTATGGTCCCTCAAGCACAATAGGAGGCAACAAGGCTGAGGTGTTTTTTACAGAATCTAGTAGGTTTAGCCTTTGTTTGGTACCATAGTCTTCCAGCAGGATCCATTGCAGTATGGGAAGACCTTCCTCAAAAACTACCTTATCATTCTAGCTCCATGCTGAGGAAAATGAAAATATTCTACATGATGAACTGAAAATAATGTTAAAATGAGAGGGTTTCTTACTTCAGATCTATATGAAAAGGTTTACCCTATTCACTCAGCATCCATCTCTCATAGTAATAATTGTTGGAAATTTGTGCTGAAAATATCAGGGATGAGCTACAAACACCCCTGATCCCAATAAAGTATCCAGGCGGTTTCCATGAGTTCATTGAAATGGTATAATGATTGGAATATACCATTCAGTGAACCCAATCCAAATATGTACTCATACACTCATCATAGATGAAAATACTAGGTAGAGAAGAATTTGTAGTTGTCACTCTCAAGCCAGCAAGAGTTTCCATCTAAGTACCTAGGAAAGTCCCAAACTTCTCACCACCTCATATCGAGTGGAAAAAAACACAAAATCACCATCATCCAGAATTATAGACAAATCTAGTTTACCCACGATTTTAGGAATGGATGAATAAATCGTACTCCTTATAAAAGGAATGAGTCACCAGTAATTTCTTGGCATCCATGAATAATAACCTGCTCAAGTGACCATTGCCCAGGAATCCCTATGAGGGAAACCTCTCTGACCTTCCTGACTAATACCCATTCTATAAAAGGCTAGGTCATGATATCTAAGACTACTTCATCTTAAAAGATTTCCTTTAAGTCATGGTCAATTTTGGGTAGTTGTTGTTAGATAAATCCTTATAAAAGGTTGTCTACAAAAATATTTCCCTATTAGAAGAAGAGGGTGATTAGAATAACATTTCAACCATGCATGGATAGAATTTTAACAACTGGATGACTTGGAAAATAGTTGACTAATATCATGCCACCCTGATATCATAGCTCTGTAGTCCTAAAATATATCCACCATCCAAGAAGGTGGCATCAGATATGTCTCCCAAAAGAGGGAGAGACCATTAGAATTAGAAAGAAATAGAATAGGATGAGTCTTATTCTACTTTAACACAAACTCTGAATCTTGCATATTTTTTCCCTAAAAAATCTGAAGCAAAGGTACTATTACACCAAACAAAACCCTCATTAGACAAAGAGCTCATGTTTGGTTCTGTCAATGTGATTCACTTGGAATTCCCCTTCTTCAATCACGAATAAGCCTTTGATTGTGAGTTCCATGCATGAAACAAGGAATATGAAATTGCTTGCAAATGAACTGAGGATGCATGGGATTACATGGGTATAGTCGGAGCATATATTTCAGTCAAATCCCCACAGAGAACATATATGCTGATGATACCCATGGTAAGAACTCCAAAAATCCCAGAAAAGACCTGGAGGTATCCTAGAACCATTTAGTGGTAATTCTCACCCAGTTCTCTTGAATGACTGCCTAGTAGAGATTTGATTATCTTATTAACCCAGGAAACAGGGAAGGCCGAAATGACCCATGCAACTTGTAGCAGATGATTCCACGAACCCTTCACAATCACTAGGCCCATCCACCTCAAATTCCTCAATTCTTGAGCCACATGTCCATAAGAAACCCCATCTCAGGAACAACCAACCTCTGAAACAAAATTATGACATTTCTAAATAGTTTGTGGTTGTCCCATCTAAGCTCTCAATCCACTTTTAACTCCAAATTTGAAAATAACTTTATGAGGAACTCATTAAATCCATCCAAATCACATTGGAATTCGAGATAAAAGTCACTGTAGCCAAGGTCTAATGAATGGATACCCTGTTAGAAGAATTCCATTTTGTTATCTCATTCATAGAGCATAATCAAGAAGAGGCCATTCAGTGACACATCATACCCCTATATGTTTTGGGAGGACTCAATAATTTCAAAATTTGAAGGGAAATGATTGAAAATGTCTCTGAGATTAACCTCATCCAAGCTCAAACCCTATGATGTTTGGGGTATTGAAAATGAGATTTTTCTCCCACAAAGATGACCATTCAAGGGTATGATAGGTGTGAGAAATGTCCTCTTTGGATGATTAAACTCAAATATCATTTTGGGGATCTCACATATGAAGCTGAGTTTATGATTCTCTAGTAATACATTTCATGTTATATCTTGCTCCTATGGCCCTACCTTTATACCCACATGGTGGTACCTCTAACATTCCATCAATGTCTGAAACACCCCATAGATAGAAAAGTCAACATAATGTATGGTGATAGCGCCCCCTTTGAGAAATGAGAGGCTACATATGCTTAAGTAGGATTCGACAAAAGGGGAGGAAAATAACTAATCATGAATGATGATATACAGGTTAAATCCCCTAATGGCTTGGGGACCACCACTTTAAATCCCTTGAGTATGCTCGATAGCAACTATGTTCTCCCCATAAATATAGTTGAGGTGATAGTCCTAGTCCTAGAGGCTCAAGACCCTCCTACCAATAGTGATAGTATAAAAAACAATCAGCTTTGGCATCTATCATCTATGAAATAGGTATTAGAGAATGATAATATCTCTATTCATGGCCTCTCTTAATTTGATAGTGACAGAGATGTCCCCAGATTTCCACCTCTATATAAGAATTCCTCCACAGACAAAGAGGTGCGAGAGGAAGAATATAATTGCCTTAGAAATACCCCCTATATTTATGGAAGGTGTATCCACCACCATTGATGATCTAAGACATGTGAATTTAGGAATATAAAAAGACCCACAACCTACATTGATTGGTGTCTCTATGTCCCTTGAAGAGAAAGAGGTGTATATTTCATTTCTAAAGTAACACCGATATGTGTTAGCCTGGAACTATATAGAAATTACTGGACTGAATCCAAATGTGGCTACATACCATCTCATCTTACCTGATGAGCATCAATGATTCAATAAGGTATCCAGGAGGATGAACCCCTCTCATACCACCAATGTATAGGTGGAAGTTGAAAAATTGATCAAAGAAGACATTTTCTGAGAAATGAAATACCCAAGATGGCTTGCTAATATTGTTCACATCAAGAAAACGAATGGGTTGATTATGGTATACATAGATTTTAGAGACCTTAATAGACACTTCCCAAAGGATGATTTCCCATTACTGATCACATAACTCTTGATCAATTAAACTTCTAGATTTCATGCCCTTTCCTTCATGGATGAATATTCAGGGTACAATCAAATAAAGATGACCTCTAAAGATAAATAAGCCACTTCCTTCATAGTGCATCAGGGGGTCTTTTCTATCATGTTATTCCCTTTGGATTAAAGAATGTTAGTTCTATATATCAACAAATCATATATCATACCTTTAATTTTTTCTTTTGAATAATAGTTGAATTTTTTGTTGACAACCTCGTGTTCAAATACCAACTACGATATGATCAAACCACAGATCTTCAAAAAGTCTTCGACAAGCTATGACAGAACAATCTGAAGATGAATCCACTAAAATTCACTTTTTTGTTATATCAGGGATGTTCCTTGTATTTTTAGAATCCCTCCACAATATTGAGGTTGACCTAGAAAGAATAATGTTTTTTAGAAGTTTCACCCTAAGTAATCTCAAAGGATTGGGGAAGGGACTTCAAGGGAACCTCAACTTCATTCATAGATTCATAGAAAACCTGGAAAGAAAATATCTCCATTTCAGAAAGATAATGAAGAAGGGAATAAACTACCAATGGCATGCGTCCTTATAATAATAATTAAAAATTATTAAGAAGTATCTACTATACCCACTAATTTGGATGCCTTTGGGGGAATGGAGGCCACTCATCTTATATTTGATCACCATGGAATGATCACTGGACACCCTCCTCACATAGAATAATGACTTTGGGAGTGAGAACAATCTCCATTAGCTCATCTAGACAATTCTTGGTACTAAGATTTGATACTTAGTTATCAAGAAGAACTACCTCATACTCATCTTTGTAGTGAAAAAGTTGATACATTACTTGTTGCACCATGAACTCCATCTAGTCTCTCAATTTATCTTATAATGTATATCCTTGGATTAACCATACTAACCGGGAATCTTTCTCAATGGGAAGTCATTATACAACAATATGACAACCAATTTTTGTTGAAAAAGGTAGTGAAAGGGAAATCATAAGCTCATTTTATCACGACACATCCCACCCTATAGAATACACTGGTAGACACCGTGCTCTTATATGAGGGGATATTCTATTCCCATGACACTCCTTGGACATGGGATATATATTTTAATGTATCCTCTCGATGTCTAATCATGAAAAGGATAGAAAACCAAATGCTCCATCATTTTTTCATAGGGATTGTATTTATCTCTCTAGAAAAAGTAGTTTTTCCCTAATCATTCTCACTATATGAATGGTTCTTGAATAATGAAGCTGAATACCAAGCCTTCATTGCTGGGTTGGAATTGTCCCTACAACTACAAATAGCCTACTTGAATATCAAATGGGATTCAAAACTGGTGATAAAGAAAATCAATGGATAATTTTCAATTAAAAATAATAATTGGACCCTCTCACTTGCTATGTCAGGTGACTAATGGTAGAATTGACTTTTGATCCCACATTGCATCATGTTCCTCGATCATAAAACGCTCGCACTGTTGCATTGTATAATACAACAATAGTACTGGACGACCTTGATCCGGAAGAAGTAATATTATATATCACACACCAAATAAAGGTCTTGTTGATCTTCATTTGTGATATGGAAGAAATCAATCATGTCAAAACTAACCTAGAGTGTGATGAACTGATATCCACCCCTAAAAGGATGGACCCCATAATCAATTATCTCCAAAACATGACTCTCCCAACACATCGAGTAAGAAGGAATTATATTTGGTGTTTTGTAACTAAATATACCCTATGGGATGACACAAATGAGAAAAAAAACCTCCATAAGTGAGGCTTGAAATGAATTATCCTCAGATTCATAGTAGAAAAAGAGAGCAACCCCTTCATGGGAGAATTCCATGAAGGCTCCTACATCACTCATCGGTTTGGGACCATGCCCTCCCACAAAAATTTGGATGGTAGGTTATTACTAGAAAACCATGATACAAGACTGAATGGAATTAACTAATAAATTTTATCCATGCCATATACATGAAAACTTCATCCATTAACCCCTATAATCTCTACATATAGTTTAATATTCCTGGACATTTCATATTTGGGAAATGGATGTTGTGGGGCTATATCCCCTAGCCTTAAGTAAATAGTTTGAGTATATCCATTCTCATACTGAATTATTTTACAAATGGATTGAGGAAATACCCCTCAAGGAATTCAAGATGAATAATGTCATAAACTTCATAAAGTCAAAAATCATTACCAGTTTTAGAGTCCCTTACAAAATATTGATAGAAAATTGCACCAAATTTTGTTCAATATAGTTGAAGAAACTATACCTGGATTACAATATCTATTCCAATCACTCATATAACCGTCATGTATCTTAAATGGAAAGATAGAGGCCTTTAATAATATTTTGTAAAAAATACTCAAAAAGATGGTGAACAAGGATAAACAGTACTAACCAGACAAGCTACTCCAGGATTTATGGTTCTACCATACTACCATGTATACTGCTACACAAGCAACTCCAAACTCATTATTTTATGGGACCAAGGCAGTGTTACCCATATAATAAAATTTTCCTTTTCATCAGATATATTTTGGTACAACTCTCAGATGAAAATAAATTGCAAATGTGGTGGATGAATTGGAGTGGCTCGATGAGATCAAGTTATGTAAATTTCATAATTTTGAAGTCCATCAGAATCAGATCGAACGAGCCTTTAATATAAAGGTTTTCCTCCATTTATTCTTCCAATTAGAATTATTTTTTTCTCTCAAAACCACAATTATACAATGGAATAACCCTCAAATATGGAACCCAAATGGGAAAGGCTATATATATTATATATGTTCTATCATAATAGAGCTTACTCTCTGGCTAGAATGGATGGGAAATGTGTCACAACCTTAACCAATACGAGATTTCTCAAGAAATGCTTTTCATAACTATAGTAAAGCACCCATTATTCTAGTTTCATGATGTTAAAATATCCATGATCATCATGGAAGTAATATATTAAAATAAACATCATCTCATGTCCTAGAAGCAAGACATTATACTGCACAGTGTTTCATGTCAAAAGAACATGATGCTAAATTGTACAAAGAATGTCCTCACCCCATGATGCTAAAATTCATAATGACTCAATGAAAATGAGCTATATCTATGAAAAATAATGATGTAATTCCTCCATCTATGTGTGAGAGTATTGTCCACATATGGATTCCCTCCTTCTAAGAACTACGTATGGATTGACTCCTATCATCACAGGATACGTAGTGATGTCCAAATATCTATTTTCTAGGAAAATACATAGTGTTACTTCCCTTTCACATTGGGTGGCCAATTTTTGTACCTCAAGATGTTAAACTACATGGATTATTTCCTTTCTACAAGATGTGAAACTGAAAATGTATTCTATAACTACCTATGGATTGTTTTTTATTTTCAATGAGATACGTAAGGACACCTCGATCCTATATCTTGGTCCTTTCACCGCAAGACACAAAATTCCCTTATACTATCCTTAATCGCCTCTACATGGTGAAACGATCGATTTACATTCCCAGTTTCTCACATCGATCATAGCTCACATGAGCTTAGGAATTTTAGTAAGGGATTCTGTGAAGAAAACAAGGCACAACATCTCACAAAAGCCTCATCATGGTCCTAAATGACATACCTTAAAAGGTATACCATGATTCTTCGTCATATAATGTTAAAATACACATTTTATGTCTCTTACATTACATAAATCTAGACATTCCTATAGACCACGCCCAAAATAACCACTATTGTTGGTGTTAGTATCCTACCACACCTATATTCAAGAACTATGTGTAAATTGATTCTTAAAATCTTCAGATTCATAGAGACACCTGAATCATCATCCCCGAGTCTAGCCAAAATAAATAAAAATAAAAACTATCCCCTCCATGTGTATAGGTCAGACTTGTGCGGGAAACATTCGTTTCAAGAACTATGTGTGTATTGATTTCTATTACTATGAGATACATAGTGATGCCCATGTTTTCATCCATGGATCTAGCCAAAATACCCCTTTTCATATCGGGAATCCCACATTATTTACATATGATATTAAAAAAATGGTTCCTGGAGAAATACATGTGTATTAATTCCTATCATCATAGGATACATAATGACACATGAATCTCCAATCCTGGGCCCACCTATAACAATCAATGGAAACAATTCCCACCTTTGTTTATAGATCAGTCATGTTTAGAGAGATTTCTCTTTTAGAACTATGTGTGACTTGATTAATATCATAATTGAATACATAGTGACACTTGGATATCCAATCCTAGGCCCATCCACAAAAAATTATTTAATAAATACATAGGGGTTGGGCCATACACAACCGTTTTTCCTATGTATGCGTTAGATATACATACAAAATTCTTATGGATGGAATATATCTTGAAATTTTTTTCATGTTGGCTCCCATTTCCTTACCACATGAAAATTTCACTACAATGCAAACATCCCAGTGGCATGACATTAAAACAACACAATAAATATGTCCTTACCACATGACGATTTAACTGCAAGGAAAATGTCCTTACTGCATGACATTGAACTATACATAACCCAGTACATACCTAATACATAATGTTAAACTATACATACCATCATCCATTTTAATCTTTTATCAAAGAACCATAGTATTCTTACCCCAGTCATCCAGAGTAGAGGGTGGTTTTACCATCTTTTAAGTAGCTCAATTCATAAATCACACTTCATGTATCAAGCACATCAAGTTGCTAGAAACCATTCATGGACCTTGGAATGTAAAAGGGATGTCTCTTTTTTACCATGTTATCAATTCATAATGTATTATACCTACCAACCAAAGAAATATTAGCTCTATAAGGAGGCATTTCTAATCCTTGTGAGCATAACATCACTATGGAATAACTCGTCACTGGAGAGTGTTCTAGGCTATCCCTGACATGATTGTACAATAACATTTCTCATGTCCGATGAACCTAGATCCATGATTTACAAAATTTTCATATTCTTTTTAGAGGATATTTCATTACTCTTAGCCATCGGTATCCTAATAAGGTTCTTTTGTAACATATCCCTCATGTTAGGTCCATGTGCCTTATGACCTTAAACTATATGTACTTTGGTCAAATATATTTGACCTTAAACTCTATACTATAATGGTCCAAAAACTAATGATCTTAAACTACTAGTGAATGAGATGTAAAACATGTCAGTTTGAGAAACCATAAAGAGAATTTCAAGAAAAATTCAAGTCATTTCTCTTTAAACTATTCAAGTGTAGAGTTTAGGAGAAAATTATAGCAAAACGAAATAAGGAATAAATACCATAGGGACTAATTTTTAGCCCTAGTAAAGTCCAATATATTATCTTTGGAAACCTTGGTCAAGGAAAATGATAGACTAATGTATTTTCACAACTCCTCTTTGTGAAAACCTATTCATTAGGTGATGACATGGCTTTTAAGGTACTCAAACCCTTCTTGAATCTTACATTTTTTCCATAAATTATACATCATGATTTAAGTGACTTAGGTTATCACAAACCATTAATATATATTAAAAATGAAAGGGGATATCTCTAATTGAATGTGTTATCTATGTATAAGGGATCATACCTACCAACTAGAGACATCATTTCCCAATATAAAGGGATTTATAATTCTTGTGAGCCTGACAACTCCATGGAAGATCCCAGCATCTGAGGGTGTTCTGGGGAATTCCTAGTATGATTGTCTCATATCATCCCCATTACCTATGCACTGTTAACTATGATTTTAAATCCCTACAATAAGAATATTCAAGTGTATTCGCCTCGGCATTATGTCATCATGTTTTTACCCTTTCTCAAAGCAGTAATGTGACACTTCATTCCCAAACATTTTATTTCCCACATCTTGTGATTCTAAACCATAAGTCGTAGGTCTCAAGCTTTACAATTTAAGAGCTAAATTGCCCTAGGGTTCTATAACCCTTTCCTTGATAGCTCTCCTTCATACCCTACATTATTTACTAGACACTTGAGACACGAAAAACCATCCATAAACCATGTAAAAGGATACTATCTTCAAGGGATCCTTTTTTGAGTATGAATGTATGCTTATGGCTCCATTATATGTGCCAATGGTCATAAAAAAATGTGTCAGTCTGAGAAAAGGTCATACCAATCCTTTTAAACCCTCATGTCATTGTAGAAGAACTCAACACCTTAGTGTGTTCTAGGTCATTCCTAGTATGATTATCCAATATCATCTTACTAGCCCTAGCACTTTGGACATTGATTTAAAATCCCCATACCAAATTATTAGGGCATATTAAATGTCCTTGATGTTACATCACCTTATTTTGTACCCTTTATCAAAGAAAGAATGTGATACTCCATTCCAAAACCTTTTATGTCCCACACATCATGATTCAAACCCACAAGGCATAGGGCGCCAACTTTACAATTAAGAGATGAATTACCCTAGGTTGAATGAAAACTTTTTAAATAGCTTTCCTTGATACCCAACATCATCATTTGGATGTTTGAGTCATTGAAAAAACATCATGTCCCTCGAAAACAAATATATATCATCTTTTCTTGACCATTATATCGACGTATAATGGCCTTAACCTAACAACTAAAGTCATATCCTCCTTGATAGAATTTATCTTCAATCATTTTGATCCCTGGAAACACCATAGTGGAAGTTGGAACCTTAGAGTTTTATTGGACATCCTTGGTATGTCATCCCCATATCATATTCATCGACAAACTCATGGGTTATGGATTACATCACCCATATTCCAACTATCTCGGTGGTCCTACCTTCTCTAGTATTTATACATCAAAAAATATTAGCCCAATAAATCATCTTTGAATATTGGGAAAGATTGAAGATACTGTTGTTTGAAAATACTAATAACACATAACGGATTTTAACTACCTACTAGAGGCATTTACCTCTTGAAAGAAAGGATCTTTGATCCCCATGAGACTCAGAAACACCCTAGAAAAAAAAACACCTATGGGTGTTTTGGGCCATTATTGGCACGTTTTCACCATATTCCATGATCATTGATCAAGTCCTTATAGTATGAATTTATACTAAATTGCATCCTAAGGCTCGATATAAAAGACCATAAACTACAACAATAGATGGTCCAAGCTAAGAGACACTAAAAACAGTTTTGAACGGTCCAAGATAAAATACACTAAACTAAAATAATGAAAAGTATAAGCTAAAGGACCCAAAACTATAGAGATAGATGGTCTGAGCTAAACAAACCTAAACTACAGAAATATATGGTCTGATCTAAAAGAACCTAAAATATATCACAAAACTGATTTAGTCTGCAAGATTATAAAATATAAAAATCTTATGAGTTCCACCATATTACGTTAGAAAAAATCAATATATTCTCTCTAATTCTATTTGAATTAGTATAAAATAGCGAACTCTCCCTTTGTGAGATATATTCTACCAAAATTATAATTTTGTGAATCAAGACATCTCAAGATTGCTGGATAAAACATATCAATGAATAAAATCATGTTTGAGGGAATTTATGAGAGTTTATCGAGAATAATTGGTTAAAATTAAAACATTCAAATCTGGGAATTAAGGTTTACTTGATATCATACAAATGATCAGAATAATTGATGATTCATATAACATCATATTAGTGGAATTTATTTCACATCATGAATAACAGAAAACTAGAAAACAAAATATAAATTTCAGTAGATCTATTCATTTATAACATGAAAAATGATGATTCCATTATCATCCAGATATATGGTAAAGTGGTTTATATTTACCTTAGAATATGTTTATTTTTTCTCTGAACAAATACAATTCTAAGGGGGGTATTTTTTTTGACACCACTAAATGTGTTCTATGTACTTTCCCATCAATGGAAACATGTGACAAGTTGTTAGCTTATCATGATTCATACACTTGTGATAATGATGATTGGGATGCATATCAAGTGATAGATAATCATCATGCATCCTATTATTTAACCTCTTCGTATCGGATTTTCTGCTTGCCTCTTACACCTATAGTGGATACCACACACCAAAAGGACCTTGACCGAATGAGATTCCTCACACAAAATATCTTATTTCCTACTCCTGGATCAGTGTATTTGGTGGTCCACACTGTAACATCCAATTTCTTTCACATACATCCCTATGAAGCACTACAATAAGATATACTAAATAGAGATCTCAATAAAGAGGGTAATGCATGGGTCCACTTCACCTTCGTCTTCCTACAAAATAAAAGATCAGGGGTTTACATGCACAAAACTTTTGGGGTCCATGCATAGAACATGTTTAATGTTGTAATGCATTGTAAGATCACACATGGAGATGGTGATTCAAATTTGAATAGTGTGATAATATGCAAGAAATTGGACTATATAAGACCACCATGTGGACGTGCGATGCCAAAAAATGTTTTTTGGATGAGGAAAGAGTGAGATGCATAGTTTAATACCATTATCATGGATAGCCTACTTGTGAATGATATGTAGCACATGAAGCAGACAATATCAACTTCCTCCTTACTAGGTTCCTGGATGAACATTGGGATAATTTATATAAGGGAGAGGATGATTAAAACCATGCATTTAGAACAAAAAATAGAGCACGAATTGAAGAAAATTGTATAAGGTAACCACCATGAGAAGGTGTTTCTATGAAGATACTATGTTTCATATATAACCTTTGTGTGAGGAAAATACATAGATCATGAATGACAATATAGATGTACATCAAAAAACTACACAAGGCCTTCATGAGGTTATGTGATAATTCATAAGGAATACTGATTGTTTTAGTGTTTTAGAGATATCTTTTGAAGAACAATTATTTTCATATCTAAATAGGGCTAAACTGGTATTATAGATGGAGGATAAAGTTTATAGCACACACCTCCTTTCTCATATGAGAATATAAAATAAGATATTTCATCTATAAATACAATGAGATGATAAGTTGGAGAGGGAAACTGCCACTCTATAAGGAATGCTGTCATTGTTTCTCACAAAATAGAGTCTGGAGAGCCCATGTAAGAGTTACAAAAAAGATAATAAGCAATAAATCCATATCATAATCATTCTTACAAAGAGGTTAGACCCCATGATCCATCTTTTCATAAGAATTAATGAGAAAGGTTGAGGATTCATGTAACCAATAATAACCGTGTAACCTATCTTGTGAAAGGATGTGGAACCACATAAGATATCATCTGGAGTGTTGATGCACCACATATATATACTCCATCATGTGTTCATGAAAGAGAGTTCATATCATTGTACTTCCTCCACCTGCATACCAAATTTTGTGATGGATTTTTTATAGCAACTCAACATCTGGATATGATCAAATCCTAAAATAATTTATTTGATGCGCTGTGAAATCTGAGAATTAATAACATTCAATACTCAATGCACCAAATCGATCTGCTGGAAGTCCACACTGCACACATGCAATATTCACGTGTTCATTAGAATCACCATTTCCCACTTGATATCATCATGTGAAAAGGATAAATATTCCATGTATGTGTGTCATGGATTTGGTTATGTGACATTTATGTGATATATTGTAACACTTTTCATACACCCATTGGCATACATCCTTGACATGAAAAAACCCTAGGTCATGTTATAGAATCATATAGCCATGAACACGCAACTCATAAAAGGAAAGTATAGAAACATTCCCTGAAAATGTCCACATTCCATAGCGAGATCCAGCACAGATCATGCGATGAACCATGGGAAAGAAGCGTGCCTAATTGGGACAACATATTTGTGATATCATAATATCCAATATTTATCATGTGGTACACTTAAGGAATATTGGTTGGTAAATTCCACAAAATCTAATATGAAATAAAAGGAGTAAAATATCCAAAAGGAGGGAGCTTCTTGGGGTTATAAAACTCATGAGATACACCCATGAAGCCTGCAAGACACCATGGAAACCAAGGTGACATGTCTTCATGGTCACTCAAAAGCCCATTGGAATCTCACCCCCATCACACGAAAGGATTTAGACATGTCCAGAAAGTCTCATGCACCCCCTTTGGCTTAAAAATGAGATGAAGGGTTCTCCCATGAAGTGATCATGCATCACAAAAAGTCCTTTTTCCATCCATGTTGTGCAAAACTGATGGGGATTGTAATTCTCTGTAAAAGCTCTCAAGAAAACCCATGAATCCCTAAATTCCTTATAAAATAAACAATGAAAATAAAGGTAAAAGGAATGATCCTCTTGCATTCATAAAACTCATGTGACACACCAACACGACCTCATGATACCCCTTGAAAAGCTGGTTTGATCTTGAAAAAGGCCCCTGGAAAGCCATCCTTTTCTCATGAAATATCCTAGAAAAGTCATCAAAGATTACATTAAAGGCATTCATTATGTACCCTAATCTCTTGAAATTCCATAGACATGTCTGCTTGAAAATATAAAATACCATCAACATTTCTGCATGACTCAGAAACCCCCTTTAATTGGACATAATTAATTAAATGGGGCATTGATGGGGTGTTCTCATGGTCATTGAAAATAATGAGACCCCCCAAGTATAACATATAGAAAAACCTTATGAAAACGCATGACATAAAATCCATCCACTGACTCTAGCCATTATTTTTGTGATACAAACCACACAAAGAAGTGAATAATCAGTGCAAAAAGGCCTATAAATCCCCCACCCTAGTATGAAAAATGTAGGGACTTTTCCTTGGAACCATTCACCCGCACACTAAATCATTGGAGAATATTTCTCATAGTAGATGATTGTGTTATTGGGAATGTTTTTCATCCTATAAGATCTGATGAATAACTGGGGCTATCATGAAGCATGCATAGGCACTTCTCATAATCACTCATAGATAACACAAAGGACTTCCTGCCTGTTATGTGAAGTACATCCCACATATTTTCCAAAAAAACATGATACATAGAACATGATTACACTAAAAAATCTAAGTCATATGTAATAAAAATATGGAACAAAGTCTAAAATAGGGGAGACTTATGTGTCGAAAATATATTCTAATCCCCGTGTGCTTCTCGTGAACCACACAAGTTATGCGACATCACTAGAACATCTCTCATAGGTTAGAAAACACTCCATTGGTATACTATTCGGATCATGCGAAGTCCCCTGGACATGTCAGAGCAATTCACAAGGGGGCTATCAAAGATGCCACCCAATCCTTGTGAAATCCTCTAGGATCAACATCCAGGCCTCTCAATGTTCTCTATACATGTCACCCAAAAGACTCGTGATAGCACTAGGGTATGTCAACTGGCTCATGCAACATCTTCCATATAAGACAGCCAGGCCTTACTAAACCCTCTAAGTATATCAATTTAATCATGCAATGTTCCCAAGTCATGTGAGTCAACTTTCATGATGAAAACTATAAATGTTCGGTAGGATCATGTGTCACCCTCTAGACATGTCACATCGACTCTCGCAACACCCTTTAAGAATTTTTGCCAGATTTTTTGATGACATCAGGGCAAGTCAACTGGATCTTGTGTACCCTCCAAGATTGTCAGCTGAGATCATGTTCTTGCTTCTAGGATCAGCCATCTAGGTCTTGTAGTGTTCTACAGACAAGTCATTCTTGAATATATGATATCCTCCATAAATTCCATCAAGATTGTGTGAAGTATCTTAGATAATATAATTGGGTCATGTGATTATCTTTGGACATATCTGAAATACATCCTCTGATATGTCAAGAAGACAATAACGGAATGTCTGATAGACAATCAATTCATGTCAGGTAGAGAAACAAGCCAGGTCAATCGATCATCCAAGGACTTGATAACCTTGTCCAACCTCCATAAAGGGAAACCTCAGTGTGTAAGCCTTGACTAGTGGCCTAATATTATATTTAATGTCTATAAGGGAAACCTTAGTGTGTAATCCATGATCAATAACATAATATGATTTCTCATATCTATAAGGTTAACCTCAGTGTGTAATCCCTAATTGGTGGCATAATATGATGTGTCCCGCCTATAAGTTTATCCTTTGTGTACAATCCCAAACCAATTAAACTAAAATGACTCTAATTCCTACTATAATCAGGATATGTAGGATAACTTACTATGTTTTGGGCTCCATATTAAAACATCATTAGGGTAGTCCTAATGCATCAGTCTCATATCCCCAAGTAATGAGACTAATTATTTTCTATCCCTTATTTATGAAACTGATTATAGATCACATGGGCTTTGGGAGTCTCAATTATTATATCATCTATGTCACAAGCCTCTATGAGGACTAGGTTATCCTCAGTATTTAAGAACCAACTCATTAAAATATGTGGACTCTAATTCTCTCCATAAATAAGATAAGTAGGGAACCTTCCTAAGTCTCGAGCATGAACTCAAATTTGCATCCACATTTGTTTAATTCCTCTCATGTCTTTTACATTTCAACCATTAGACCTAATAATTCCCATGGGTTGATCATTCCACCTCATCCACCAATGGACTGAGAAGCCAACTTAAATGCGATGACAGTAATTCCTTCTACAACTAGGACACATATGATGTATTCCAAAGGTCCTAGCTCTACATTAAGCATCCAATGGGATATCCAAACACATAATCCCCATACCCATATGCAATGAGTTGGATTACATACTATCCCTTGTTTCTAACATTGAATAGAGCTCCTGTGGGAATAGAGAGTTGCAATGAGCACATCATTAGAATAATGAATCTCTATCAACCATGGAAACCTCGTTGTGTAATCCCTGATTAATGGAATTAAATAATTACCCAACATATGAGTGTATCTACATTGGGGAAAGTCCCAAGGATGTGAATGAACTTAAATAACTCGGATTCCTTCCATAACCAAGATACGTAGGATGCCTGGTCGAGTTCCAAGCTCAAATATCTGGTTTTCCAGTGCCCCCATATACGTCCATTACATATGACATTAAACTATATGGTTTTAGAAAACTATGTGGGTTTTGATTTCTATTTGAAAAACGAATATATAGGATGCCTAATAATGGCTCAATCCCATCCTTGAAATATTAACTACCTCCAGATTTCCGGGTTATACGGCTTCAAAATATAAGCATCTACCCACAAAAGGGAATTTTATGAAGAACCTCATATACATACAGAAGGATTCACTAACAAGACCTCCCTTCTCTCTGTATACTAAGAGACTTAACCAATGATCATTTTGTTATGGTAATCAGTACCATATTAGGATTATGAAGATATTATCGAATATATCTTAAATATAAAATAGAATCATAGAGTAAGAAACAATATCCCTAAGGGTGTGATGAGCATAACCTCCCATCATCTCATCCAATTTGAGTTCCAGTGTGCCATTGGGTCTAACCCCCCAATTGACCACTTTCCTTTGGAATGTATGTCCATACCCATTTATAGATCCAAGAACCATTTGGAGTTTATGTAAATGTTAAAAAATGGTGATCCTAATGTGAATGATTTTTTAGAACATTGAACCCCCAAAATTAGGCCACTGTATGAAGGCCACCCACATCTTTCTAAGGAAATAACCATCCATGTCCATGTTTTTCATGAATAAAAATTTTCACATAATGGGTTTTATATTCGTTAGTGGTTCTAAAAAAATCCAAACTTATTTTTGGTATATGGAATCCATCTTAGAATTTGTGGATACTTTCCATTTATTAACAAACATTCCTTCTACTGCTTCTTTATAGCTTATAGGTTCATCATTATCGAAAATTAATGTATCACCTAACTCAGTGAAAAAAAACTATATCATTCTAGTTCTATAACATATTTATTAGTCCTGCATAGTGATTATGACTTAAGGAGGTGTTCATATGCTATTATTTCTTGTAGATATTGTTCTCATACCAAATCTTATGCATATGGAGCATCAACATCATCAAAGTAAATATTTCTCCAACTATTTCCTTTATAAATGGGTTTCCTTTCTAGAAATATATCCTGTCATGCCACAATCACTTTTATACCTAATGATTTATATATGAAATATCCATATTTTTTTTAGGATAAACTATAAAAATGATCTTTGTGCTTTGGGATGGTAATTTTATATTAGTTAAAGTATTGAAAAAAAATCTTCCATCCCCATACACATACATGTGACAAAACTATTTATTTTCATACCACCACTCATAGAATCTCATATTTTGATTTAGTTGGTACTCTATCTAGGTTATATATTGTTTTTTGTAATGTGTGTCCCCAAAAGGATAATGGAAGAGATGTGACCATATCAGTAAAGGTCAGATTCCTCCTTTCACTAACACCATTTCACTGAGGTGTTAGAAGAGGAGTGTGTTGGTATTTTATACCACACTTCTTTAAGTGATCAATGGAAGTTCGGATTTTATAGTTTCCACATTGATCTAAGTAGAGTTCTTTAATATACTTACCAATTTGGTTTCCCACTTCATGTTTGTATACCTTAAACATTTGAAAGGAATCTAACTTATACCTCATTAAGTAGATACAGATATACCCAGAATAGTCATTGTTAAAAGTAATTAAGTATGAAATCCCACCCCTTTACTCTATTGTAAATGGATCATAGACATCAGTATGAATTTATTACAATAGTTTAGTGGCCCTTACTCCTTTCCCAGTAGTGGGTTATTCAGTCATTTTCCATTGAAAATAACTATGGCATACATCCAAGGGTTTTACCTAAGTAGAATCTAAATACCCTACTTGATGTAATTTATGTAAACACTTATCATTTACATGACCAATCCTAAAGTTCCATAGTTGGGTGTTATATGATTTCTTTTTTCATTTATTACCTTGCTAGGGTTTTTGATTTGAGTATATACAAGTCAATATTAAGATATGACATACCATAACATATGCATCCTTATAAAATAGATAACATTTCTTTCTGAACATGAAATAAAATTTCAAAGTTCCAAAAAATGAGACTAAGATTATGTTTCTAGTATCTAAAGAAACATATTAGTAATTATTTAATGAAAAACCCAAACCACAAGGAAAGGTCATGTGATAATATCCCACTACCAAGGCTACTAGTCACATAAAATTTGTATCTCAAATATCCACCTCACACTTCATAATCTTATGGAATCTACTAGTTCATGTATGTGAATATAAATGTGCAAGACACGTTTTATATCTGATACCAAACTTTTATATAAATACAAATTTTATTTAGTGAAAAACTACCTGGGGTAGAATTGTTACATTTCTTCTTCTTCCCAGTCATGATTTTTTCCAGTGGTCTTTCTTTCCACATGAAAGGTATATATCCCAATGCTCATTTCCCCATAGTATCCATGGATTCTTAGAAGGATGGGTCATCAGTGTCTTTCGTGTATATTTATCCTTAGACCCCTTATCATTTCTCTTCCTCCTCTTACTCATCATAAGGACTAAAGAGTTGGTATTATTCATATTTTTATTATCTTAGTAAACTAAATACAATAGGTTTGCGAGAGATTTTTTTATGTTATTTATGTTATTATTAACAATAAAAGTCAAGAATCTAGGCAATAAAGAGGAAAGGGTGAAATCATTCACCAGTTCTTGGCTGAATTTGAAACCATGGGATTCAAGTTTAATGTACATAATAATCATAAGTTCGTGAGGACATACTTGATTCCCTACTACTAACCTACACCTATAAAACTCACTTTATATTACATATCTTTCTTTCCTTGATCTCTCCTAATATAACTCTTAGAAATGAGTAAACAACTTGTATGCATCTTCATGCTCATATATTTTCTTCACTTGACCATACATCGATGACAACATGATACATTGTACTTATAGTGTGTAATATACATACTTCTTATATTTCTCTTTATCTACCTTGTTTTCTCCCTAAGGAATATTAGTAGAGTGTTGAGGGATCTAACTCATAAATATTACTCTATTAGAATAGTACTATGTATAAATGCATGTAACAGTCCCATAAGTTACGGAGAGTCTAAATATTCACTTTATATCAAGAATTTATCATAGTGATAATGAACTGGGGGTGGTGATTGTAATTTTATCTATAATTTAAAACTTAGTAGTTGTTACTTTATCTTGATTTCTAACTAGACATTTCCAATTAAATCACAAAATTTCCCCCATTAATTTTTTAAAACCTAGTATCCCTTGCTACTAGATTTAGGATACTTTATAACATGAGTATTCAATTTGATTCCACTACACATAAAGCTTCAAGGTTTTCACTAGACTAGCCAACCACATTGACCCACAGTTTCTTGAACTATTGATTTAAGTCCTTAGCTTCTAGGAATTCTAACCTTTATTTACCCAAAACTTCTCTATAATGTTGAAAAAACATTATATGGATACTTCATTTCTTATATATTTAGTTAAGTCAACTCACCACTCTCATAAGAACTCCCCAGTAGTAGGAGGCCCCTTGAACTAGGACTGATGAGTACCTCATACACCCTATTTTGTTAAAATGTAAGTGATGAAAGGAATTATGAATTAATATTTATTTGATGGTTTTTATTATTACTTAACGATTGAATTAATTATCTATTTAATATGCTTCTATTAAATGGTCAAGGTCACAAATAAAAAATGAAATAAATAAAAAACAATTATCACATACTTAGGTGTTTTAATATATGAATTTTATTTTATTATTTTATATGATCGTATAAAAATACATATTTACAAAACAGTAATAAACTAGGAAGTGATTAAATAAGAAACACAACTAATCATTAAAATTTACTATTGGTTGGTCTGTTGAGAATAAATGGATCAACTGTTACCCTAGGGGTTTGAATACTTGAGTGATGTCTGACTCGTATCATAGCCCTCACTCCTGTCCAATTTGATCACATGTTTTCTTGATACCCCCCTCATATCAGTGTGTTCAATGCCTTATAATGTACTTGACATTATATATATACACCCAGGAATGCATAATATACATGCAATAAAAATAAACATGGACGTGAAGTCCCTTAAACATGTCAAGAATAGAAATATGGCATGAAAACCATCAAAAATAAATTAATTACTGAATACATCACATGAAATGTAATAATTAAATTAAATATATAAAATCAAAGACATAAATTTTGTGTTTTATGCTCAATTTCTATTGTCATGTAATATACACATGATAAAATATTAATTTTTCAATAAATTCTACTTAAGGTAAATTTAAAAAATTAAAATAAATATATCTCATTTTTATTTATAAAATAATAATGACACAGGACACCAAAATATTTTAAGGAATTCCAATAGAATGTGCCTTTTTATTTTTTTAACAACAATCAGGCACTCAAGTGACCCAAAAACCCCTAAAATGGGGTTTTAGGAAATTTGGGGTCTCAGATTGGGTCATTTAGGTTTAGTAGGACTCCACCAAGTGTGAACTAGGTCAGACCGCCCCGATTATACTTTTGGGTCGGTCAATGATGGTTCCCCATGCAACATATGTGCAGGCTGTCATAATGGAGGGGGTATGGGGCGGTTGGGCTTCCCCATGTCAAATGTATAGAAAACAAATAAAAAAAATATCACAACTCTCGACTATCAAGCGATAATGTCAACACCCCCCACAAACACACTTTTATAGAGGCATCTCGAAAATCAAGGGGTAGCTAGGCCACCACGATATAAAAAATATTATTTTTGAATGTCAGAAGTGCCTCCCCCATTATCCCCCCCCCCCACACACAAAGTTCGGTCAATTTGTTTTCTTTATTTCTAATTTCCAAATCCTCTTAATTTTGTATTTATAAAAAATGAAAAAATTACACAATTTTGTTGGATAATTTCTCACTTAAAAACCTTATTTTGGCCACTAGATCTTGATAAGAAATTTATGCTTCACTAGAAACTACAATTTCCCCCCATAATCTAAGAAAAGATAAAATATGTATCTATATATTCATTAAATTTTTTTAAATAGTAACAATGATTTTAATCCTATTTAAAACATCATATGGTCCCAAATTTGTCATCCAAGATCACATTGAAGCCCAATTTGTTGTGAAGGGACCATTTTTATTCCCATTACATTAATTTAATGAAAATTTAATTTTTATTTGGTTTAAAGCATCACGTGATCTCTCTGATACCAATAGAAGGTATCGGGGTATAGAGTGGAAGCTGATAAACTAAGGATTTAAAATTTTTATCATTAGATCAATGTAACAATGTCGTATTCAATGAAATTAACCCTGATGACTGGTTGACGATCTAGGGTGAATTGATTTAGGAATGAAAATTAAAATTAACAATAACCTTATTTGATTTGGAGTCACATTAAACATTTTCTCATCTTCAGTGACTATTGCTCAAGTGAACCAATGTTGAATCCCACTAGATCATCCAAAAGTTATTTTATATTCTATAGGAATTTCCATTATTGATAACTAGGTGCTAGCATCTAGATCTCATGAGGCCTTCAACATCTTGACAATCGCCCCTTTGTTGTTCCTTCGATCCATAAAAGAGATCTAGGATTGATTTCTTATAATGAGATCTTCTCTCTCTATGATGTGGGAGGGATGAGATAGGAGCTCTTAAATTAGAGTGGCTGAATAGTACCATGAAAAATAACTCCCTCTTTCTTATATATTAGAGACTAAACATGAGGAATGTGCTCCCCATCCCCCGTATAAGTAATGCCCACTAAATAATCCTTAGATGAAATTTTATGGCCAAATGGATCATAAGAATTATTTATATTTTTATCACATAATTTTAATATAATAAATATATTACATGATAAAATATATACATTACCTCGACTCGTTATTTCAATAAATATTAAATGAACACTGGATATTAAAATAATTTTTTTGTTAACTATTTTTCCATGTATTCACTTAAATACTTGTAATTACATTAAATAAATACATTCAAATCTAATTATTCTATACTCAAGTAATTATGAATTTATTTATTCATTTGTGATTTTTTATTCATGGAAATCTCTTAGACCTCTTGGTGGGTCCCACAATTTCCTATACTTCTATTCATTAAAATATGCCAACATTTTGAATACGCAATGTTGGTGACCCTCTAGGCACTTATCACAATATTGGTAAACATTATTCACATATCAAGAGTGGATTATAGCAACCCATCATGGTCCCCATGGATATAAGGAAAATTAATAGCAATGGTAACCTTTCCCATAAACACACACAATGTTATATAATTTCATTATTGTATGATATCTCATAAAGAATGATGAACACTTTGTGTCATCATCCATTCTTACTTTATTATTTGTTTACCTCAGTATATGAACTTACCTTCTTCTACTATGTCTATGGATTTAGTGAAGGTAAAACAATCCTGATCAACTAGGACTAAGATATCACTTCTATTCAAAAGAAAAACAGCATGCCTTGATTATTCAATAAATTCCATACCATCAATGTCTCACCCAATACAAGATAAATCACTACAATATAAATGTCATGGTTTCATATTTAATCAAATTACATAATCAAATAATATAAACTGATGATAATATTAAGTCAGGAATCCATTACACATGTTGTAAAATAGGAACTACCAATGACACATGAAACATTTGGTGTCCATATCGGTGAATCGGCCCTCATGATCTCATCAAATTGAGATCACCAAGTGTAAACTTCCTGAGAATAAGTCTCAATGTTTATGAGCCGCAATCACTTAATATTCATGCACAGTCTGTGTCCAGTCAGTATGATGTATATTGACCATAAGCTATAAGTTTAAGAATATTTCCATTGAATCTCTATATTCTCATTATAGACTAGAAACTATTATATGTTGAGTCAAAAGTTCTCCTGGATTTTATATCTTGTTTTGTAAATCACGTATGTCTTTTACCTTACTTATCGTAATAACCATGCTGATCGTACTGACCATGTTGATCGTACTGATCATGCTGATCGTACTGACCATGTTGATCGTACTGATCATACTGATCGTACTGACCATGCATATCGTACTGACCATGCTGATCACACTGACCATGCTGATCGTACTGAACATATTGATCGTACTGATCATGCTGATTGTACTGACCATGATTTTTATACTAACCATGATTATCGTACTGACCATGTTTATCGTACTGACTATAATTGTCGCACTGACTCTAGTAATTGTATTGAATCTGTTAATCATACTGGGTTTTATGAATCATACTCAGTTTGTATCATATCAATACATTACACTATGTAATACTTATAGTACTCATAATTTACTTTCATTACTTTCTTGTTTTGGTCATTTATCAAAAACACATGTTTCATATTAATCGTACTCATGTTTATCATCTTCATATATCTTTTGTTTTAACCAAAACGATGTCGTGGAGTTAGTTATAAACTAATAAAAATGATGTCATGTTTTCTGTTTCAATGTGATTGTTATAATGATAGGTGTCAAAGTCCCTTCGAGTTTTCTGAAGAAATATGACTGTTGGAGGAAATATGACCATTGGAACCTGAGGCCTATAAATAGGAGGTCATTTGAAACCAAGAGACACAAGTGTGAGACTTTTCTTATATCAAGTTCTAGAGAGAGACGCTATGACTTCTCTCCTTCTTCGTGCGAAAGCCTTGAAACTAGAAAATGTGAATAGCTCGTTCTTAGTTTTTGTATTTCTATAAGTTGTTTGTTTTGTTTTGTATGACCGATCAGGTGATAACAATCGAGGGCTTCCGGGGACAGGCAGACGGTGCTACCGATCATCGTATCGAGGTCTTTCAAGTGTTTCAAAGATAGAGGTGACGATTACCAGAAAATTCGAGGGCTTTTGGGGATATCAAGACAGACGTACCGATCATCGAATCGAGGGCTTGTGGGGATAGCAAGACAGACGTACCGATCATCGTATCAAGGGCTTTCTGGGATAACAATACAAACATACCGATCATTGTGTCGAGGGATTACCAAGGTGTTGGTAAAGAAGGACCTATTATCCTAGGTGAAAGGATAACCCTTCTCTTTGGGTCAAAATAATTGTAATACTTTTACATTTCCACTGCTGTTTGTTTTAAGAAAGGTAATTGTATTGTTTTACTTTCTTCATTCCATATTCATTTGTAATTGTTTCAATTACAATCATACTGTTACATATTGTATCGATTGATTCTATATTCTTTATGGTGGAATCCTTCACTATTGTATTACTCTGATTATTTTATTCATCTTGAATACAATTTCTTTACTTTTCTTATAGTATTACATCATATCATACCATTATATTCAATACAATTGTGGTTGTTTGTTTTTGTTTTTAATTGTATTAGTTTAAGATCATTTAAACTAATTTCTTAAGTGTTTAAACACAAAGTTTTTAAACCTACAATTCACCCCCACCTCTTGTATTGTTCCATCTAATATACATATACATCTATATATTTGATCCAACAATTGGTTCAGAGGAGGTTTCCACTGATCTGTATTACTAGCTCTTTTCATTCAAATATCCGTTTCAATTACTTACTGCACTAACGTGTGGAGTGGAAAAGATTTTGTTTTATTAGATGGCAGGAATTAATATTGGGTCAATTGACAATCTAAATCCTTCTAGACCACCTATCTTTAATGGGAATGACTATGAGTACTGGAGAGATTGAATGAAGACATTCGTTATCAATACTGGTGTAGACAATTTTTTTATGCTTAATGGAGGTTAAAAAATTCCTAACAAAGAAGTCTGTACTTTCACTAATCAAGAGACGAAAGAATGTCAACTGAATTACAAGGTACGCAATACTTTACTATGTTCTATGACCAGGAATATATATCCCCAGATATCATCTTGTGAGGCAGAAAAATTTATTTGGAAGAAATTGGAAGTCACACATTTTGGTACATCCAAGGTTATAGAAACAAGAAGAGCGATGCTTCGAGCAGAATATCATGGATTTATTTTTCCTTCTGGAGATCTGGTATGTAAATTGCAACAAAGATTTATGACAATTGTCAATAGTTTAAAATCTATTGGAGAAAAAGGTTTTGATAATGAAGCTCTTGTAGATAAGATTATTGATATAATTCCGAATGAACGGGTGTCAAAAATGATAGCTATTGATGAAAACAGAAAAGTTTCTCATATTACTCTTGATGAACTCTTTGAAAATCGTCTACAACATGAGACAAGAATGAAGAGATATTCTAATTTCAATAAGAAGAAAAATGGAAATGAAAGTGTAGCTATTACCACTACATCTAAAGCTAAAACACCTGAAAGGATAACAAGATCCAAAGCTAAGAAATTTGTTATGTCATATTCAAGTGATTGAGGTCTTTATTGATAATGAGTTATCCAATCTTGCTCGAAGGATGAACAATATTGTGGGAAAGAAAGACTTCCAATAAAGATTCAAAAATAAAGATAGGAAGGATAAGAAAGATTCAGAGGTTACTTGTTATGAATGAAAGAAAGTAGGTCATATAAGGCCTGATTGTCCTTTACTAAAGAGAAAAGAAAGAAAGGAGAAACATTCTGAAAGAAATAAGAAAAAGTATTAAAAGACAAAGACAAAGAAAGTCTTAAAAAAATTATACTAGGATTGAAAGTGGTAGCGATTCATCAGATAATTCTTTAGAATATGAATCCTCAGGAAAAATTAATATTGGACTTATATCCAGACTACCAATTGAAGATCATTGTCTCATGGCTAAGGTACACAATGCTGAAGCTATTACAAATGTTTCTTTGAATGAAAATTATACTGATAATAAGTATTATGAATCTTTAGATGACTATTCATCATCATAAGATAATACATTACGTTCATTTGAAGAAGTGTCTAGATTTGATAAATTACATGAGAATGAAAATTCTAAACTCAAGAAAAAGCTTGATAAAGAAAATTCTAGAATTTCTATTTTAACTAAAGAAATATCAGATATTTTTAATGATCTTGATATAAAAACTTCTCATTTCGAAAGTATTTTAAAAACCCTTAAGAAAGTAAAATCTGATAAGGATAAACTTTCTAAGGATCTAGAAAATGTAATTTCTAAGAAAAATGTATTCAAACTTAACTCTAGTTTAAAATCAAATGTTTTGGAGGATAAAAACTTAGTTTTAAAACTAAATTTAGAAATTTTTTTCCTTGAAAGAATGTTTGTCGAACTTTACTCATGGAATGGAAAACTTTGACAAAATGTATTTTCAAATTAGTACTTTGAGGAATAATTCTAGTATTGGTTATACTCATTCTATACCAGTGTTTAGAAATAACTATTTAGTTCCTCAAAATACTCCTTTTGGCTTTAAGTGTCAATGTGGAGGACACTGGAAAAGAGATTGTTCTCTTAATAGAACTCAGTCTTTAGGATTTCAAAAAACTCATTTTTCAAAACAAATGTGGATTCCTAAAATTCTTTTATCTAACCCTTCTGGATCCAAACAAGTTTGGATTCTGAAAAACTAATTGTTCTTTTTCTGTAAAATAAGAAGTGTACCAACATGAACATTTGGAACATGGATAGTGGTTGTTCTCGACACATGACAGGAAACAAAGATTTCTTTCAAAAGATCTTCGAAACAAAAGGTGGAAAGGTTACCTTCAGAGATAATGCTCAAAGAAAAATTATTGGAATAGGTAATACTATTTTTCTTGGAAAAGTTCTTATTTCAAATGTTTTGTTTGTTAAAGGTCTTAAGCATAATCTCATCAGCATAAGTCAATAATGTGATGAAGGTTACCTTGAGAATTTTAGAAATAATAAGTGTCTAGTTCACAATTCCAAGGTTGATTTCAATCTATCTACCCATAGGCAAGATAATGTATACACAATTAACTTAGAAGACCTTAGGAGCCAAAATTTACCTTGCTTAAGCGCAATAGAAGACTAATCATGGCTATGGCATAGAACACTATGACACTACAACCTGAGAAACATTTGTACACATTAAATGAAAAGACTTGTAAAGGGACTACCAAATCTTAGTTATGATTCTTCAAAAGTCTGTGATCCTTGTCAAATTGGCAAGCAACATAAAACTAGCTTTAAATATATTAATGAAGTTTCAACTTCTAATGCATTACAGCTAGTGCATATGGATATTTTCGGTCCTTCACAAACTGGAAGTATTGGAGGCAAATACTATGTATTTGTTTTAGTTGATGACTTTACTAGATTTACATGGGTCTATTTTCTAACAAAGAAATCTGAAGCCTTTTTCTATTTCAAAAATTTTAGAGCCCAAGTTAAAAATGAGAAAAACCTACCACTGATAACTATCCATAGTGATCATGGTGATGAATTTAAAATTTTATATTTTGAAACTTTTTGTAGTAAGAAAGGTATTACTCACAATTTCTCATCTCCAAGAACTCCTCAGAAAAATGGTGTTGTTGAGTGAAAAAATCGTATTCTTCAAGAAATGACAAGAACCATGTTGAGTGAATACTCAATTGCTAGGCACTTTTGGGCTGAAGCTGTAAGTACTACTTGTTATATTATAAATCATGTTTTAAACAAACATTTTCTTAATAAAACACCTTATGAATTATGGACTGGCTGAAATCCTAAAGTTTCATACTTCAAAGTTTTTGGGTGAAAAGTATTCATTCTGAATACTAAAGATAATCTACAGAAATTTTCACCAAAATCTAATGAAGGAATATTTCTAGGCTATTCTACAACTTCTAAGTCATATAGAGTTTTCAATAAAAACAACTGTACTATTGAAGAAATAGTACATGTTAAATTTGATGAAACCAATCCTTTTGTTTTCAACCAACCCCAACCTACATCCTCAGATGTGTTTTATAAAAATGTTCATCAACCTCTATTAGAAGATTCTTCTAATAAGGAAAATTTTCAAGAAAGAGTTCCTGAAACCTTTACCCCAAAAGAATTTCTACCAAATGTTGATGAATGGGTTTTACAAAACCCAAATCAGTTGTTTCTTAGGAATCATCCCAGTGATAATATCATTGGTGATGTAAATAAACCTCTAAGGACCAGAAATTCCTTAAGAAATGAAATAGAACAGCTTGCCTTTCTTTCACAATTCGAACCTAAAACACCAAATGAGGCTTTAGGTGATGAATATTCGATTAAAGAAATGCAAGATGAACTAAATGAATTTGAAAGGAATCAATTATGGACTCTAGTTGAAAGACCTAAAGAAACAATTGTAATTGGTGTAAAGTGGGTTTTAAGAAACAAATGTGATGAAAATAGAATCATTTTATGAAATAAACCAAGACATGTTGCTAAGGGATATAATCAAAAAGAGGTAATAGACAATAAAGAAACATATGCTCCTATATCTAGACTTGAATCTATTCGTATTCTATTAGCATTTGCAGCATACTTCAATTTCAAACATTTTCAAATGGATGTTAAATGTGCTTTTCTAAGTGGTTTTGTTCAAGAAGAAGTGTTTGTTGAACAACCCCTGGTTTTCTTGACTCAAAACATCCTAATCAAGTTTTTAAACTTACCAAAGCTCTATATGGCCTTAAAGAATCCCCTAGAGCATGGTATGATAGACTTACATGATTTCTTTTACAAAACAATTATGCAAAAGGTACAACAGATCCAACACTTTTTATAAAAATGGAAAATAAAAATGTTTTTATTATTCAAATTTATGTTGATGACATCACATTTGGATCAACTCAGCAGTCATTAACCGATTCTTTTGTGAAATTAATGATGTCTGAGTTTGAAATGAGTATGATGTGTGAGTTAACATTATTTTTAGGTTTTTAAATTTCACAAAAACCAGAAGGAACATATATATCTCAACATTAGTATATAAATTATTTACTCAAAAAGTATGTATACGACAAAACTAAAAGTATTAGCACTCCAATTGGTACCTCAAATACACTTGATCTTGATGAAACTGGGAAACCAGTAGATCAAACTACTTTTAGAGGTATCATATGAAGTTTGTTATAATTTACAGCTAGTCGACCAGACTCAATGTTTTCCGTATGCTTATGTGCAATATACCAATCTAATCCAAAAGAGTCTCATTTAAACGTCGTGAAGAGATTCTTTCGGTATTTAAAAGGCACTATGGATCTATGTATTTTTTACTCTTCTGGAAATGATTTTGTTTTAAAAGGTTTTTCAGATGTTGACTTTGGTGGTTATAGAATGGATAGAAAGAGTACATCTGGAACATGTCATTTCTTAGGAGATTCCCGGGTTTCTTGGTCTTGCAGGAAACAACACTCATTAGCACTTTTAACTGCTGAAACTGAATATGTAGCAGCTGGAAGTTGTTGTGCTCAAGTGTTGTGGATGCAACACACACTCACTGACTATGGATTGAGTTTTTCCAAAACTCATATTCTTTGTGATAACACTAGTTCCATATCTCTTAGTAAAACCCCAGTACATCACTCTCATGCAAAAACACATAGATATTAGACATCACTTTCTTAAGGATCACACACAAATAAAAAGATATTATCTTACAATTCAACGGAACATAAGAACAACTTTCTAACTTTTTTTACAAAACCATTACCTTCCGATAGATTTGAGTTTATAAAATAGAATCTAGGAATGATTAAATTAAAATAATCATTCATATCTACTTTATGTTTTACACTTCTCTTTACATTAAAAAAACTCTTCTTAGAAAGGGGGAGAACATTTTACTTAATGTGTTTTCTTATGATATTTAATTGTTTTTTCTCTTGGTTTGTTATTCTGTCTATCGCATTGACTGATTAGTTATAGTTTTATCTCTTTTTTTTGTCTTTTTTTCTTGATTACCGTATTGATGTTTGTTTTCCATCAGCACATCATCCTATGGTAATGACTTTGTTTTCCATCGGCACGTCAATCTATGGTAACAACTTTTTTTTCCATCGGCACGTCAACCAATGGTAACGACTTTGTTTTCCATCATCACCTCAACCTATGGTAATGACTTTGTTTTCCATCGGCACGTCAGCCTATGATAATGACTTTGTTTTCCATCGGCATTTCACCATATGGTAACGACATTATTTTCCATCGGCATGTCAACCTATGGTAACAAATTTGGTTTCCATCAGCACATTATCCTATGGTAACGAATTTTGTTTACATCGGCATGAAAAACTATGGCAATGACTTTTTTTCCCTCGGATTGTCTGTCTATGGTAATGAATTTGTTTTCCATCTGCTTGAAAACCTATGGTAATGACTTTTTTTTCCATCTGCCTTTCAACCGATCATATTATTTCTCTTCGTACACTTGTTCTTTCTTTTCATATTATTAAACCAACAGTTTCCTTACTTTCTCTGGCAGGTACATTCTTTCCTTACTTTGTATTGCCTTTACTTTTTATAGTTTCTTATTTTTATTTAAAAACCTTTTATTCTTATTCATCGATTTTTTCCTTCTTATCTCAACCGTAGAAGAAAAACAGTCATTTTGTGCCTATAAATAGACCCCTACCCTTACCAATCCCACACCGGTTTCTTCAGAATTGTTGACGAGACTCTACCCCTATTTTAAGACTCTGTACGAACTTTCATTAGATTCACCTATATGTCTCAGTCCTTTTCCAACACTCCTGCTGATATGTCTTCAAAGACTTTTTTAGGGAAAGACTTCCTCAGAGAAAGGTTAGTTTCTCAGGACTTCTTTGATTCACACGATTATACAATCAGAAGAATTATTTTGTTTCAAGGCTGGGAACATATGTGTGTTGAAAAACCAGTATCTCAAGATTCGGTTCTTATTGAAGAGGTTAGTCAATTCTACAAAACCATGTCTCTTGACAAAAACATGACTATCAACTTTTCTGTGTATGATAGAAAGATATCAATGTCTTTAAAACAAGCATCCCACTTTCTAAATGTTCCAATACAAGATGATTATTTTTGTCCATCTCATAAACTACAAGAAGAGGTTGGTACATTTAAAAAAGAAACTTCTGAAAAGTTATTGTTTTTTATAAATGAAGATAAGAGGAAAGTGGATCATCTATCCCCAGATAAAATATTTGTGGATCTCTGGATGCAAGGTTTTCTTATCCCAAGAAAAGGGGATAGAGAAACTCTGAAAGTTTCTGATATCTTCATGTTTTACTATCTTGTCAATATGAGAAAGGTAAATCTCATGGGATACATTTTTGAAACAGTCAATAATGTCATGTCAAAAGAAATAAAATCTCATTTGATTATGTATCCTTCTATTCTTATGAAGTTGATTCTTGAGAGCATGAAGTTTTGTAATATTCATTTGAAAGACAATTGAAAGAGCTGAATCCTTCTTGGATAAGTAAGAGTAATTTTACGAAGTTGTGTATTTGTTTTGATCAAAATTCAAAGCTTTTTGTCAAAGATATAGAAGCTGAATCGACACAAAATCTATCAGCACCAAATCAATCGGCACCTATACCAGTCAAAGAGAATCCATCTATTGTGGTTCCTCAAAAGTCAGATCCACAAACTAGTTCTAATAAAAAGAAGAAACCTAAGTACAACAAGGAGGTTGTGGCCAAAATGGAGGAAAGAAAGAGAACAAAGAAAAGAAGGTGATCTGAAGTTCAGTCTAGATCCAACTGAATCCTTTGCTGAGAGGATAATGGTTGAGGATACCGTTTACGATGAAAAGAAAAATAAGACACTTTTGAAAAGGAATTCTCAAGACTTTGATGTCTCTAAAGTCATGAAATTGTTTGAGGTGGCTAGTACTCAACTAACAAAAGAATTATATTAAGAACCTATCATTCATAGTCTTCCAGAGAAAGAGAAAGGGAAACAAATCATGGAAGAAATTCAGGAATATGAAGAAGGGGAAGGATATTTTCTTTTGGAATTTCATTCAGAGCTCAAATAAAAGTAGAGAAGAATCATTTCAAAAGTAAAGTGAAGTTATTTAACAATCTCCTCATGCCGATCAAGATCATGCTCAATCTTTTAAAACTCCAGCAAAGCTAGTTGCTCAATCCTCCCAGAATGAAATAGTAATTGTCATCGGTGAAAAAGTAGAAGAAGAAAGAAGGGATAAAGAAATATACAAATGAAAAAATCCAGTTGAGAACTCAAGCCGATCAAATGAACTGGATTCGTATGATGAAGATACTGATTTAGAACAAACAATCTCTCTCAAGAGGAGTGATTACATTGTTCATGTTTTGAGAACGATTGAAAATACCATTTCCTGTTTCCCTAGACTTGAAGGGAAAACTGATTTCATCAATGACAATCAATGAAAGAAGCTTGGTTCTGTAAGAGAACATAGAAAAAAAAATTCAATTAAAGCAAATGTAAATGTTCTGTCTAAAAGTTTGGCCGCTCATATGAAAGCATGCAATAGAATGACTAAGTGGTCATACAAAACAGAAAACTCAGTGAATGATCATGAGACATCAATTGAAGACTTAAGGAGAATTTCAAATGATATTTCAATTTCTTTCAACAAGCTTGAAAAAGAAACTATTTATTGGATGAATCTTTTGTCAATTACTCATGGAGCCGATATTCCTTCAATAAAATAGTTGTACGAGATAATGAATACTTTTCATTCTGAGTTTTCAAAGGTTTCATCTTTCAAAGTTGAAATACTATTGTTAGTGAAAAAAAATTGTGATATCTAAAGAAAACAAGAATTTGAAAGACATAATTGATACTCTTGAAGAAGTAATTAGAGTCCAAGAAGAGACCATTAAGAATCAGGATCAGATTTTTTCCAATCAACCAGAGCTTCTCAGATCTCAAAGGGATTCTATCTCTGAAGACAAGAAAGAAATCAAAAAGTTGAAAGCTTTTCTTCATGAGTTGATCAAGAAAGAAAAGGATAGAGAAAACAAATGAGCGTTGTGTTTTTCATTTCTCATTTCATGAACTCTATAAACATTTGTCATCGTAATGATATTTATGTTACCTTTCCCTTTGCCATGCATTTCCTTTTCTCTAACTCTTTCATGAAACTCATGTTACCCCATTATTTTTGGAAATCACAAAGTGGGAGAATGTTTTATAAATGAGGATAATGTATTACAAGGGGATAATGTTTTGAACAAATACTTCTAAATCACGGAAAATATATTAATACAATCCTTAGGAAAGTACATACATAAGGGGGAGTTAGTTGTATTCATTTTAATATTCAGAAGAGTTTCCAATAACTCAGGGGGAGATAAGTATTTCTTTTTGTTTTTACTTTGTGTTTTGTGCTTTCAAAAAAGGGGGAGATTGTTGAGTCAAAATTTCCCTTGACTTTTATACCTTGTTTTGGAAATCAAAAATGTATTCTACCATGCTTATCGTACTGAACATGCTGATCTTACTGACCATGTTGATCGTAATGATCATGCTAATTGTACTGACCATGTTGATTGTACAGATCATGCTGATTGTACTGACCATGCTTATCGTACTGACCATGCTAATTGTACTGACCATGTTGATCGTACTGACCATGAATATCATACTGATCATGTCGATCATACTGACCATGATTTTCATGCTGACCATGCTGATTGTACTGACCATGTTTATCATACTGACTATAATTATTTTACTGACTCTAGCAATTGTATTGACTCTGTTAATCATACTATGTTTTATGAATCATACTCTATTTGTATCATATCAATACATTACACTAAGTAATACTTATAGTACTCATACATTACTTTCATTACTTTCTTGTTTTTTCCCTTTATCAAAAACACATGTTTCATATTAATCGTACTCATGTTTATCATCATCATATATCTCTTTTTTAAACCAAAACGGTGTCGTGGAGTTAGTTATAGACTAATCAAAACGATGTCGTGTTTTCTGATTCAATATGACTGTTATAATGTCAGGTGTCCAAGTCTCTATGATTTTTCTAGAGAAATATGACCATTGGAGGAAATATGACCTTTGGGACCTGAGGCCTATAAATAGGAGGTCATTTGAAACCAAGAGACAAAAGTGTGAGGATTTTCTTATATCATGTTCTAGAGAGAGACTCTGTGACTTCTCTCCTACTTGGTGCTAAAGCCTTAAAACTACAAAACGTGAATGGCTTGTTCTTAGTTATTCTATTTCTATAAGTTCTTTGTTTTTATTTGTGAGACCGATCAGGTGATAACAATCGAGGGCTTCCGAGGATAGGCAGACAGTGCTACCAATCATCGTATCGAGGGCTTTCAAGTGTTTGAAAGATAGAGGTTCCGATTACCTGCAAAATCGAGGGCTTGCAGGGATAGAAAGGCAGGCGTACTGATCATCATAACAAGGGCTTGTGGGGATAGTAAGACAGAAGTACCGATCATCGTATCGAGGGCTTGCGGGGATAGCAAGACAGACGTACCGATCATCGTATCGAGGGATTGTAGGGATAGTAAGTTAGACGTACCGATCATCATATCGAGTGCTTACTAAGGTGTTGGTAAGAAAGACATGTTATCCTAGGTGAAAGGATAACCCGTCTCTTTGGGTCAAAATAATTGTAATACTTTTACATTTCTGCTGATGTTTGTTTTAAAAACGGGAATTGTATTGTTTTTATTTCTTAATTTCATATTCATTTGTAATTGTTTCAATTACAATCATACTGTTACATATTGTATCGATTGATTCTATATGCTTTATGGTAGAATACTTCACTATTGTATTACTCTGATTATTGTATTCATCTTGAATAAAATTGCTTTACTATTCTTATAGTATTACATCATATCATACCTTTATATTTAATACAATTGTGGTTGTTTGTTTTGGTTGTGAATTGTATTAGTTTAAGAACATTTAAACTAATTTCTTAAGTGTTTAAACACAAATTTTTTAAACCTACAATTCACCCACCCCCCTCTTGTATTGTTCCATATAATATACATATACATCTACATATTCGATCCAACATTAAAACCATTATAATACATCATGTAATCTAAGGAAATTACTATATAAATATAGTGGACACAAAAGTATCAACCCTATTACGGTATTATAAATATATATATATATATATATATATATAATTTTTTATATGAAATGGTAATCAAATTACATACTTGTTTTGGGTCTAGGTCACCCACTCACAATATTCTCCATCCTATGGGGATCAAGAATTCCCTTTGATCCTAGTGGTGACCTGGGTTGGGTGACATGGTAGGTAATCCCAAGTTGGTTCATCATAAATTAAACACCCCATTTTATTATTATTATGTTTATATTAGTTATTTTGGGTTACTCTGAGATTTAATGAATTTTTTTTTCATTGTTTCCAAAATTTAAAAGTTTATGGGTTTCATGTGGTTTGTGAACTATTAGTAGTAACCATGAAATAGTGATTCAATTCTTGACAGTATAATTTTTTAGGCTTAGTGCAGGATTCTATAATCTGTGCGGCATCTTCCAAGTGACCATGTGACCCATTTTGTTTTTAGGGTTAACGTACATGATTGAAGAACAATTAAGAGTAATCAGGAAACCAAATCAAGTAGGTGACCATTGCTTATCTAGTTAAATCCATATGGTTTGTACATGATTCACCAAATCATGTGTCCAAACCATGTGAACTGTCTAGATATCATTTAAAGGTGATGTTATACCCCCCACTGTAATTTTTAACCTTTTTCTTCCCATATTCCCTCCAATTCATTCAATCAGTCCCATAGATCCATAATGAGAGCTCTATCCTCTCATCCCTTTTATTTTTGGCTCACTATCCATCATATTTCATGTGTTCTTCAACATAGTTTCTCCTTATCCATATCCTTTCTATTATTCCCACTTCACTTCTCGATTTCCCCTAGGTTTATCCTTCTTTCAAGAACCTTAATTCATTTTGAATGATAATTTAGGAATTTATATTGATTTTATCCTAGTATTTTGATTATTCTGAATCTATATAGGTGGTTCTTTACTTGTATTAGTGTTATCCATGGAAGGTGATAGGTTGTGAATTCATTTTTTATCCATTTTTAGGTATATGTTTCTTTTTTATTCCTTTATTTTGAAATTTATTGAATTATTGGGCATTAAAATCATTTTAATTAATGTATGGTTATTTATGGCTTCTAAGAAGAAATTATAAATCTATTTCTTGGATTTTAATTTTTGCATATGGGTTTTTTCAAACAAATTACATGTATTGTTTTAAATTATATGATTTCACATGAAAATAATCATTGAAATGGTTTATGGGGTTCTTTAAATTGTTTTAAATATTATATGATGACCTTAGTCCTTGTTTCATTTAAGTAATTTTCTTGGTGTTTTAGTAATGCTTTGGAAAAAATGGTGTGTCTTTTCAAAGTGTATCCAAAATCATTAAAATGATGAGATTTTAAAAAACAGAGTTTGATTCGTCCTTTTGAGTTGGATTTCATGTGAAAAACCCATTTAGAACTTTAAAAAGTACCTGGTTTATTTCTCAAAGTACCCTTATTGATTTCTTCAATGAATGTTTCACCCATTATGGGTTACTAATTATTTTTATAATAGTTTTATCTTGTAGAAATGGGTTGCTCTATGAATGGGTGTTGGAGGTGAATAGTGATACATTTCTTATGTTTTATTTTGGTAATAATCATAATTTCTTGATTACCTATACTATTTTTTGTCATTGTAACTTAGGTGCACTTTTGGGAGATGTTTATTTATACTAACCTAGTTCATACACACATATATAGGGTCCCCCTAGTTGTGGTTAGGTTGTGGCTAGTGCTGAGGTGATATTCTGATGAGGTTGTGTGCGATAATTGGGTGGCTTGTGTTTTTTATGCAACGTGTGTTGGGTATTGGTTTGTGTTCTTATAGTGTCTTTTGTATCCCCACACACTATGTACTACGGTATATCCCATGAAATTTATTCCTTTTTTTGTTTTTATGTAGGGGATTATCTTATTATAATAACTGCAATCCCCTTATTCTTCTATTATTATCAGAATTATTTATAATGTTTTGTTTTAATTTTATAGTCTTCCTTGATCATATGGTTCTATTATTACTTGTTATTTTATTTTCCATGTTTTCTTTTGTTTGTAAAAGGCTTTAATAGTTACTTTGGAAAAATATTTAAATGAAAATTGATTCTCCTTTTACGGATGAGTTTTCATGAAATGTTTTGGAAATGAATTTAAAAAGGTATTTGTTTTTTTCATGAAAGAAAAGTGATTTGTTGTGGTTTTCAAATAATCTTGAATTTATTTAATATAAAAATGAAAAGGTTATTTTTTCTATATTATCATGAATGAGGATTTTTTTTGGATTTTTCTATTAGAATTGAAAAAAATTTATCTTAACCTAGTTATCATGACTTTTTTTATCAAAGGAATTGCATGGAATCCTTGGTGATATCCTACTAGAAATTTTCTCTCACACCATGTATCCACACTATTATGTGTGTGTGTCTATAGTTTTCATGTTTTATATAGGTTAAAGGTTGTATAATTTTAGATTTATTATTTTTAACTAGGTCTAATATGGTGAATTGGGATGTAGTGAGAAACCATGTCTTGTGGGGAGGTGTTTAGTGATTTTATTTAGTTCATTATTTTGTTTTGTTTTGGGGGATTTATGTATCATCCAAGACAACCTCCTACTTATTTTTATTTTTTCAAGTCTTTTATTTGTTATTCATCTTCTTTGGATGATGTATGGAGACATGAATGGGTTGAATCATTATTATTGGTTATGAATTTTGTTGGTTTATTTATTTATTCTAGTTCTACTCATTTAATGATTCTTGGAGATCCAATGTATAGAAAATCCTTGTTGGGCCTTTGGTGAAAGATCAATTTTTTGTTAACTCTCATTTGAGGGTGAAATCATTACAAAGAGTGTTTACCTTGATGTTAAAGCACTTTTTTCCTACCCATGTGTATCGGGAATTCCCTTTGGTCCTAGAGGTAAAATAGGTTATTTGAAATGGTGGGTTATAACAAGATAGTTCATTACAATCTAGTTTTATGAAAGAATCATTATAACACTTCATAGGGACTGTTCTCCCACCACATAGGCATGAATTTTAGTGTGTGTAAATATAGTCAAGAAATCCATAAGTATGATTTTATACTTCATAAGGATGGCTAGCTTCTTTGATAAAAAATAGTCTTAGTCAGCCTAATACTAGAGGAGATCAGGATAGCCACCAAGAGGAAGCTAACCAATATCAACCACGACACCTGGAATAGGTGAAAATAGAGTAATTCCAATTTGCTTTGGCTCTATCATAAAGAGATCACACACATAAAGGGTGTAAAATGGGTGAAGAGGAAAGAACCACTATTTGGGGCATCATGGTTGACTCTTGGAGTAGGGTAAACCCAACTTATTTTCATATTGAACATGGGGAGAACTCAAGTTAATAAACAAGATACCTCCAAAAAAATTATTTGATGTTGGAAGAAGTTCAATTCAGGTATTGTATAATTAAATGATCATTAATAAAGATAATTGAAATAATTTTTTCTACGATGTCTTCCTCCCAAAGTAGGTTGCATACCTCACTTGAATTTTCCACTCCTAGTTCCATCATGTTCCCTTATTCTATACAAATGGACTACCATGGAATCACAACAATGATTTAACTACACCAATATAAAGACCATTTTCCACCATTTAAGCTAATGAAGAGTTCTTATCCAACTATATAAAGCACTGAAAATATCATGTATACCATGATTGAATGAGTTGACTATTGATTAATCCTCTATGAATTTGTGCGAGCATAAAAAAACATAAGTGATGAGGTACAAGCATGATATTAGCATAGAACACTCCTATTATGAATAGAGGAAGCTTTAGGACACCAATTTAGGGTTTTCATGAAGTACATAATGTGAAGATAATATATATTTTATCCATGAAATAAAGGTTTTAAATACGTTGGTCTCTTACATTGTGATATGTGTGGTCAAGGAAATTAAAAATGCAACATTTCCAAGATTTTAGGACAATATTTTGCATATTTTACCTCTGTGAGATCCACATGTAACTTGGAATGTTATTTTATATGGAAAATTGAGCATGATGATAATACATTATGCCTATAAATAAATATAGGGGTCTGTCTTTCATAGGATTTTAGTTCATGTCGGTGCTTTTTTAATGATTTCTAGTTCTATTTTTCTATAATCTTCTTTACTGAAATGTCTTATTCATCTTCTCTCACAATTTTTGTCCCTCATATATAGGGGTAAATTCCGTGGTTTTTTGGCGAATGAAAGAAACTCAAAATAAAATTATTTATTCATGGAATTTAATGATAAAAATATCTTTATTCTGTTTATTTATTTTAGTGTATAGCGATAGTGCATATTTTTTGACACAATTCTATTTGATTTATTTCTATTAATTGTAATGCTTCCTTTTTTGATGATCATCCATCTCAATGTAATCAATTTTTCCTATATATTGTGGAATAGTATAGACTGACTGGTGAAGATATTATTGATTTACATCACGTGTGTGAAGGCATTGGAGAATTATTGGGGTGACTAGGAAACACAAACCTGATATGATATTCAACGAGATAACTAAGAGTGGTTTACTAGACCACTTTGAAAACCTGGGAATTTGGACAGACTGAGTAGATATTTCTCTTAAGTTAAGCCTCACCAAATCAATTCAACTAAAGGTGAGAGGTGAAATTATTTTCAAACATCTCATTCATCAATTAATAATAAGGGGAGTCAATTGTTTGAAGAATGTAATAGAATTATAGTAATATAAACAACCTTTAGTCAATCACTTACCATCCATTTGATTTCAATCATCTTGTTTGATTTACTATTAGTTTTTTTTAAATCAAACAATCCAAAACACACTTTTTCCTAACTGAAAAGACATATTTTATTTTGAGAAATCCTCTTTGAAGATAACCTTAGGACGACACTATACTTCATTTTAAACTAGGATTTAAAAAATATTTTTCAAATACACTATAAGTGTTTTAGACATGTGAGGAGGTTACATCAATATTATATAAATAAATTTCTTCCTTATTAAGTTGTATGAGGAGGTTTCATCTGTAGGACCCCAGGACACCCTGAGAGGGGAGGGGAGAATCAGGGTGTCAAATTTTTCTTCTTAAAGTTGTGGATCTTGTTCCCACGTTGGTAGTATCTACTTAAACCTGTATGAAGGATATGATCAGCAATGATACATTCACATGCAGATAGATGACACAACTATTTTTACCTGGTTCACCACTAAGGGCTACGTCCAAGGAGAATACGCCGACAGGTTGTCGGTCGTACCTGAATCCACTATGCTTCAATAGCTGTAGATTACAATAGTTCGGGTACAGTCACTCTGTCCCAGGCTCACTGCCTTTACAAAGGTTCAATGATATCTCACTGCTTCCCTCGGGTCACTCCCATTGTCTCCCCCTGGCTCACTGCCGTTGGTGAAGTCACACTCAGTTTATAGACGTGAAGGTCTCTTCAATAGATTTTCATTGAAGTCTTTGTCTCCTATTCAACATGATACTTTTCTTGCATCAGAGTCCTGAGTTGATGCTCTTTTGTATTCAACCTTTTACTTTAGTGCAATGACTGAATGCACTAGATCCCCTTGTCCCTGTTTGCCTGAATTACAATCAATTGTGTGATTGCTCAATAAATGATTCTCTGTTGATGTCCAAATTTCATCCACTGATGAATACCGCTTTTTCCCCTGTCCACTGGGCAAACAACCTTTGAAAAGGGCCTTCGCAAAGTACCCTACTTCACAAGGCTCCCAATTTTGGAAAGCTCAAACAAGTCTTCATAGAGCCCCTGCCTTTTCGCGAAGCTCAATTGTGAAGCACTCTCGCGATGCTCCAGCCTTTGCAATACTGGGCTATTGCGGAGCTCCTGCCTCTTCGCGAAGCTCACCGAGCCAACGCGGGGCGCAAGACTTTCGCGAAGCTAAAATAGCCGCCGCGAAGCTCCTCTTTCGCGAAGCACACTACCTTCGCGAGTGACCTTTGCAGACCGAGAGCACTCTACTTATCTTGAGGGGGTCGGCCTCTATTTATAGGCGATTCTACCGACCCTCGACCCTTCCGCGTGAAGTTAGCGCCACGTCAGCTCAAATCGCGATGCTCTGAAGTTCCCGCCAAAATTCTCTCAAAATCGCGAAGCACTATGGAAATTTTCCATTCACAGAGCTCCTCATAATCGCAAAGTATCACCGTCATCATTCCTTCACGCCTTCTCCACAAAGCTCCCTCGCAAATCCCTTCATCGCCGCGAAGCTCCCTTGCAAAGCCCTTCATCGCAGCGAAGCTCTCTAGCCTCTGCCATTCGCGAAGCTTGACGTAATCGCGAAGAATCACCGCCTCTATTTTTCTGGTCTTCGCAAAATCCAATCCAAGCATTCCATCTTCGCGAAACTCATGCCTTTTCCATATTAAATTATTATCTTCCTCGAAATCCACTATTTGCGATGCTCACCAACCTCCAAATTTTGGACCCCAAAAATTTGGCAAACACTGGAAAACGGTGCCACCTTGTATCTACTATTTTAGTCCACCTCCAGATCATCCATTCCTTTGTCGGTGTTCCATGAATAAAACATGGATCATTATCCACAGTCCTCAAACTCGACATGCCACCATGGAATCTCCTTTGTCAACAAATTTGTATGTCGTCTGTTTGCTTTGTCAACACGCATGATCACCTCAACAACACTTATTCTTGGTGATATGTATCCTTTAGCAACTCTTATGCTTTTATCACAAACTCCACTATTGTGATATGTATTCTTTGAAGGCATAGATTTACCATCATCATTTTCTATGACAATGTGATGTGCATGGCTATCTCAGAATTCCAATCCTTGCACGACCATCTTAGAATTCCAATCATTGGCACATTGTCTTCTTCATCAACCATCATGATCTGCTTCATGCAAACCATGTGATTCAATTCATCAAGTATTCTCATGCATGGTTCTCATGAAATCATGAGTAATTTCATGGTCTTCATCAAAACCCATGGTTATCATACAATAATGAGGAATTGCATTGTCTTCATCAAAACTCATGGTTCTCATGCAATAAGGAGGAATTGCATGGACATCATCCTAAAACTCCATTCTTCTTTAATCATCGTCAGATGGATCCTCATATGGATTACACCTCACATTCCTCATTGTTGTAAACAATGTATCAGCTTTGACACATGTTCTTTTGAACTTACGATCAGTACAACTATCGTCTGAATCACTATTCCTCTACTTCATCGGAGTACTTCATGATCTCCTTCATTTTGATCTTCCATTCCTCCATTTCATTGGAGAAGTTCTTGATCTCCTTCATTTTGATCTTCATTGACAACTATTGACAACAAAATTATACACAAAGTGGTTCCAACATCGTCAATGATTCATGGTGTAGATAAATTACCCCATGACTATGTTGTGTAAGGATCTTACCCCTATGTTATAGTGTAAGTATATATATTACCTCCTAACTAGGTATTGTGAGGAGGCTACTTTTTAAGAATGACATAAACCAAAAAACCCAACCTTAGTGTGACTCAAATCATGTATGGTCAAGCCTCATAGTGTCCTAGTAATCACAAAAATGCTTAAAAATATTCATGTATATCTATTTCATGAGTTCTTTTTATAAGTGGTGAAAATTATATAGATTCCATGTTATTATTGGTTTCGTTGGGTTATTAAAATTTCCTTCACAATAAATATACCTGAATGCATAATTATACCAGGATAACATTTTTGGTCCACTTGGTGGCCTTTTATTGAGTCATTTCTACACACACCCTGAATTTACACGTTATTATGTACATATAGATTCTAAATATCATTATTCAAGTAAATGAATTGGCACAATGTTTAAGGGTATATGGTCTTAGACTATTAATAAAAAATAATAAAATAAGTTCCATAAGTGATGCATTGTTTTTTATAGATCATGTCAACTTTGGATTTTTTTCAATTTATTTTTATATAATTCATCTTATCCATCATTATGGGTTATTTATTTATACATAGGAATGTTTTTTTATTATTATTTATTTATTACCTTTGATTTATATTAGTTATCATATATTGTTAGGTAAATCATGCTCCATGGTTATTTATATCTCTTGAAACTACTCGTAAACCTATAACGATCAAAGAACATACTTGAGGAAATATGGTGGTCTACATTGAGTCACACATCCATTCTCAAATTGGGATATTATAATATTTTATTTGGATTGTATTGTTCAATGATATATATTATGAACAAATAATTTTTTTCTATTGTCATATGGTGTCTTATTTTAAATGAACACATTGAATAAATTCTAAAATGAATTCTTCCTCATTTTTGTCTTGTTATCCTTTTATATTGTATCTCTTGTTTGATCAAATAGTATAATTATTTCAAGAACATTACTAAATAACATATATTTTAGAATTAATGAAGGTTTTCTGTTATAAGATAATCACGTAGTTACTAAACCATTATATTAGAATTATGTAATTTTTAAAAAATTAAATTTATTTGAATAATTGTTATTTATTATGTTTTTTTGTCCTAATATATAGAACATGTTTTATGTGTTTAATAATAGATACTTTTAGTGTTATATGAAAAAAATATAATATTTTTTTGTGAAAAAATAGATATTTAATAATTAAAACATATGTTATTTCAATGTTTTTATTAAATTTATTAAATTAAAACATATGTATTATGTTTATTTTGTTCTCTAATTTTTGGAATTTATTGTTTTTTAAAACAATTAATTTTTTATGTGATATATTTTTTAAAATAAATTCTTTTTTTACATCAATTCATGTGATTTGTAAAAATATTAACAAAATTTATTTATTGATTAAGAAAATATTTTTTTTAATATTCAAATGTGACATTGTAAAAATATAGAAAAATTATTTTTTTATAGTACTTATCTTATTAATTTTTTTTAAAAAAAATATGTTCTTTGAAATTTTTTTATAAATAAAACGTTTTTTTTAATACATGTGTTTGAAGAAACATTTTTTGTTTGAATCGAGGATTTATTACCTATTTAAATCATGCAAAATTTTCTATATGAAATATTTTATAAAATAACTAGTGAGATGAATTTTAATTCAATATTATAACATATATTCTATAAAATGTATTGAAAACATGAATATTGTTTTTTTATTATCTTTGTGTTCTTTGAAATGTTATTATAAATTTCTATGTTTTAGTGGATTATTAAAACAATTTTAATATGATAATAAATTATATATTAATCTTTATTTTTTATGTTATGACTAGTTCATATCAAATAATTTAATTAGAAGTTTGGTAAATTAAGTAATTTGAATTTAATAATTATTAAATAAACATATTTTAATATAGCTAGATCAAATTTGATGTCATGTTAATGTTTATTCTTGGGGAATATTTTATCGATGATGTTGAGTTTAAATGGTAAAAAATTTATAATAATTTAAATTGGTTGAAATTAATGTTAAGTGTTATTAAGTGGATATTAAAATTTTAAGTTTATTATATTCATGTGTATAATTATTTAAAGTACATTAATATATGTCTGTGTGAGATAATAAGATATATATATATATATATTTCATATTTTTATATAAAAATATGTAAATAAATAATTGGGTAACCTAATTTTAAAATTAAAAAAACATTGAGTCGAGCATTGGGTTCCTAAAGTTTCTAGAGTGGAAGGAAGGGTCGGTTGTTTATGATCTTTCCCCTTCACAGCACAAACTGGGGATTTCACCCCTCCTACCTCACCCCTTCTAAATTTTTATTATTATAACATATCCCTTATTGATATTCATTTTTAATACATAAATCCATGATCCATGAATTGCATTCAAATCCTTATGATGAGTTAAAGATATACCCTAACATTTTGTTTTATGTGTTCATTGGATTTGGGGTGTTATGTATTGAGTCTTTCATTTTAACTAATTTTTTTGGGATATTTTAATTCATTTCATTCTTACTTCATTCAAGAGGTGATGTTTTCAATGAGGTTTAAATTTACTTTTAGGCAGGTGACATAACACCTTTCGCGTATTTTGTTTGTGTGAGGGGGTTTGTGTTAGAGATTCAGAAAGGTGTGTCAAGTGCAGTTTACCCAATATGGAAGTTTATACAATCGAGGATGAAAATAAAATATATATTATGTCTATTTGAATTATCATTGTCTTTACACTCATAGAATAATTAATTTTGTATCATATATGAATTTAATAAAATAACTTAAATAAAAAAATTAAAGCCATTTTTGTTTATTAGAATATTTTAAAAGTTGAAAATAAATAAAATTATCATTTATAAATTATTTTTATCGTTATATTATGTTAAATGTTTTAAATATTTAAAATAATATTTTTTTAAAATATCTTAATTGATTTATTTATGTAAATTTGGTTGGGAATTAAAATAAAAAATAAAAAATTCCCTATTGTTTGACTATTACTTTTTATAAGATGCTAATATGATTTACAATTTATAGTTGATGTAATTTTCTAATTTATATTTTTTTGACATATGTTGATTGTGTTTGTCATGTTATATGTGATTATATGATTATAGATAAAAAATCCCTATTTATTTATTCAACATAGTGTGTTTTTTCAGTCTGGGAATATGGGTAGTAATACCAATCAATAGGTTCAACATAATTGACTACAACATTGTTCTTGTCTAATATATTATAACCCCAATGATGCTGGAAAGTGAAAAAATCATTATTTATCCCATGCGTATGGTCATAAATAATTCTAATCTGGGTATTTTCTCTAATAGTATGAAATAGATATGTTTGTAGATTCTAAAGTCATTAATTTTCCTAGGAGTATTACCATTGATGATGCTCTCCATCGTTTTTCCCTCTAAGATGGAATCTCAATGATGCTAACCTCAACACATCGTCTCTAAGAAAACTATACACCATGAGGTTGGTGTTATAGTGATCTAGTTAGAACATGATTTATGGTGTTTATTTTTTTCCCATATCTATGATTTTTTTAAAACTTTTTCAATGTCATGTATAGTTCACGGGTAGTTTCATTGGGTGTTATATGTGTGTATCTCTCACCACATTGTACCAAAATGTATGAGAATTTCATTATAGATATTTAAGGTTTAGTGGTGACTTAATATTGGGTATATTATACTCACTCTCTTCATATAAAATTAATGGGAACATATATTTTATTTGTCATGATATGAAAAAGGTGAAAGGGTTTGTGGTTTATTTTCAATTAGGACAATGATAACTTGTGGATCAGGTGGATACCAGTTGAAATATGAAACCCCCTTTTAACAATGGAGTCATTTTATAATTTTTAGTAATTCTATTTGGGTCATTTTGGGGTTACTTTTATTATCATCTATTTAATGAGAAATTTTACACCTTGTGTGACTCGTCTATTATATTTCACGGTTTATTAGTGCTTTTTATATTTATTTATCATGTGTAAGATGGTTGATTTTAGTATTTCAAGTTTGTAGATTAATTTTCGATTATTTTCAAATAAAACATTCCTTAAAATACTTATATTCATATTTAGTTAACATTTTTTCATGTAAATAAATAAAAAATCAATTGCCAACAATTATTAATAGCACTAATTATTAATTCTAACTCTTTAGTGATAAAACAATGCACTTGAGACTGTGTGATGGTACAGGTCAGATTCCATGTATCCCAAGTTAGGTTAAAAGAGGCCAGTGGATTATGAATATGATTTTATTTATTTCCAATAATTATGGTTTTTAATATGTGATGGTTGTTAATTAAGAACCCAATAAATGAATACATTGATGTACCCCATGATTAATGGAGTGTTTCGGGGGAAGCAAAAGATTAAAGAACCCACTAGGTTGAAAAATAGCTTATTGTTACTTTGGATAATATGTGTATTTTTTTTAAATTTTATATTAAATATTTATTTATATATTGTCAATTAATATTGAAAAAGGGAAGAAGCTACTGGTTGGATTTTTGGAATATATATTTATATAAATGGATGCAGCTTATATTTATGATTATTATGGAGAAGGAATTTATAATAATCAATGATGGGTGATATTAATGGTAGATGAAAGAACTAAAAACTAATAAAGTTTGAATAATTTTTCCTTTTAAATTATTGAATATTTGGTGGCTGAAAGAATGATTTGGTTTATGAGTTAAAGTGAGTATTCAACCTTATGTTTTTTGAATGGGCATGTTTTGAATGTTTCATTTAGATTATGGTGAATATTGAAGAATTTGATGCTAATTGTAGAGTTGAGAGAGGTATTGTATTAATATAATAGTTAATTAATGAACTAATATTAAGGATATCAGATTAATATAGTGTTCAATTATTAAGGTAGCGAATATCTATTAAAACACACAAGTACATTACTTATATGTATTATATGCTATGGGAATTGTGTTTAAGATATTTAAAAAGATTTAATAAAATTATTAAGTCATTTAAGCTATTTTGAGATGATATGGAATAGCTAGACATTTACATAGAAAGTTTGAAGATGTTTTGAACTAAGTTATAGATGTTTTGAAATTCTGATTTGGAGTTGAATATTTGAAAAAGGAAAAATTATAGTCCCTCAAAATAGGATATTGGAAAAGTACTGGAGTTCAATATGATACATAAAATTTTTAGTTTGATATATGATAGGTATATGTTAATTTGTAATATCATCCAATGTATACGAAAGTGTAAAATTACGAGTTCATAAAGAAACACATAAAAGTAATGGTTTCACTATGATATGCATAAAACCTTGAAGCATATTGAAGATTAATCATGTGATATATAACATCCTATAAATTATACATAATATTCACTCTAAAGTTTTAGGTTATAAAAAATATAAAGTTCAGAGTACATAATAGAATTCTTATCTTCCAAAAATAATACAAATAATAACTATTTTTTATTAGAGATTAAATTGATTGAAAAATATTAGAATTTTAGATATTTAAATTCAGATGAGTTGTGTTGAACTTAATAGTTTAAATATCACGATGAATTATGGATTAATTTTTTATTCAATGCTATGATTTCAGTGATGATATTTAAAGGAGAATATTCGTCATATTATCATGTTCATGTGGATGGTGATAAATGATGTGGTTATTTGTGGAATATGATTCGAATATTCTTAACAGAAAAGGAATGAAGTCATGGGGAAGAATCTCATCTATTTAGAGTTAAAGATTGATGATGATGGAAAAAACCCATGTGATATATTGAAAAATCAAATAGGATTATCATAGGTTTAATTTAAAAAAATCTATATTTCAAAATTATGGAAATTGTTCACGAGATCATGATGGTTAGTATATAAAGAGAAGACGATGATGATGATGAAGAATAAGAACAATATAGAGAGAGGTAAAAAAATCTAATTCTAAATATTCTATGTTTCATTGAGAATTGAGATTGAGATATAAGTCATCTATATACAACCTGAAAGATATATTGAGAGTCGGATAATACAATAGTATATAGGTTCTTTATAATCCAACACTAGTTCTACTAGTGATCTTAATTGTTTAAGAATATTGAGAAGTGATAAGAAAAGAATACCAACATTTTGTTTCTACTCGAATCTCCATTGGTCATTAAACTTCTTGATTGAAGAGGAAGAAGATGGCATTGAAGATTTTTATACATCCTTTTATTGACCTTTTTTATGTTGAGATAAGACTAATGTGAATACTATGTCATTGAGAATCAAATGGAAATCAAAGTCCTAGAGTTGAGGGAAAAAAGATATTAAACCATGATATTGTGATATCCACTATATTCTAGAATATATTGTTCAAGATAGTAGTTAGTAGGACCATTATAAACTTGTGGGAATTGATATAAAGAACTAGTCATAATATTAAATGTATTTTATGATTTATATTTGGGTAAATTATAGAAGCATCCTTGTGTGTACTCACTTTATGATATTAGTAAAGAAGGTGTGTCTCAAACATGATTCAAATACAAAAAGGACGTTTCCACTGACACTTAGTGTGGACCTTACAAAAATATTATGTGTTATTTTTTCTTTACATTCTCATTAGCATACAGTGTATTTGTGTTTCACGATTCCTATGATATCCATTCATCCTAATGGGTGTAGAGGTTTGAATAAGCAATGTAAAAAATTGAATTCGGTAAATATAGGTTCATAATGATTTCTGATCCCTCTTATTGTGACTGGAAAAGATAATTGGGAACTATAAGAGGTATTAGAGTACAAGTTTCTACTTCTTATTGGATTTATTTTTTAGTTGTTTTCAACAATTATATATGAAGTTATGATTTGAAGAATTTTATGCGTTCATTTTCAGAGAAAACATTGAGTTCAAATCTGAAAAGACATTGAAAAACTAGAAGAAAAGGGATGTTAAGAAGCTAAGAAAGGTCACTCTTACAATAAATGAGAAATAGGATCAACCATTATATAAGGTAATCCAATTGGTGATTTATCTGTTATATATACTAAGAATTATCCTCTAGGATAATCTAGTTCAATTTTTGAATAGCATGTGCTCATTTAATCACTTGGTGGACTTTACTACAATATAAATGATTATTTGAACAAATTATCTCTTCAAGTTGTTGAACATATATCTGAGTTCATCAAGGTTATACAGGATGTGAAGTCATAGTTAGAGTTGGAATCTGATGTAATATAATAATGCACTAACAATAAATTTGTAAAAATTTAACACTCACATCAAGAATGTTTAAGATAAAGAACAATATCCATTAGTTTATAAAAAAAATACTCATTATCTAAAGAATTATTGAAAAAATAATATTATGATAAAGATGATATTGATAAGTATTTAAGGAAAAGATTCATTAATTGGATTGCTTCATCATTTTCAAATATTATCAATTGGATATCAAGGATAGAATGATGAAGGAGGTTGAATATTATTTTAATGAAAATGGTAAGATACATGAAGAAAAAATGCAGATGATAATGAAATAATGGTAAGGTAGAATAATATTATTTGAGGATGATAAAAATAACCTCAACATAAAGTTTCTTGAGTTATAAGTCAAACTGAGAAATATTGATATAACACGGGCTAAGACTTCCTAAGTTACTGAAAGTAAAGGTGATGTCATTAGAGTTTTTAATGATAGTATTTCTGATAAAAGATAATAAATAATTGGAAATAAGGGGTTGAAACTATTAGGATATTTATCTACAGAAATCTTAAATAAAGAGGTGACCGTTCTTCCAAAAAAACCTTGTTTACACTAATTATTTTTTCCATAAAATTGAATATTACATTTCAAAATTTGAACAAGTATGGATAGAGAAAAAGTATGAGAACAATTCCACCAAATAAAGGGTATATTTGAGAAAAATTATGCATTTTGGTCCCCAAAAGTATCTCATAATAAGAGTTGTTCATCTAAAAACAACAAGTAAATAAAGTTTCCCAAAATATGCTTAAAATAAAAAAATCATGTTCTGTTGGTTATTGTTGTTGTTGTAAAATATTTGGGTATGAGACCACTGATTGTGGGAATAACATGTTAATTATTGGATAAAAAATAAGTCCTATATTAAGTGGGGGTGGACCTGATTTCAAGAGATATCCTACTACGATGAAGTAAAGTACACACAAGATAGAAGTGAATATATTCATAAAAATAGGTTTGACAACTTGGAATATTTATATGGAAATTCAAAAAATATTATCATTGTGATGAAGAGTGATAGTTCATGCCATCCAAGAATAATTCATATGTTATTTATTAAATCAGGACACAAAACCTACTAAAGAACAATGGTGTGAAGGTGAGTTCACCTTAGGATGTAAGAAAAAGTAAAGTATTAAACAAAACACACCCAAAAAGAATGTTGATAATGATACTAAATTAATGAACAGGTGATTATATTTGGTGATAAAAGGCCATATCATGGATCATTTCAAGTAAGTCATGAACATTAGTGATAAATATGGAAATCTAGAGCAATAAAGAAAAAACAATCCGATAAGGAAACGAAATTAGTAGTCTGGTGGAAGACATATATAAAGAAGAATTAAAATTTCATGAGAGGTTATCAAAATAGGGTAACCCAAACACACTTGAGAAGCTATATGGAAGATATAACATATTCATTTTATTTCAATGTATGAGATATTTCATTTCTATAAATTACTATCCTATCCTTTGGTTCTTCACGGTTATGTGTCATTAGGTGGTTGGTTTTTAAGTTGAAATGGTGTGATAATTGGTGGTTGAAATAAATAGGTTAGGATTGGCCTTTGGGTGGATGGAAAAGTGACACTAGATGGATGATAGAACCCACTGGCCAGCTAGTGGGATTCTATCAGGTCTATATAATTTTGAAGAACCCATCATATTGGTAGTGGTGTTCTATAGGCTAGCTAGTGGTGCGGAAATATCCTAGGTGGTTCTACCCACCACATTGGCTAATCAACGTCTAGTCACTAGCCCACATGTGGTTACACCAGCCTACCGGTGAGTCCCACCATCTCTTCGGTGTGCCCAGTCTAGGGGTGTATTAAGTTAACCCCATTGGTTTTTATTCCACTCATATTTCCAACTTATTTATTACCAAAATATAACCCCTATAGCCCTATTCTGAATTTGAGACTTCCCCCTTGGACCCTATATATTTCACCTGAATATCCTATTCCTCCTTCATCACTAGAGTGATCTAATGAACCATAAATAGTGAGTTTTCTCTTGATCCAAGCCAAATCCTCCTTCCTCCTACTGAGATTTTCATTGATTTGTGTTAGATCAATGTTTTCCATGAAGATCCAATGATGCTTTCTATCTTTATTCTTAGATTGATGGTAGATCTAGTGTGTTGAGTATTGTTCTTGATCAAATAAATATCTACCTTAGAAAATAATCATTCAATGGGTAATCACTTAGGAATTATCTTCCTAGACCTCTTTTTGATAGTAATATGATGATATAAACTTAATTTATTGACAATTCCTTTGTAGATTGGTGAATTATTCAATGTGTTAATGATAATCCCTCTTGACAAAAGGTATAAATATCAATAATGGAAATGTTTCCAATTAAGACATTATAGATAAATCATCATGAGACTTTATTCATATTGAATATATTTTCCATTGATGGATTGTTAATGGATCAGTGTTTGCTGGGTAGTACCAAGTCTCTCTTCTAGAATTAAGATGAATTCATAATACATTATTTGAATGATAATGGATCTGGAGAATTGGAATTCCATTCTTTGATATAATTTCAAATTGGATTTATTGATGGAAATTTTGAGGTATATGATTCTATAATTGCCTTTTTAATATGAAATATCCTTGAGACACACCTTAAACCTACTTCTTAAACTAGAATTTTGATTTAGTAATCCTTGATGTGCGAGCTACCTCTCCTTCAGTGCACTACAAAATTCAGTCTTCATTCCTTGATGTAACTTATAGTTCTTCATCAAAAAACCTTTTTATGTTTGGGTAAAGGCCTCTTTTTTATTAAAACAAAGGAGCACTTTTTATTTGGGTAGGGGAGACCCATTACATGGACCATAGGACCAGTGGGAATTAGCCCATTACTTGGCCCTGGAGGCCCATATTTTTTGGCCCAAAGGACCTCTAATGAATAATACTACTATAGTTACCTCCACCACTATAGTTCCTGCAATAATTCCCACCACCACTATTGTATCACTTTTTCAATAGTTTTTTTCCTACTAGAATCCCTCTATAGTACTAATACACTGTTTGTACAGTATCCTATGATCAATAGATTTTGAACCCCCCAACCTTGATGTAGTATTATATGGTTATTAACACTAATCCAAAACCATACTACATTCATTCATTAATAACCTTGATGATGGAAGGTCCTTAATAATTTAGTCTCTTGAATTCACTCACTCCATTACTTTCATGTCGTTATGGTATAGATTCCTGATTTTTCTTGATCATGTTTGTTTGTGGGTGAGTGTATAGCTACGTGATCACATACGATGTTTGATTCCATGAGTTTTCTAGAGTATCATTTTACCATGTTTAATGATGACAAAAAGTTGTTATACATTTCTACTATATTATCATGATGATATGATATACTTTTCCTTGAATTATTTACCCTTATAAGTGTGTTATCATGCCTTTAGAGGATTGTCTTTGTATTCGTGATATGTGGACCATTATGGTATGATTCCTCATAGATGGGGAATGCACATAACTTGTGGTGTTGATGGAAGTAGTCCCTCACAAGGGGTAAGATCGTGTTATTCTTATGGCCTGACCAAACCACGATACTATGAGTATACAGAGTAACATTTCATAACACAATGCCTTTTAGATTCCATGTAAAAAGTTGAACCTATGTTATGAGGATGTTTAGTAACTCGTTTTCTTGCCTTATTTCTATATTTGATCACTTCTGACATCCTATCGTTTTTATATTTTTCATGGAACCAAATATGGTTTTATTGGAGATTTATAAAGGCTTAGTTAGAAAAAACAAAATGCTCTTCATGTGATTTTATTTGTTTAATGCTTGATTTTACATGTATTATTATCATAGTACACACATATTATACATGTCGATGTTTTTAAGGATGAATTGGTGGTTTCCTACTAGATTTTATTTCTCACACCATGCATGGGCACTGTGATGTGCGTATAAACTTCATATATAGGGATCTAGGTAAGGGAAAGGGGCCATGGTAGATGTTTGACCCAAGAAACATATACTTAGCAGTAGTACCAATACATACACAAAATGATTCTACAGTTTTATTTATTTACTTACCTATTTTCACTTATACATTGTTTTTTCTAGCCATAATAGAAGCCCACTTATGTTACCTGTATGAATATTATTTAATTTACATAGTTTCTACAGGATTACAATTATTATTATATTTTTTATTATATTATTTTGGTTAATTATATATTTGTCAAGGATATGATACTGGTGGTATATTCACCCCTCTAATGGTGTTTGGACCCTTGCTGCTAGTCGACATCCTCTTATATATGGGGAGGTATGCATGAGGTCATGTGACTCTCCATATCAGACCTAGTGGTTTGTGTTAGGGTGTTACAAAATTATATTAGAAGATAGTTTCCTTCCATTCTTTATAACTAACTTGGGATATGGTACAAAGGGGATAGGTTATATGGGACTCGGGTAAGGGATTTTCCATGTTACTAGCCAACTCATGTGTGACAGACCATTGGTTTGCCATTAATGAGATTAGTGGTATATCTTTATGGGGTTTTAATTTGTGTTCATGAATCATGACTAGGTAAATATGAACAATTTCCATATATATACCTATTATTATTCCACATATTAGTTCTTTAATTTAATTTCCTGATTTGTGCTATCCATTTGGGATAGAATTTTATTCTTTATTTTTTGATATATCTATTTACATTATTTTTTGTGATATATCTATATTTGAATTAATTATTTGAACCTCATAATGTTTTTATGTTGTATATATTTTACTGTGACTAATGATCAGGGATGAAAAACATCAGTTAGTGTTATGAGGGTTATACCTTGGGTTGTGGGTAGCCTTTTAGGGAAGCCTTTCTGTGATATCATATACTATTTTGGATCTAATTTTAATCTTCTAAATGTTTCCCTTTATGATATAGAATATTCTCCTTGTAGACGAATGATGGAACCACCAGATAACATGGGATGGGGTGATCCTGGCAGGCAAGACACACATGTTCCACCACCTGTTGTGAAGGAGGGTACTACAGACCATGCTCAAAAACCTGCTCCAGTAGCATTGGTTGTAGGTCCACTCTAGCTAGGAGTCCTTCAACATGTTCTTACCCAGGGTGGAGGGGAATTGAGGTCTATGGTTGACTAATACAAAGACTTCCAACTCCAGCATCCACCATCCTTCCAAGGCACCTGGGAACTACAGGATGCAGAGGACTGGATATGCATCATTGAGGGTTTTTTTAACCTCATTAAGACACCTAAGGATGGGAAGGAGAATCTTGCAGTGTTCATGCTACTGGGACCCACAAGGAGGTGTTGGGGCATGATTAATTGGTGGTCCAATAAGAGTGTATCTCTAGGAAGACGTTCAAGAACATATTCTTTAGGGAGTTTCACCAAATAGGATAAAGCATTACTGAGTGCAAGAGTTCACGGAGCTACATTAGAGTTCCATGATAGTATCCACATTCTCTTCTAATTTTACATAGCATTTTTTTCTTCACTCCAATCTGGAATCAATGCATTGAAATCCAGGATGTTAGAAATTGGACTTTATCCCAACATGAAATGATAGGTTCAGAGATTCAACCTCATGACATACCTATAGGATCTATATAAGTCCTTGAACATTAAGAAAGTTCTTAAAGAGGAGTAGGTTATTGGTTTTCTTCTACCATTAAGCACATAGGAGTGTGGTCCTCCTACGGTTATGGTGAGCATCTCCTTTGGTAACACAAATAAGAAGACTAGAGATGTGTAGTAGAGTTGTGGTATCCAGGTGGAGAAGAGTATGAAATATCCAATCCCTTCAATAGGATCCCCATCGTCATTCAACTATGGCATGGTTGGGAATCATCATAGGTTTTTCACAGTACCTTAGAGAAAGTATTAGTAGTGTGTAAAGTCATAACATCTTCCATAGTTTTCGTCTAGGGTTTCAAGGTCTAGTTTCCACAATGGTGAAGAAAGGATGTGATCTATGTTTAAGGGATACATCAATGGTCCTTAGTATTATACCCATATTATAACGAATCATCTGATTTATATACCTCAAGGATGGGGTTATAGATCTAAGGCAGGTCTTGTATATATAGTGAATCAGACACCACTGGATGGTGTTGGGAGACCATATATGGTATGAGGTGCGGTTTTGATCACCTCTACTTTATCCACTACCTTTCCTGATACTAATTCTTTTCATTCCTTCATATAATCACAATTTGATACTGGACTTGTCTTCCCAATAAAGTTTTCATCTAAGTTACTTTCCCTTTATGAGTTTTTGGGCACAAAAGTGGACCATCTATATTAATTGGCAGAGTTTCTTATAGTCATTTTTTATTATAGACATCTATGGGACTTTATAATTATTAGGATGATGAGTTTTGATGTCATTATAGGTATGGACTGGCTAACTATCCTATAATCTTTCATTGATTAATATAAGAGACATATATCATTTTTATCACCCAAGGGAGAGATGTTATTGATGACAGAAGAATGGGAGTTGTGAGTAGGTAGAGTTGTTCCAAACTTGATTCAACTCAACATAATCACAACACATATTTTGGGCTTGGATATTTTAGGGGGATCAATGGTGGCCCCATCATATTTTACTCTAACTGTGGATCTATATCAGGACGTATTTCTAGATGAATTTATAGAAATTACCCCTAATATATGATTTGAATTTGAGATAGATCTTATTCTGGTTCCAAAAACCATTTTAATACCCCCTTATTTTATGGAATCAGTTTATTTAAAAGAACTCATGGTATTGGTTGAATAACATGTGAAGAATAATTTAATAGGCCAAGTACTTCAATATGGGGTTTTCCAATTTTTTCATCAATAAGGTCGATCGTATTCTTTGAATCTATGTAAATTATGGGAAGCTAAACTAGGTGATAGTGAAGAATATATATCCTTTGCTCAAGATCGATGATGTTTTTGATCAATTATGGGGATCCCAGGGGTTCTCTAAGATTGAACTTATATCGGGTTATCACTAGTTGCAGGTTAGAGAGGAGGTTATTCTGAAGACGGAATATCAATGTAGGTATGGGAAATAGAAGTATTTAGTGATGCCATTTAGACTGATGAATATACTATCATTTTTCATGGATCTCATGAACAAGATATTACACTTTTACCTTGACTCATTCTTCATGGTATACATTGATAAAATTTTCAACTACTCACCAACCTCATTGCAGCATGCTAGGAATGTTTATAAAATCTTGAGTACACTTCAATTATATCAGCATTATGCCATGTTTTTGATGTGTGTATTTTTAATTCATGAGGTGAAATATTTGGGTAATGTGGTGTATGAGACAAGTATAACTAAAGAACCAAAGAGAGGGGACAATATCATGTTTTAGATATACGCTCAAAACATGTTTTATATAAGGATCTTTCTAATATTAGATGGATATTATTGATGTTTTATCCAAGACTTCTCCCATTTATCAACACCCATGACTATATTGATAAAGAAGTGAGTGAATTTATTTTGATTGGACCATTGTGAAGATTCATTTCTTGAGATGGAGAGGAGGTGTAATATAGTTATAGTATTAATCCTTTCTAAGCTACGGATATGATATGTTGCATATTGTTATACATCATGACTCAATTTGGGGGTAGTACTAATGTAGATGGAATGGGTAGTAGCTTATGGGTCATTTCAGTTGTGAACCCATGAGCAGAAATATCCTACCCATGACTTATAATTGGAATTCATGGTCCATTATTTGAATTATTTGTGACACTATCTCTTTTATAAGAAGTTTGTTTTCTATATATATCACAAGATCCACTATTACATCTTCACAAAATAAGACCTAAATATGAAGAAGAGAAATTGGGTATAGTACCAACAAGAAGTTTTAATGGAGATAGCCTGGGAACTAGGTAAAGATAACTTCATTATATATTCTCTTAGTTTTAATACATTGGTATCTCAATATCTTGGTGAATTAACTTTGGAGGAGTAGAGACTCCTAATGATCTTGGTGGACAAATAGAGGATTGATTCTTCATAGAACTAGGGATCAATAATATGTTATACTTTAGGGATCATATCTTCTCTATTAGACAATGTGATTGAGGGTTAGAAATACAAACTTAATTATGATATGATCCAAGAATGGTTATCAGGTAGTGACACAATACAGGGGTTGTCAATGTATGGTTACGATGTGATATTTATACATGGTAGATTCATATATATTAATCCCATCAGGGAAGAGCTAGTTATATACTTCTACAAATTTATGTAGGTGGTGAATACTAGAGTGACTATGATGTACCATGAATTCAGGAGATATTTTTGGTTTTTAGGGATGAAGAGGTACATTACTGGTTTCATTTATTAATTCTTTGTTAGTAATAGGATAAATGTCGAGTTTTAGTGTCTTGGTGGTTTACTATAACCACTTATTTTTTCCTTTTAGAAGTGGAAGGATTCCAGGATGTACTTTTTTATTGGGTTACATAAGACTTTGAGGACTCATGATTTTGTATGGGTGATTGGTGATAATCTAATGAAAGTTTTCCATTTTTTATAGATCTGAGAGACTAAATCAATATATGAGATGAGAAGTTTTTATATCTATTAGATTGTACACTTACATGGAGTTTCCTTGATCATTGTATCTAAAATAGAGGTATGTTGTACATTAGTATTTTAGTAGGTCTTGTAGAAGGCCTTGTAGACTCATATGAGATTGAGCATAGTGTACCATCCATAGAAAAATGGTCAACCAGAGGAGAAAATTTTAATATTGGAGGAAATTATTTGGGATTAAATCCTAGACTTTGTTGGAGCATGGAATAATTATATTCAGTTGGTTGTGTTTACATACAAAAAAATTTAACAAAATTTGATTTAGATGGAACCTTATGAGGTTCTTTATAAAAGTCCATGTCATTCACTAATTTGTTGGAATGAGGCTAGTGGGGAAGTTGATGTAGGGCCTAGTTTAGTTTAGGAGACCTATGATAGAGTATAATTAATTTATAAGAGGTTTATCACAACTCAAATAAATCAGTGATCATATGCCAACCAAAAGAGGAGGCATCTGTAGTTTGTTATAGGTGACTGAGTTTTCTTGAGAGGTACTCCTTTGTTAGGCCACTAAAGTCTTATAAATAAAGGAAATATATCCCTATGCTATATTAGAACCTTTGAGATCCCTGCAAAGGTTTTAAAATTGGTGTACTATCTAGATCTTCCTTCATGTTATCAAGGTATGGATGAAGTGTTTCATGTGTATCATCTTCAGTGGTAAGTACCCAATTCCACACTTTTCATCGACTATGAGGATGTTGAGTTAGAGTTGGATACATCATATGAGGACTTCCTAGTGAATATTTTAGACCTAAGTTAGAAATTACTTCAAGGGAATATGGTACCACCTATCCAGATTCTATGGGATCATGGAAAGATCTATGAGGATAATTTGTAGTTATAAGGTGATGTTTAGGCTCAATGGCCTGAGTTGTTTGACAATAACCATAGAAGGTAGTTCTCATGGGATATAATTCATAAGAGTGGGAGAATTCTAACAACCAAATTTCATTTCAAATTATATTATATTTTGAGTTTATAAATTACTCTATTACTCTTTGGTTATTTATGTTTATGGGTCAATAGGTGGTTTATTTTTAAGTTGAAAGTGTGTGAGAATAATGGTTGAAGTGAAGAGTGAAGGATTAGACTTTGGGTTCTTAGAAAAAATCCACTGACTAGCTAATAGAACCTAGATTATGGGATTTCAGTAGGTCTCTAAAATACTAAAAACCACATCAACCAGCTAGTGGTGATGAAAGAACCTAGGTTGTTCTTTCTAGCAAACTATCCAATCGGTGGTCAATAACTAACCCACTATTGGAGACACTAGTTGGCTGGTGTGCTGAGTCTTGGGGTGCATTAAATACACCCCACATGTTTTACTTCAACTCATATTTACACATTGTTTAATGCCAAAATATGAACTCCATGGATCTATTCTGAATTTGAGACACCCCCTTGTTCCCTAGAGATCTCTCATTCATCTCTCATTCCTCCTTCATGCTATAGGAAATTTGGTGAACCTTAAATGGTAATTTTTTATTAGATCCACGCATAAATCTTCATCCTATTTGTTATATTATCATGGATCTATGTCTGATCTTTATTTTCCACGAAGATCCAATGATGTGTACTCCCTTTCTTCCAATATCAATTGTAGATCTAACATGTTACCAAGGGTTCTTGATCAAATCAAGATCTCCCTTCGAAAATAAACATTCAACGGGTAAGCTCTTATGAATAGTCTCCTTATGCCTCTTTTTGATAGAGGATAGATGATATAACCTTAATCTAGTGATGATTCCTTGGTATATTGGTGATGGATTGAATGTGTCAATGAAAACCCATCTTGATTGAAGATAGAACTCTTGATAATGGTTATGTTTCAGGTAAGTCTGTATAGATTGATCATTATGGGACCTTATTCTTCTTAAATCTCTTTTCCACTAATGTATTGATGATGTATCAGTGTTCATTGTCTATACATATGGATCTCTTCGATAATTGATAATTAATTCATGATTTTTTATTCAAATGACAATAGATCTGACAAATTGGTTTTTCTTCCTTCAACATACCATAGAATTGGATCTGTTGATGGACCCTATAAGGTATGTGATTCTCAAATAACCTTCTTAACATGGAAGCTTCTTGAGTTTCGTTTTAAAACTCCTTGAACTGAAATATGAGTTTGGAATCATTAATATGAGAGTTATCTCTATATGGGTGCATGATATGATTTTTCTTTATTCCTTGAAGGACCTTGGAGTTCTTAATCAATAACCTTGTGTTATGAATTTCCTTAACAATCCAGGCCCTCATATTCTATTATTTTTCTAGTTTCAAATTATGATGTCATAGATTCCGGACCGCACTAGATGTTGTTTGCTTGTGGGAGTTTTTGTACCTGGTAGATAAAATATGATTCTTGATTCCATGAGTATTTCTAGAGTACCATGTTACAATGTTTGATGATGATCACCTATTGCTAAAAATTAATATTATATTCTCATGATGATATGTTATGATTTTCCTTATATACTTTACCTTGTTATGTATATTACCATTCATTTAAGGGATTGTATTATTATTCATGATTGGTGGAACATAATGGAATAATGACCCCTAGAGGGGGAGTACACATGATGTGAATCATTGAAGACGGTGGAAGCTCACATGGGGTAAGAGTGTGTTAGTGTTTTTTATACCAAAACAAAATTCAATAATGATTCTGATTAATGAACTATAACTTGATTCCATGGGAATAATTAGTAACATGTTGACTCAATGTCATGTGGATAATGAGTAACTTGTACAAAATCCTTTTGGATAACTATTTTCAATTCTAATATCTAATCATTTTTGTTTCCGTTATAGAGCTAAAGTAAGTACGATCAGGGGTTTCTTGTAGCTTAGTTAGTGCACAACTGCTTGGTATGTGATTATATATTTCTTATACTTACATTGATATTTATTATTATTATAGAATAAACCTATTATAAATGTGTACATTTGTTAAGGAAACATTTGTAGTTTCCTACAGGTTTTTATTACTCATACCCTCCATGGGAAGATAGAGATGAGGATTATTGATTACAAAGTAGTATCGAGATACACACAGGAGGATTCCATAGTTTTGTTTTTTTATTTAACTACTTTCACTTATTCTTTGGTTTGGATTTATACACTGGAAGCTTGGTTGTGTTACATGTATCATTTTTATGTCACTTATATAGTATCTACATGATTACTTTGATTATTATATTTTTTTATATTTTGTTGTTTATTTATATATTGGTTGAATAATATTATATTGATTATATAGTCTCTCCATTGATGGCATTTGGACCCTTTCTACAAGTTGGTAGCCTCTTGTATATGGGAAGGTGCAGATGAGGTCATGTGACTCTCTATCTTGGATTCGATGGTTGAGTTCAAGGTGTTCGAATAACCAATAAAGTCGAGAATGTTTCTAAAGAATGCATGATTATATTTCCATATCAATTGGAGATGGAAATAAATGTGGATAAGTATAAAATAATATATGTTATTTGCTAAAAGATTTAAAAAGGCTAATTATAAATAAAGATAAATCTGAATAAAGGAAGAATACAATAATTCCCAAGGATATTTATCTCTAGAAAATAAAATGAGGAGAAATCATGTAAAGTAATCATAAAGATAGATCTGAATTGAAAAGAGCTTCTAGGTTGAGAAGATATTATCAACCTTGTTTATCTCACTAAGAAGTAAAGAATAAATAACCTAATTCCTATATATTTGTGTCTTTTTCTTCATAGGGAATTGAATTTGGTGTGTATATGAAGATAATTTATGAGTATTCTAGAATAATACAACTAGAGTATTATCCACTAGGAAATGATATGAAAGGAATAAGTTTTTTCTATATTGAAACACTTCAATTGGTATCAACCATGATGAAGTAGATAAATGGAGTTTATAACTTAAAGGGGAGTTAGATAAATTGAGTAAAATTCTAGAAGAAATAATTTTGAATCTTGAAATATAAATTGTGATGAAAACTATCATTAATAATTTATGATTGATATATTTCCCATCCTTATTTTAGTGAAATCAATTATAATAATAGGGGGAGTTTTATAGATCAATGATAAGAAAAGTGAAAAAAATTTAGAAATATAAAGGTTATAATTTGAGTAACCTAATTGTGTTTGAATGTTCTAAATCTGTTTCTCAAGTTGATTTTATTAGATTACATGAAAGTATTATTGAATATCCCTTGGAAGGAAATATCTGATTTGGTATCACATACTAAACCATTTCCTAGAAATCTATGATGTCTAAGTTAATTTCTATTATTATTTATAATGAGAGAGATAACATAGAATTATCATTAATTAGTTCATATATCATTTCCTAAAGATAAGTAATTTTAACCTTCTCTCAAGTTTCTTGGGTTTCACATTCAATTATGGGGAGAAGAAGAATTTTTAGCCATTATTTGAGAATAAAAATGGGTATGATTACCCCTTACTCATGTACCTTTGTATTTATTTTCAATAAGTTGAAGATTAAATGATAACTACTAATAACATATTAACATTAATTTTTTAAAGGTATTTAAATCATTGAAAAAAAATCCAAAGGGTGTAGATTAAAGATCCCAATGGATTTTGACAATGATTGTATTTATTTTCAATAATTAAGGCTATCAGTATGTATTTTTTATGAAAACCACAATTAATGACAATATTGATGTACTCTGTGATTATTGAAGTGTTTCAGGTAAATGGAAAGATTGAGGAACCCAATGGATTGAGATACAACTTGGAGTTCCTATGGATTATATTTTTTTTATTGTATTTAATTGTATATTGAAGTTATATTTATATATAGACAGTAAATATTTACAAAGGCAATCAACTTATATATATATATAATGATTATAGGGAAGTAATTAATAATAATTAATGGTATGTTGTGTTAATGGTTGATGAAAACACTCTCAAATATAGATTTATAATGTTTGAAGATCTTAAAAATTTAAAAGCATGAAGAGTTTCTAAGTTAATGGATGAATCTAGTTTTTAGTTAAAGTGATTATTTATCCTTATATTTTAGGAAAGATCGGGTTGTAAAAGTTTCACTTGGACGGTGGTGAAGATTGATGAATTCGATATTGGGTGAAGAGTTGGGATAGGTTCTCCAATAATATGATAATTAACTAATGAGATATTATTGAAAATATTTTATTATTATGGATTTGATTAATTAAGGTGGTGGAGATTTATTTAAATAATCAATAAGAGTAATTATATGTTATATATTCATTGTGAATTGTGTTGGATAGATTTTTAAAACTATGAGAAATTATTGAAGTCATTTAATCTATTTTGAGATGAGTAAGAGTTGTTGTATATGATTAGAGATGTTTTTATGAATTTTTTATCCGAGATATAGAAGTTTAGAATTCATAGTTAGAATTTAAAATATGAAAAAGGATTACATAAGATCCCTCATGACATATTATTGGAAAAGTATTGGAGTTAAATATGATATATAATATTCTATAGATGATATGAAAGATATATTTGAGAATGTGTAATATCTCTCAGTGCATAAAAAATAATAAAATCATGAGTTCATAGTGAAATAAATAAAAGGAAATTACATAATATGATCCATAAGAAACCTCTTATTGTGTGGGTGATTAACCTTGTGATATGCAACATCACATTGATGATAAATAATATTCACTCAAATATTTCATGTTATGAATAAGATAAAGTTTAGGATATGTAAGATAAATATGAGCTTTCTAGAGTGATACATAAGAATAATTATTTTTTAGATGAGCTTAATTTTTTTGATAAAATATATGAATTCTAGAGATATAAATTCAAATGATGTTGTTTTAAAAATTAATGTTTAAATATCATGATGCTTTATAGATTAATTCATGATTCAATCCTATGATTTTGGTAATGAAATTTGAAAGATAACATTCTATATATGATCATGTACACATGGAAGTTGATAAATGATGTGAGTATATGTGGAATATTGGTTGAAGAAACTTAATAGAAAATTAAAAATATCATGTAGAATAAACCCACATGATCTTTCAATAATTAAATATTAGGGACCATGATAAAACCCGTATGATTTTTTGAGAAATTAATTGAGAATATTTAGTGGAATAATTTCAATGAATTTATATATTTTAAATTAAAATAGATATTCATGATATCTTGATTCTAGGTATACAAATATAAGAAGGATAAGAATAATTATAGGGGGAGAATTTGATACTGTTAAACCATAATATTCTATGATTCATTTAGAATTACTATTGAGAGAGAACTTGTCCATATATTTCCTTAAAGATATATTTGGAATCGAAGAAGAAAATAGTAGATAGGGTTTTTGAGAATACAACATTGTTTATGTTATAGATCTCAAGAATTTTATAATGTGGAGATGTGAGAAGAAAAAAATTAAAATGTGGTGTTGCCTCTATACTATTCATTATTCATTGATGTTCTTAATTATGGAGGAAGAAGAAAATGTAGAGGATTATACTACATATATATATATTTATCATTCTAATGATAATATGATAAGGATGTGAATGTTTTTCTACTAAGCATAAAATAGAAGTCTAATTCCTAGAAATTACTAAGAAGATGTTATATTGTGATGTTTTTATGTTTTTGAGATTCAAGAAGATCATGTTAAAGTGTAATGTTTAAATGACCATTGTAAACTAGAAATAGTCAGTATAAATATCCATTTGGGAGACTATAAGGATTTCAAGATTTAACTTCAGGTGTAAGGATAATAAATTTTCAATGTGTATTCACTTAATTATATTAGTAAAGCACTTGTTTCTCAAAATCATCCTAAATACATTAAGGATTAGTCACCCATATCAAGGGAAAAAACTTATTAAAATATCATGTGTTTTTCTCTCTTTACTTTTTCATTTCATATGGTGCATTTTTGTTGAAATATTCATATGAAATCCATTCATTCTAATAGGTTCAAAGTATAAAATAATTAAAGTGAAAAACAATTTGACAAAGATTTGTTCAAAAATATTCTCTCCACCTCCCAGTGGGACTCCACTAGATCACGAGACACAATAAGCTTGTTTCATTCTTGTTAAATACATTGAATTTTTTATGATTTTAATGTGACAATGAGTCTGGTATTTTTGTTTCGTACCTTGAGAGACATGTATTGTATTTAAATCAATGAAATGTGACTTTTTGATGGACAACTTTTGTTTTTTGATGGGATACAAAAAAGATATGTTTCATATATTTGTTATTGTGTTAAATTTCTTACCTCAAAAATTATGTTATATGATTATATTACTAAAAAATGAAATTGTAAAAGAAGTCAATATTTATATTGTTATTTTTAACTTTTCATGTTTAATGGTTTTTTATTTATCACTGAAATATATTTTATTTATTTATCAAGACTATGATATCAGTTTCTTTTTTAGGGTGATGTTAAATATCATTGTGTTATTTGATACTCAAAATGTTTTTTGTGCCAAGTATCTACGTTTTTATATATGTTATGTCATTGGATTTGGAAAATTTCATGTTTTAAAGAAAAAATAAACATTTTATGTATAAGATGGATTTTCAAGAAACTAGTGGAATGACTTTCATTTCAATATCAGAATATATGATTCGTAAAATACTTCAAAGGTACATGCATGTTGTATATTTTTTTGAGTATAATACATTTGATAATTTATATTTTTTAGAATATATTTTACTTCATGTTTTTAGTTTTCTCTAATAAAAACATAATTTATTCTATTTTAATAGCTTTAAAAAGTTTATCATTGTTATATGGTAGTGGGAACATTTTCATATTTATTTATTTATTTTTCTTGAAGGAAATAACATTATTAAATATTAAAAAATTCCTGAATTTTTAAAATTAAATTATAAAATACAGGTTATATTATTATTAACATATAGTTAACTATTTCATATGTTGTGAATCTATTTTAACCCATGTTATGTGATGTGAGTAATATTTTTTATAAGTTTGGGGCTGAAGTCACATTTTACTATTAAAGAAAAATAAATACCTCTTATTTTTTGGGTAGAGGGAGACCCATTACATAGCCCAAAGGCCAAGGGGAATGAAATACCAAATACAAGGCTTGAAATCCCTTTTTAACCAAAGGGCCCTCTAGTGAATACTATTGCTATATTAACGACCTTTTATAGTGTTGTCACTGCCCCTGTTCTGGCTATAGTACCTTTTTCACTACGGTGTCACTACCATTACAGTTCAACCACTTCTATAGTAACTCAAAAATTTCACCCCTAGTCAAAATCAATCCTAGGTATTTTGGATGCAAAGTAAGAGCATTTAACAATTGGGTATAGGAATATCGGAAATGTGTGTTATCTTATTATTTTCATTTTATTTATGATAAACTTGTTTTCTTAAACAAAAAAACGTGCATTATTGAAATGTATTACATATGTGAAACTTAAAACATGTTTTATTGAATACTATGTATTTTAAACGAATAAAAAGCTATTATAAAATATGTTATGTGAAATAATGTGGTAAAAAAATCTTATAATAAAACACATTCATTCAATGAAAATTATATGTGAAGTGTAATGTATCTGGTTTTTTTAAAAAATAGGCATTAATTCTTTTTATTCATAAAGGAGAAAATATAATTTATTATTAGCATATATTATGTGTGTTTTTTAATCCGGCCATGTAACACATGCTTTGTGATTATCAACATGTTGTTAATTTTTGTATAATTTTTGTGTCTATTTTAACATATGTTATATAAAATATATAATTTAAATATTTATATATTTTTCATAATATGTTTTGTGATATTTTTTCCAACATAAAACATGTATTATTGAAACAAAATAAATATTGGTAAAACATAACAAACTTGTGTTTTTGGGGTTTTTTAAGAAATATTTTTTTTCTGGTTTTTTTAATTTTTTTTAGCGAACGAATTATGTGATTTATAAATAATATAAAACAATATAAAATATTTTATTTTAAATAAAACACATCTTTTTACACCATTTTTATGATTAAGTCTTTTTTTTATTTGAAATTTTTTTTAATTTACTTTTATTTACTTCCAAATAATATAAATTTTTAATTTAATATAATATTTATATTTAATTCAAAAAATGTAGTTTTATTTTCTGAAAAATTGAATTTGAAATTTTTAAGAAGTTGATTATAAAATTTGAAAAATTTTATTGAACTAAATATTGTCGTTTTTTATTGTTGGATGCATTGATTTTTTTAAATTTTAGATGCTTATCAAAAATGGTTTTACACTATACATATTCCATAATTATTTAATTTTTTTCATTTAATTCAAAATTTGTTTAGTGGTTTTTGAAAAATAATAATAATAATAATATAAAAAAACTAATAAAATTAAAATTCCATTTAAACTTTTATTTGATGTGAGATCAAAAAATTTGGGTTTGATTCAATCCACATTTTTTAATTATGATTAATTAAGAAAAACAATATTAAACATTAAACACATAATTGTAATAACATAAATTTTAATTTATATTCATTCATCACATATTTGAAAAATATGTATGTTTTTCATGAAAATGTTATATTAAATAGAAATAATATTAAAATAAAATAAAAACTATTTTTAGTCCACGAGTCAAACAAAATTTGTGGAGGTCGGTCCTCTTACGTTAGTGATTGTTTTCCTCGATTCATTTAAACCCATTTCAAATGCTTAATAATTTTTACATCCTATATGAATAACGATTGGTGGGCCACAACTCTGAATCTTGGATTCAATAGGAACACTTGAAAATTGAGTCAAAGTCTATTGCTGATAAGATTAAAAGAATTAATTTATATTGTTTCTTGAAACTTTTAAAATTTCTAACAATAATACAGTTTTTAGATATTCTTTACTGGATTCCCTTCATGAGTAGATCACATGGGGGACCTTCATATTTGAGGGAGGGAATTCCATTTTTGTGATTATGTTAAGAAATGAAGAATACTTGGGTCATGTATAAGGATATTATCTGCTTGTATCTTGTAGAATCCCTCCCCCAGATTTTTCAAATGACCCTCAAGACAGAGACTATATGAGCTCAAGAACACCTCCCTGTAAGTCAAAAGCTACCAACTAGCAATAAGGTTCTAAGAAGTGATAGTGGTAAAACTATACCCTCATTAAAAAAATATACAAATTTACATAATAACAATGGAAGAAATATAAATAACAGTAACGACATCGAGACATAATATAACAATTTAATAAAAATGAACATTTACAATTCCATTCAAGTCATAAAATAGCTGATAAGGTCAGTCATAGTTCGATCATACACAAATGAGTCCAAAATTGAAAAATAAAACCATGATCAATACTAAGGATCCACCCAGTCAAGCTCCAACCATAGACACCTTGCCTATGCATCTAGTACACCTCTAGCTACTGAGCTTTCGACGTTGAGTTCTTACCCTTTCTTATATCATGACACATAAAGTTTTCACACATCCCGAAGGGCCTATGCAGGGTGTGAGTATAAACTCAATAGGACACCCCCGATAGTGTCCCTATATAATATTCATACATATATATGTGTATGAAAAGTATAATGGATGATAATCGAATAATATATCAAAACCCACTCCACCCAAGATTGACTATCCATGAGTTGGACTTTACCTGCTTTGCTATATACCAGAGTGAGACAAGCAGTACTACAAAACTGGCGTTTAACAGTGCTGAGATTTACTAGTGCTAGAAAAAAGCACTGATAAATGGAATATTTATCAGTGCTAAAGAAAGCACTGATAAATTTAACCTTCTATAATTTTTTTTGTTTTAATGATAAAGAAACCCTTTATGAATATGTTATATTTAGCGCTGATAAAGGGTATCCTTTATCAACACTTTATTTTTAGCAGTCATAAATATTTATTTCATCAGTTCTATTTTAATGGTTATAAAAGTCTGAATAAATAAATTGAAATAATTAAATGAAAAAATAAAAAAAAAATGTGTTCATTCAAAAAATAATACAAATTTTATTAATTAAATATTTATGGATAAAAATGAATATTTTGATTATACATTATTAAATATTAAACATTTTATTAATTTGATAATTAGGATAATTAATGTTATTAAATTGTATATTATGTATATATATTAATGTATATAAATATGATTTACACATAAACAAATATTTATGCACTTTACATTAAATAGTCAAATATTTATTGAATTATGGTATATAATTCAAAATTAATATTAATTAAAAATATTGATAATAATTTCATTGTACTTGACATATAATTTAATTCTGATTGATTTTTCAATTTAACATAGATCAAATGTGTGTTATATTGATTTCACATATACATAATTAATGCATTTTTATATAGAATTCACACAAACTAAACCTATCCATTTTTTAATATTGTTAAATTGTACTTATTCATAATTTATTCAATTTCACTCATTTTTAACATATATTAATGCACTTAAAATTATATATTCATCAATGATGTTAAAAATATATTTATAAATGTACATTTACTATATTTATACAATTATATATATATAATTTAAAATAAATATATATTTTTAAAAGTATTTATATAATTATAAATAAATAATTATATATATTTAAATAGTTATTAAATTTATTACAAATGTACTTAAATAATGAATATATTTATTGTATTTATATTTATATATATTTATTAAATATATATATATAATTATATAAATATTATTTTTTAAAATTATTTATATAATTATAAATAAATAATTATAAAATTATAATAGATATATTTAAAAAGGAATATGTTTACTATATTTATATTTATATATTTATATATATATAAATATTTAAAAAATTATTTATAATTATAATTATAAATCTTTTATCAATGATTATGTAATAAACACTAATAAAAGCATCTTTATCGTTGCTTTTTCCCCACTGATAAAGATGAGGCTTTTTCAATTCTAAACAAAGAACAGATAAAATTAACATTTATCAGGGCTATAACTTTAGCACTAATAAATATTGACTTTTATAGTACATTTTTAGGACTAATAAAGACCTACATTTATTAGTAATTATTTTTAAGTGTTGATAAAATTGTATCAATCTAATTAAAAACTCCTAACATTTTGTGAACCCATCATGATATCAGAAGCTTTCCGAAGAAGGAACCCACTTCCAGCACTCCTCCTTTGTGAATCAAACCTCAAATCATACAATTTGACTATTTTCGGGGCTCCAGATGCATGAACATCTCATCCTACATCCATTTTTTTATTACAGTTAGGTTTTTGAAGACAGTCTCGAATTTTCTTAATGAGGTAGGCCTTCTAAATTTATTTTTGTATTTTTTGTTTCATTTTTTATTTCTTATTCTATGATTCTTTTTATGATCTGTTGTTTATGATTGGTTTATGATTTGTTTTTCGTTCATTATTTAGGGGATGATTTGTGGTCTGTTGTTCATATTGACTACTAATGTATGATTTATTGTTTGTATCTGACACTGAATGTTAGGTTTGTATCTATTTGATATTTCTTGTAGACTATAAGTGAGTTTTCATACTGGAGTGACATGTATGTGTGACTATATATAGCTATTACGTCATTTATTTCCATAGTTGTTTGTCTAACAGGTATGCCTATATTAGTTAATGATGATTTTGGGTCTACATGTGCATTGACCCCAAGGGTCATGCTAGAATTTTGTTCAACCTCTGGTATTGATCATTTCAATTTGAGGGGACCACCTCCCATTTATGGTTTTTTACATCCAATGTTTAAATCATACTCTTGTGACGTTGAGGTGTGTAGAGGCCATACAATGATCTGACATGGTGTTGTTTGGGTAATTCAGTCTAGGGTCATTACACTATTCATATTTCGGTTTACACCTATAAAGTTTAGTGATAATATCATCTATTATATTCCTTTATCTCACTCTCATTATCATATTCTTTTATATGATTCAAAATAGTGTACACATCCAACTTCATATCTTGTATCCTCATACTAGAGACATAAATAACAATATGATTCATCAAAAAATATGATGCATCCCCTATGTGCCATCCATAGGCATCCCTATCACCCTCACTCTCTCTACGTGGTTGATAATTAGGTATAAGGGATTTCAAAAAAATTAAATTCTTTTATTGGAATAATATAATGCATTAGTGTGTGTACTACTTCTAGAAGTTTTCACTGGATATGATATTCATTGAAATAATCAAATGATGAGTTTCCCTTATTAGAATTATCTATAGCATTCACTTTGGTCATGAATATCTTATGACTATTTATATATATGTTGTATAAAATTACTCTTTTATGAACCTAATAGGACAGGTATGAACCAAAAACGGATGCACGTTAATCGTTTGACAAAAAAATATGAGGATGGAGTTAAAGATTTCATCAAGTTAGCAATAGATCCTGTAGATGAACCTTCTAAAATCCTCTATTTATGTTTATGTTGTTGTTATTCAAGAATCATTAGTCCAAAAGAGTTTTCAGAACATTTTATTTCTCATGGAATAGATAAAAGATATAAATTTTGGACTAAACAAGGGGAAAACTAAATATAGAAATCCATTGGGATGATATTGTGGTTTATGAATCATTTGATATGAATTCCATTATAAAAGATGATGAATATTGCATAGAAGAAATGACAATGGAAATTGAAGATGACCTTCGTTATTGTACAAAGTAATTTGAGGATTTAAATATATTTTCCAAAAAACCATTGTATATCGGTATTCCTAAATACACAACATTGTTAGCTATATTGATGTTATATATTCTGAAAGATGGCAGTGAATAGAGTGACATCAGCTTTGTAGAACAACTTGGCCTTCTGAATGATATTCTACTCAAATAAAATGAACTAACATGTCGAACATATGACACTAAAGGAATGTTTCTTTCAATGGGAATGATCTATAAAAAAATACATGCTTATCTAAATGATTTCATATTATTTATCAAGGAACATGAGTCACTCATAAAATACCCTGAGTGTGGCACAGATCAATACAAGAAAAATGAATCAAGTGACTTGAAATATTTATGGTACTTTCCTATTATTCTATGGTTTAGAAGACTGTATGGATTTCTATAAAACATGATACAATTATAAAGGTATGAATATACAATAATTAAATATGGGAACCTATGTCATCCAACAAATTCTCCTCAGTGGAAGATAATTGAGCATGAGTTTCCTAAATTTGGAAATGAACTGAGAAACTTTGGTCTTGCATTATCTACAAATAGAATATATCCTTTTGGTATAAAAATTATTACTCATAGTACATGGTGAGTCATGTTGGTAAATTATAAATTTTCACCATGTTTATTCATTATGTGGAAATACATTATGTTTTCTCTACTTATATCTGGACCAAAGTAACCTGATGATGATTTTGATGTCTATTTTGATTCATTGATCGAAGCTCTAAAATTGATGTGGGATATAGCTGTAATAATTTATGATTCTCATAGAAGTGAAGAATTCCCATTGATTTCCATTTTGTATGGAATGATAAATGACTTTGCTGCTTATGGAAATTTATCAGGCTAGAGCATTAAAGGAATGTTGGGGTGTCCAATTTATTAAAAATGCACATACTAAGTTTGGACGAAACATTCCTCAAAGATTATGTTTCTAGGATTTCAAAAAAAAAAATCTACCTCAATGACATAAATACTGATCCTAAATGACATCACTCAATGGGAATATTAAATAAGGTACAACACTGTCTCCAAATATGAGTAATATACTATACGAAAAAGTAAAAAAGTTTGAAACTGTTTATGGTAAACCATTTTCGAAAAACCATAAAAATCAGGTCGGAAGAAGAGACCAGTTTTCATTGAATTATCATATTGGATTTTTTTGTATATAAAACATTTTCTTGATGTCATGCATGTTGAAAAAATTGTATTTGATAATGTTATTGGCGTGTTACTAAATGTTCCTAGAAAAATTAAAGACGACATGAATGCTAGGTTGGGCTTGATTGAAATGTGGATAAGGGAAGAGTTGACACTAATGAAGGGTAAAAGATGGACTTTTCTTCCTCCAGCAGGTTACACTCTATCCAGAAAAGAAAAATTACAATTTTTCCTTTTCTTTACTACTGTAAAAGTTCCACAAGGGTATTCATCAAATATAAAGAATATTGTGTCATGGATAATTTTATGTTACAAGGACTAAAATCACACGACTATCATATTTTATACGGGTTTTAATGGTTGTTGATTTCGGTTGAATTCTGCCTCAAAAATGTATGACATACATTAACTAGACTATGATTATTTTTCAAACCCATATGCATTAATTTTATAAAACCAATGAAGTTTCCCATCATGAATAAGGTGATTTCAGTCATATTATGTGAATTAGATATGTTCTTCCCATCATCATTCTTTGAAATAATGGTCCACTTAATGGTTCACTTGGTTAGAGAGGTTCAACTATGTTGTCCTATCCATTATATATGGATGTACCCCATTCAATTGTATATGAATATTTTTAAAGGGTGTGATAAGAATAAAAGTCATCTAGAAGTTTTTATTGCAGGATGATATATTTTTGAAGAAGCTATAGAATTCTTTACTGATTACCTATCAGAGATTGAAAGAATATGTCTCTCAAAGTCTCATCACAACAAAATCTTTATGGGAGAAGGGATTTCATGAATAGATTTTCTTATAATTACATTTATAGAGAATGAGTAATCACATCTTTACATATTACATAATAGTGAAGATGTTGATACATACATTGAATCCCACAAAAAAATCTTACAGATTTGAATGCATTAAGGTCTGAATGATGGATATCAAACACACATAATTAACAGTTTATAGGATGGTTCAAAGATCAAATTTATAACAAGTTATCAGAATATCTAAATTCAATTTCATAATGACTTCAATGGATCTCCAAAATATTTAATGCAAATGTTATATTTTACCCCTGTTTTTAATCAATGGTTATACATTATTTACAAAATAACATGACGGCTTCAGTATGATGCAAAATAGTTGTGTTAAGCCTATAGATGAAGTGATGCACATATCTGGTTCCAATTATAGAAATTCAATTTATGAAAATATGCCATATTTTGGCATTATCAAACAGATATACGAGTTGGATTATACAATACTTCAGGAGTTTATTTTTCATTTCAAATTGGTTAACAATATCAATGGAGTGAAATTTGATGAAATTGGATTTGTGATGGAGAATTTTAGTGTAGTTGGTGAAAAAAGATGAGTCATTCATAATGGTATCACAAATAGTGAAAGTATTTTATTTCTCTGATCCAACAAACAAGAATTGGTCGATTGTCCTGCTGGTGACTAAAACAAATGTTGAGTCATAAGAAAATTCAATCGAGGATGACCCTTTCATTAGGACATCACAATCAGTTCATGTCGGTCCCATTTCAGAAAATGAATTTTACGTTAGAGGGAACCAAAAATAGGGGATTTGGATTCATGAAAGAGGAACCAAATCCTTGAAACATTTATAAAGAGAATTCAATGAGAAGTTAAAAGTGTTTTTTAATATGTTATTTTTTTCCTCATAATATTATATGTTCTCTTCTACATTTATATAATCTAAATTAAATGTTTGACTACTCATGCAGACAATTTCTTATGTACATGATTATGTTACCAATCCCTTAGAAGAAGATTTATTTCCATGTGTAATACATTTGCAAGAAAAGAAATGATGTTGTCTCTCCTCAATCACTGAGGTGATCTTGATGTATGTATAGTAAAATCATTTTCCATAGAATTAATTTATTATTTCATATTTATGTTTTATTTATTTATTTTTAGTATTACTCGTATAATATTTTTTTCGAATATAGGTGGATTCTTTTTTTTGAGTTGAAATGGTTGGTTCAATACTGCTCATGCACTGTTGGCGGTTCAATAAAGAAAGTCAATGGAAATCATGGTAACTTTGATAGTTATGATTTTTTGAATGTATATAATATTTTTTTATGTAATTGTATAAAAAAAGTTTGAAATGATTATAATATAGTGTTTTTTTAGTATTTTTGTTGTAAATTTCATTTCATTGAAATTCTATAATTGGAATTTTTTTATATCAAGGGTGTTTCTTGTGTGTTGCTAGTGCTTTTAGTGCTGTAGTGTGCTGTTACAACACACTATAGTATGGACCTTTATTATAACTTATAATATAATTGATAAAGAACCCAGTTATCATCACTTTTAAATGAACTAATAAAGTACACATCTATCAACCCTTCGAAAAGTAGTGAAAAGGGTAAACTTTATCATAACTTCTACAACACTGATAAAAAATCCTTTATCAATGCTTTGATAAGCATTAATAAAGGATTTATTTAGTAGTGATAAATAGAAGCACTGGTAAATGATAACTTTATCACAACTTTTAAAATAACTAATAAAGGTCTCATTTATCAGTTCTTTTGTTAGTGCTGATAAATGTCCCCTTTATTAGGGATTTTTCAGTGCTGATGTAAATCTTTGGCTTTTAATGTCGTTCATGTAGCCAAATCTTTCCAGTTCTAATAAAGGCTATTTATAGCACTGTTAAAATCATTTTTTATAGTAGTGAAGGTTCCCACTGTCTATCATACTAGAAGGGTCCCAAACATTCTAACCCAATTTATATCAAACAACACTACACGCCAACCCATAACCTACATGATCATCCTTGGAAAATCATTTTCACAAAAATTCATGTCCACATAACATATCAGAAGTTACATAGTCCATATACCACGTCACTAATAATCTTCTCAACCATCGATGAATCCTAAGACATGGAGACACTCATCCTTTACCGTGCTCATCATGTCACCCCCAACATGATTCATATATATGGTGAGAATACTTCTTCCAACCAAAGATCTTACTCACCCACAATATCCCTTGAGAAACTATAGTGTTTCCTCCACTAAAATGGTGGTCAAAACCAAAACCCAAAGTTCCCCAATCTATAAAGGATACCGCTAACAACCAGTGGTCTATACCACCTCATGGGCCTTGTCTTATGTGCACATGACCCTGACGGCCACATCCCACATGGTGAGAGGTTGTCACAAATAACCTCTGACCATAATAGATCCATAGATCCTATGTCACCCCACCCATTGAATGATGTATGACCCCCATCTCACCAACATATCACGTCACCCCACCCATTGAATAATATATGACCCCCATCTCACTAGTATATCACATCACCACTCATAACCATATCCTAAGTCAAACACATGTAGTCAAACCTAAATCAAGTTCTATGATCATAACTTCACGAACAATCCATCGGTCCAAAAACCACCACACAATTACCTATCAACCTAGATTAACCCAAATCTGCATCAAGCAGCCCTAGATTACCCCATAAAACCCTCAGGAGCCCCTAATATAGTGATTAGTTCTAATTTTATTTGCCTTCATGACCCTACCCATGCTCACATTTCACACAAGAAATAAACTCATGTAAAACATAAGAAATAACTATGAACCACCTGCGTCATACTAAAAAATTCATTCATGTCTAATCAAATGGTCAGTTTCAACCTAAAAATGATGAAAATGAAAAACCATAGAAAATACCTAAAATAGAACTACATGATGAAAAAATAGAAAATTATACAAAGTATGTCTTGAAACTCTTTGGGAACAACTACTCAATGAACAAACAAAGTATGGGAAGCATCTCACCTTCAGATGGAAAGAATGAAGGGGAGAGGGGTGTGAGGTTGAGCCACTATGTGGCTAGTGAAAATTATGGGATTCCATCTTTAAAAAAAGTAATTAAATTAATTAATTAATTTTATTTTAAAAAGACACCAGGCACTCATAGGGTTCCCAATACCGAACCATTGAGTACCCAATTTCCATCTAGATCTACACCTCCTCTTTTTCTACAATTAGATACCCCATACCAAACCACCAGGTACCTAGTGGCCTCTTCCCTCTAAGTAATGATCCTAGAACCTTGGAAAATTTTCCAAAATAATCCTCCAGGACTTATCCTACCCCTATAAAAATTTAAAAACACCTAAATACACATGGTTAGTCCACTACTAGGATAAAATTCTCACACCAAATAACCCAAGCTATTATAAACTCCCAACTATATGACATCTCATCCATTAGTTGTCTCAGGTCATGGAACTAAACAATTCTATAAGAAACTAAAACATCATACACACCACAATCGTAAAACACTAAGACAAAGGTTAACACATCCATCCCTTCCTGGTTTACACGACCAACCAACAAAAATGAATTCATTATATTCTATGATAACTCCACACCATAGGAATCACATACCCAATATCACCACACCTGGTATAATTCACACATCAATGGGACCATACCCAACCATCAACCTAGATTCCATAAATTCCATCCATAAGTACATAGACATCACTATACCATTACCATATATTGTAATGGATTCTTATGAATCTCACAGTTACCATGCATCATTCTTGATAACCATATCTCAAATAATATTTGGTCATTATATTACCCACATATTCACATTGTGAACCAATATCCATTGTATAAAACTAAAATCAACATTCTCACAATGTAACTATGACCATAATTGGATATTTAGACTACCATAACTATGTTGTGTCAACCATATGAAACTAACCTAAATCTTAACCCCATATTTCATGTCTTCTCTATGAAGTCACACTCATAATTGGCCACCACACCCATAATTGGTTAGCATATCTACTGCCATGACTTGCACATGTAGATGAATCATGACTAATTCCTCCTAGAACTACACCCATTCCTACCTCAGATTCTTTAATCTGAACGAGTCCCTAAACTCCAATTTATTATTAACTCGTCTATAAGAATCTCTCCAAATTCCCCCATATTTCTAAAAGATCGAAATTTCTTTGATGATTGATCAAACTAGGCCCAAACATAACCCATCTATAAATATTGGAAACTACATTTCAATGATCTAATCTACAATGAAAATTTCATCCTTCTACTCTAATCACCCTACAGGGTCTCCTCATACCCACGATTATGGATACTCAATGCTCAACTATGTATCTCAACTAATACCACTATCTTGATTAGTATACTCACATTCGTAAGATTCAACTACATTATTAGTGTATGGTTTACTACCTATAAAAGTGATATTAACCTGAGGCTATTCACTTAAACATTGATATCATGTTGTAAATTATCCTAAAATCATAGCACCTTGTCAATCTCATATCCTTCCAATGTCAGCATGAAATATGGTTAATCTATAAACCCTTTAGTATACTTTATCCCTAATGTATCCCTATAAAATATATTCATGAACCTGTGGGATTATTCTTCCCTTATTATATTGGGATATAAATGCTCAAATAACCTCACATCTAAGTCCTTCCAGGTCATCCCATAATGCTTACTTGTATGTACCTATACATCTCCTCAGTGATTTACTAGAAATATAAGAATATATATACCCATATTTACCCCCTTCCTTGTTGGAATCTTATTATAATCAAACAAAATTTGTAATAACTCAATCCAGTGCTCTACTACCTAGGGTCTATCCTCTCCCAAAAATAAGGGTGGGTGTTGTGACTAGAAATACTATAGTAGTACAAGGAGAACTTAGTTACCTATGTTACACAATCAATGCTATTTATAACCTAAACTAGACTCACCTCAAAATAATCATTAAACCATTGGGAAGGATACTGAATCCTCATTGTCTAACCTTATAAACGTAGAACCTCAACCTATGTATCATACTCATCTATTCTTACAAGAGCATCAACTTAATCATGACTCAATGGAACTACATCCCCACCCTCCTAATGCTCTAAAAAAGCTATCTAGGTTCCATATTGATGAAAACTACATACCATGATTAATACAGATATAATAGTTTAGATGTCACAATTATAGAAATCTATAATAAGCAACACTTCCCACTAGCCCATACACTTCCCTACTCATAACCATGTCTAATATAATCTAACAGTAAAGATCATCTTATTCCTTTCTAGTGTTAGGTGACACAGACACCACATGAACACATGATTCACACATTCAATAACACTAAATTTATATAACCTAGTGTGGTTGAGTATAATTCCACTAATAATCCATATGGTGAAACCCCATATAGGTTATTTATGACACGTTAAACAACCAAACCCATGTCCATTTCAAAAGTGGAACAAAAATGGAAACCACAAGTAGGAACAAACACAAGTCATGTAATCCTTACATGCCTATAATTATACATGAGTACCACCTCTTAACTCTTGGGGACAAGTGACTTAAACATAAATCAATAATATAAAATACCAATTTATACAGATAAAATAACTCTATAGTAATCACAAAAACAAAAATTGAAATTCCATTTTCCCTGGAGACATGGACTTTATCCCGCACTTATTCTATCCAAGAACACAACATGACATCTTCCCAAAATCTTAAAACATCCTGAATCCTCCATATAACATATCCCAAATTTTGAATAAATCATGATCGATATCATTTTATCTCAACCTAATCTGATGCTAATTTGTAGTATCCCCAACTTAGATCGCCCCCAATCCAAAGACCCACTGACCTCAAGTCTGACTTCCCATATTCCATAGGTTGTTAAATAGTAGTGAGGTACTATAGGGTAATAGTGGGGATAATATACTCTCTAAAATAAAATACAACATGAAATAGAATAAGAATGTAATAATGATTAGTAACATCCAACACATCAATCTAGAATATCATAAGGTAAGAAAAATAAACATATAGAATTCCATGAATGTCCTACAACAACTGAAAGGAACTCTCATAGGTTGTTCATACCAAAATAGTTCTAGAATAGAAAATGGTCAACTTTGATTTACACTAAAAATCCACTTGGTCTAGATCCAACCATTGAATCCTAACCCATAAATCCATTCCACCTCTAAATACTGAGCTTCAAATGTTGTGCTCTTACACTTTCCTACATCATCAGTCATAAAGTTTTCACTCATCCTAGAGGGACCATTAAGGTTATGAGTATGAACTCAGTAGGACACCACCAATAATGTATATAAATATTATCCATATGTATACAAGTGTATTCAAATTTTAAATCACGACAACCTAATAAACCATCACAACTCGCTCCACCCATGCTTGACCATCCATGAGTGATCATTTACCTAATTTGGTTAGTTCAATAGTGGGATGAGGCTCTCATAGGTTTTCATACTAGAAGATCCATTATCCATCCCATTGGGTTTATATCACACAGTGTTACACACCAATCCATAAATAATGTAACCATATTAACTTAATAATGACACCCGAGAGGCATATCTATATACCATATTATAAGTTTCATGGTCCTTATACCGCTTCACAATTCAGTTACTTAACCATCAATGAAACCTAAGAAACAATGATACCCATCCTTTACCAAGACAATCCCAACAACCCCAACACATCTCATATATAAATTATGAATCTCACTCCCAACTAGTGATATTATTCACCCCCAATATATTGTGTCCACATATGACAAGTACATATTCTGAAATGGTGTTTAATAATATCACCTATGAGGAGATCAATCTAGAGAGGATACCTCCAAAAACTATAAATTAAAACCACCTCATGGTCCTAATACTATGTGCACACAATCCTGATAGTGTCATCCAACACTGTTAGAAGTTAGAACCAATAATATATAGTCACAACACATCTAAAAATCCCCTATCGACCAACCTAGTGAATTATATCACTCCCACCTCACTGGCATATCACATCGCTACCCATAACCATATCCCAATTAATGCACATATAACAAAACCAAAATAAAGTTCCATGATCATGGCTTATCAAACAATTAATTGGTCCAATAACCATCACACAAAACCCCATCAATACATCTCACCCAAAGATACACCTAACATTCCTAGTCCACCATAGAATAACCCTTGAGAACCATGTAGACCATGATTGGCTTCAATTCCAATAACATGCATGACCCTACCCACTCCTTCATTTCAGATGACATATGAATACATGTATGAAATAATAAATAACAATGTGTAACCTTTATCATACTATTATAGGCATGAACATATAATCTCATTTTCTGATTCAACCCAAGGAGGAAGAAAACAAAGTCCCAGAGAAAATTCCCTTAAATGAAAATGTTAGATGAAACATGCCCCAATTTAAAGAGATATGAAATAATATAGGAAGGATGTCGATCAATATATACTATGAATCCTAGTAAACCACCACCATAATAATAAATTAATAATGGTTAGAATCTTACATTGGTATAGAGAGAATGAATGGGGGAGGGATGTTAGGTTGATCCCGTATTCAATTGTAAAAAATGATAGGACTACTTCTTTTAAAAATTTAATTTATTTATTTAATTAATTTTTTTTAAAAAAACCATAGAACATCACTAGGTATCTGATAGGGGTCCACCAGATACTTGGTGGACCTCCATGTTTACCCGCTTCTATATTGTTATCATCGAGTACATAATACTTGGGCATTGGGTACTTGGTGCCCTATGCCTTCAATAGATAGAATCCAAAACCCAGTCTACATTACCAAACTGAGCCTTCGGACCCTCTGAAACCCATAGAAAATTGAAACACAACTAAATACATGTGGTAAGGTAACTCTCATGCTCAAATTCACTAATCAAAAATCTTGATCCATTACATATCTGTTAGAAAAGTATTTGTTCATTCTAGTACTACTTTAAGGGAGGAACTATAAAAGCGTGAAATCACATGTTTGAGAGTTGTGTGATTATATAGATTGTAGGATTAGATCCATAGTACAATAAATGTTTGTCGTATTCATATATTGTTTTATCTTTCATATGTAGAGACCCGAAGCCTGACTTACATGGACTTTACATTACTTTTGCGGAATACTTAGTACATAACAAAAACACACACACAAGGATCGTAATAGTTTAGTGTCTTTGGAAACTCGGAACGTAATCTTCTAATCGTGGTGAAAGATCCTCAATATCTCCCATAAAGATCTTCCTTTTTTTTTACCTAAAACCATTCCTTATATCCTGGGGAAAAGAAAACATAAAAGGGTGAGCTCAAATGCTCAGTAAGGGTAAACAAAAGAAAATCAATCACATCGTATTCATAAGAACATAACTTTTGGAAATCTTAACCTGCAAAAGAGAGCATAATTTCATAACATGGGATAAATCATAGAAGTGAAATGTAATCCCAATAATCATAACTTAAAACATGAAACTTTGTGGCATACACACATAATCATAAATCATACATCATCGCATAACCCATGTAATAAAAATGGGATTCTTGAAACATCATGACATCATAAAACAAATCTTATAAGGAAAATGACTTCATAAAAATAATTCCCTCATAACATAATCAAATCAATGTAATTAAATGGATAAAAACAGAACCCTTTATTATCTTATATGGAAAATAATTTTGATAAAACACTTGAACTCCATTCTTGAGGAAAATATCCTTTCTTATTCAAAAAAACTTTTCTTTTCTTAACATGTCATACTAAAAGAAGTTGATCAAAAATAAACTTGAAAACTTATAAAGGAAGATTCTTGGAAATAATGTTCCATTCTTGCCGTATAAGTTAAAGAAAAACATTCTTCGTACTTTTGTCGGAAAAGTCAAAAAGTACCTCGTATGAAAAACGACAAAAGATTCCTTTCATATTCTTTACTAAAAACTCACCGAAGGGTAAAATTGGATTTAAACTATTGTAAGTGGATGGAAACAATATTACATATTGAGGGAAAATGGATGTGGATGATAAAATACAACCCAGTAAATACCAAAGTATAAACAATCTCGGATAAAAATGAGATTGTGATATTTTCCCTTACCTTAGGTCCGATTTGCTTTGTACGTGTCCGAAGCTCCTATATAATGGTTTAAATAATGTTATTGACTTATTCCAGAATCATATTCATTGTTATGATATCATATATGGTTCACTTATGACATTATATTACCCGTTCTTTTGTAAATTCCATGATAAAGAAGCGTTTTGGGTAAAATCGTTTCATTTTATCATAGGTGTTTTGACTTGTTGTTCTTGACATTATTATTAATTATATCATGATTTACTTACTTCCAGAATATAAAATATGATTTATATATCATATATATTCAGTATATATATATATAAGATAGATAAATGAAATGAAAAGCACCGTTCATGGAGACGGTAGTCCGTACGTACGCATGAACGCTGTTTTCCTTTCCTTATTGTCTTGAATGGAAGTAAGTAGATGACATACATATATATATATATATACATAAATCCAGTAGATTTATAATGTCATATATTTCATTATTATTTCTTATATATACTTTATAATCATTCTTAAATGGTTAACATGGAGAATGAATCTCATCGCGTCGTGGAGACGGTAGTCCGTACGTACGCACGAGCGATGATATCATTTCCATAAATATTGAATTGAATTGGAGTGGATTATACAATATATCAGAATCAATATGATGTTGTAATAACTATGTATAGTTATTATTTACACAATTATACCCATCCATGTAAGGTGGTGGTGGAAAATAGATTACACCACGGCGTGGAGACGGTATTCCGTACGTACGCACGCGCGGTGATTTCTTTTTCCATAGGATGGATAGATGGTGAAATAGGGTTGTTTCATACTTATAATAACATATCAGTATATGAGTGATACTGATGTTATTACTTCATAATGAAACAACCTAAGAAGAAGAAGTGGAAGAAGAAATAAAGATGAAAGAATTGGTAACGGTAATTACCTCTTCTTTGAAGCGCCTTTTGGAGACCTCCTCTTAGGGAACTAAAATTGGTCTTTGAAGAAGACCAGAACCTCTAGGATGTTGCTAGGGAAGTGGAGAAGAGATTTTGGCAGGGTTTCGGCCGAGCTTGAGTGCTCAAATTGGTGTGAGGAGGAGGGGGAGGAGGTGTCCTTTTATAAGGGAGGAGAGGGGCACCTTAGGAATACCTCAAAATATTATTTTATATTAATGTCAAAATCGGTTTATAATGGTTACAAAGGGTCTTATTTCGAAGCTAAGGTGGGTATGGGTCGAAATCCTATCAACCAATAGGATTTAGACAAGTTTAGGGAATTATTTTAACCTTATCAATTAGATTTAACTCTAAGTTAAATAATTTAACTTTTACCGTGTCTTTTTGTTTTCTTTCACTATATGGTTAATACACTTACTATAACATGACAAACGAACCCCAAATTGTTTATTATTAATATATATATCCTTATCTAAGTCATTTGGCCGAACTTTAGATTTTTAGGAATAAAATAACAATTAATAATATAATATTTGATTTAAAAACTATTTTGTGTCAATTTTGACACTATTTGATATATGATTTTTGTGAAAGTCATAACAGAATTATATGTTAGAACCAAGTTGATTAAATCAACATTAATATATCAGAGTAACCTAGAAAATAAGTGGAATTCATTAAAAGTCTCAAATTACATTTATTTTGGTGTTTATAACATCAATTATGTCAATATTTCATTAATAAGATAATTAATGCATCATCATTGTGTCATAAATAAATTAGATTATTTAATGTATAAAAATTACAAATAAAATACCATTATGTAGGAAATCTTTTTAGCTTTCTAATTAATATTTATAATAGAATTTATCTTATGTATAGCCCCATATTAAAAATGATTTACTTATTAAACTTTGATTTTAACTATTTTAACCCTTCTTTAAATAAATTAATAATAAATGTCCTAATCTAATCCAAGTGGGCCTAAATGGTCATATTTTATTAATAAGGTTGTTTTTGGTCGAATTACACTTATCCAATAGAATTAGGACATGTGTTAGGGTAATAGTAATATCATATTTACCCTTAGTTACCCTATTTACTATTAACCGCGGTAAAAAAAAGTAAAAAGTTACTATTCACCAAAAAATTATTTTTATCTCATTGAACCACATTTTACTTACTGATATCAACCGTGTCTGTCGGATTTTCGAAATTCCATTCACAGAAGCGGTAAAATTATGTTTTATGCAAAATTCAGTTTTTAACCTACCACTTAGTGGTTTCACTATTCATCAAAAATTGAAAGTTTTCAGAAAAATACCAAAATTTTACCCTAGGCTAATTTCGATATTCTGAGTCCAAAAATGAAGTCCATTTTGAAAAATAAAATTTATAAAATTTCAAAAGGTGGTTATTATTATTCATAACGGCTAGTTTTAATAATATTTTAATAGCATATCGTTGTTTAGTGAAACTCGGTATTGCGTACGACGCAAGCTATCGAGGAAGGTCGCGATTGCGTGTAATGCAAGGCATGTCAAGGATGCGTGTTGTGCAAGCTCCTTTTGGTGTAGCATACAACACAAGACATTAGTGAAATAAAAAAGAATATTTTTCATAAAATCTCGGGCTGTTACATTCTACCCCCCTTAAAATGAATTTCGCCCTCGAAATTCGTCGGGGTTATAAATGGTTTACTATTCGAAAGTTTCTTTAATAGAAACCCACATCGTAAAAAGGAATACCAAAACTTGGCTTTAAAAACTAAAGTATGAAATGTAACGATTACCCAAATAAACTAATCACTGGGTTTCCACATAGGTGAAAATATGGATATAGAAGAGAAATCTAACCATCATGTTCTGATGGAGAGTGGTAGAGAACATGGCTATGGAAAATCCAGTAATCACAAATCCGTAAATTTGTGACGATCTAAGGTACCATCTGATTCATCAGGTATAAGATCACTAGGACAACATTTTTGGTTTTCAAGATCATTTCCCTAAAGTTGAAAATTTGAATTAGAATAAATACTTTCTTTATTTTGGTACAATTGTACTGTTGTTCATGTCTTGAACAATTTCCACTTCATCTCTTAAATAAATGAAGTTGAATTTGTTATTCGTGAAGTGTTAGCAGATCATGTGATAGAATGACGGGTCATTCCATCTGTCTCAAACAAAAGGTTAGCAAAAATTATATACATAAGTCGATATATAGTGAGATTAATCACATATGGATCCTAAAATGGACTTATACTTCACATATCATACTGCTTAATATAATAAAACTAGTTTCAACTAAACAGGGACTTCCTGTAGGTTAGTGGTAGGCGATAAAGGCCAGTCGCACTTTGGTTGTGGGTTCGATTCCCACAGCCTTGTCTGAAGCGATGGGCTGTCGCCCGTCCTGCAGGTTGTCCTTTTTCTAAAACTATATTACTATAACATCCCATCAATAATATCGAAAAAACTTCTATCCTTAAACAATACTAACTTATATCAAACATAAACCATTCCAATCTTTAGGCTTATCCATAATACTGTCGTCCACTCTCAGAGATTTAATACCATCATTGATCCCTATATATCATAAGATATATCTTATTGGTCACATTCCAAACATTCAAAGGCCTTAATCTTGTACTCTCTTGAATACCCATTGATCCATAGTGAAAACTTGAATGCAGTTAAAAGTTAACACTTTCCATATACAAAAATCCTCAAAATTCTATATACTCAAACCATGATATCACTTAGTCCTTATATCAATCATGAGCTCATGAATACTATCAAACATTTAATTTTCTCCTTATCCCTTTATTATGCGCATATCATCTACATTCCAAAAATATCCGAATAACCTTTCATGGATACTGGTAACATTAATCAGACAACAGTGTAACAATCCTTACATGTCTCTTTATTCTACAGTACCATGAGATTACTTACACAACATTACACATGATAAACATGTAATCATTCCACTACATTCTTAAACCATTGACCGAGCTTCAACAATTCGTTCATCTCACATATCATTTGTAGTCTCTTCATCATCATCCACATAAATACTTCCCATACGACCATACTGATTATCTTCATGAGACTTTCCCTTAGGGCATTGGTTTGCATAATGCCCGTACATTCCACATTTAAAACATTTAACCATTGTTGATGTCGTAGAAATACCATTATCCTCATCCCTGGTGTTAACTGAACCTTTTCCTTTGCACTTACTGGCTTTGTGTCCTTCTTTTCCACACCAAAAGCATCTTCCAGTTCCTTTGAAACATTCTCCTTGATGCCTCTTCCCACATGAATTACATAGGGGAAATTGAACTTTCTTTCCTCTATGATCATCATGAAACTCCATCTTTCTCTTATTAGCCGAGTCAGGAAACTTACCAAATTTTACATTATTGATCGTATTATGAGATTGCTGATTCGGCATAATAATTATGTTTGGACTTCCAAATCCCATTTCATTTGGTTGCTCATGAAGAATATCATTCCATTGTCCATAATATCCTCCATTATCGTGAATCATCTTGTTTCCAGCCATTTTCTAAAACCCAAAAAGAATAGTGTTAGAGGCAAAAATCATAATAAAGGGAGAGTAACTTCAATATCTAACATCTTAGGTTAAATTCTAAGATCGTTACCATAGTTCTAGTACTATATCCTATACGTATACTTATCCTTAGGGACATCCCTAGACATACCTTAAAAATATCTCTAGGGATCTCACTAAAGTTCTCTCATCCTAGTTTCCAAAGGTTGACTAAACCTTTCCTCTGATACCAACTGTAGAGACCCGAAGCCTGACTTACATGGACTTTACATTACTTTTGCGGAATACTTAGTACATAACAAAAACACACACACAAGGATCGTAATAGTTTAGTGTTTTTGGAAACTCGGAACGTAATCTTCTAATCGTGGTGAAAGATCCTCAATATCTCCCATAAAGATCTTCCTTTTTTTTACCTAAAACCATTCCTTATATCCTGGGGAAAAGAAAACATAAAAGGGTGAGCTCAAATGCTCTGTAAGGGTAAACAAAAGAAAATAAATCACATCGTATTCATAAGAACATAACTTTTGGAAATCTTAACCTGCAAAAGAGAGCATAATTTCATAACATGGGATAAATCATAGAAGTGAAATGTAATCCCAATAATCATAACTTAAAACATGAAACTTTGTGGCATACACACATAATCATAAATCATACATCATTGCATAACCCATGTAATAAAAATGGGATTCTTGAAACATCATGACATCATAAAACAAATCTTATAAGGCAAATGACTTCATAAAAATAATTACCTCATAACATAATCAAATCAATGTAATTAAAGGGATAAAAACAGAACCCTTTATTATCTTAGATGGAAAATAATTTTGATAAAACACTTGAACTCCATTCTTGAGGAAAATATCCTTTCTTATTCAAAAACACTTTTCTTTTCTTAACATGTCATACTAAAAGAAGTTGATCAAAAATAAACTTGAAAACTTATAAAGGAAGATTCTTGGAAATAATGTTTTAAAAATCCATTCTTGCCGTATAAGTTAAAGAAAAACATTCTTCGTACTTTTGTCGGAAAAGTCAAAAAGTACTTCGTATGAAAAACGACAAAAGATTCCTTTCATATTCTTTACTAAAAACTCACCGAAGGGTAAAATTGGATTTAAACTATTGTAAGTGGATGGAAACAATATTACATATTGAGGGAACATGGATGTGGATGATAAAATACACCCTAGTAAATACCAAAGTATAAACAATCTCGGATAAAAATGAGATTGTGATATTTTCCCTTACCTTAGGTCCGATTTGCTTTGTATGTGTCCGAAGCTCTTGTATAATGGTTTAAATAATGTTATTGACTTATTCCAGAATCATATTCATTGTTATGATATCATATATGGTTCACTTATGACATTATATTACCCGTTCTTTTGTAAATTCCAGGTTAAAGAAGCGTTTTGGGTAAAATCGTTTCATTTTATCGTAGGTGTTTTGACTTGTTGTTCTTGACATTATTATTACTTATATCATGATTTACTTACTTCCAGAATATAAAATATGATTTATATATCATATATATTCAGTATATATATATATAAGATAGATAAATGAAATGAAAAGCACCGTTCATGGAGACGGTAGTCCGTACGTACGCATGAACGCTGTTTTCCTTTCCTTATTGTCTTGAATGGAAGTAAGTAGATGACATACATATATATATATATATATATACATAAATCCAGTAGCTTTATAATGTCATATATTTCATTATTATTTCTTATATATACTTTATAATCATTCTTAAATGGTTAACATGGAGAATGAATCTCATCGCGTCGTGGAGACGGTAGTCCGTACGTACGCACGAGCGATGATATCATTTCCATAAATATTGAATTGAATTGGAGTGGATTATACAATATATCAGAATCAATATGATGTTGTAATAACTATTTATAGTTATTCTTCACACCATTATACCCATCCATTTAAGGTGGTGGTGGAAAATAGATTACACCACGGCGTGGAGACGGTATTCCGTACGTACGCACGCGCGGTGATTTCTTTTTCCATAGGATGGATAGATGGTGAAATAGGGTTGTTTCATACTTATAATAACATATCAGTATATGAGTGATACTGATGTTATTACTTCATAATGAAACAACCTAAGAAGAAGAAGTGGAAGAAGAAATAAAGACGAAAGAATTGGTAACGGTAATTACCTCTTCTTTGAAGCGCCTTTTGGAGACCTCCTCTTAGGGAACTAAAATTGGTCTTTGAAGAAGACCAGAACCTCTAGGATGTTGCTAGGGAAGTGGAGAAGAGATTTTGGCAGGGGTTGGCCGAGCTTGAGTGCTCAAATTGGTGTGAGGAGGAGGGGGAGGAGGTGTCCTTTTATAAGGGAGGAGAGGGGCACCTTAGGAATACCTCAAAATATTATTTTATATTAATGTCAAAATCGGTTTATAATGGTTACAAAGGGTCTTATTTCGAAGATAAGGTGGGTATGGGTCGAAATACTATCAACCAATAGGATTTAGACAAGTTTAGGGAATTATTTTAACCTTATCAATTAGATTTAACTCTAAGTTAAATAATTTAACTTTTACCGTGTCTTTTTGTTTTCTTTCACTATATGGTTAATACACTTACTATAACATGACAAAAGAACCCCAAATTGTTTATTATTAATATATATATCCTTATCTAAGTCATTTGGCCGAACCTTAGATTTTTAGGAATAAAATAACAATTAATAATATAATATTTGATTTAAAAACTATTTTGTGTCAATTTTGACACTATTTGATATATGATTTTTGTGAAAGTCATAACAGAATTATATGTTCAAACCAAGTTGATTAAATCAACATTAATATATCATAGTAACCTATAAAATTAGTGGAATTCATAAAAAGTCTCAAATTACATTTATTTTGGTGTTTATAACATCAATTATGTCAATATTTCATTAATAAGATAATTACTGCATCATCATTGTGTCATAAATAAATTAAATTATTTAATGTCTAAAAATTACAAATAAAATACCATTATGTAGTAAATCTTTTTAGCTTTTTAATTAATATTTATAATAGAATTTATCTTATGTATAACCCCATATTAAAAATGATTTACTTATTAAACTTTGATTTTAACTATTTTAACCCTTCTTTAAATAAATTAATAATAAATGTCCTAATCTAATCCAAGTGGGCCTAAATGGTCATATTTTATTAATAAGGTTGTTTTTGGTCGAATTAAACTTATCCAATAGAATTAGGACATGTGTTAGGGTAATAGTAATATCATATTTACCCTTAGTTACCCTATTTACTATTAACCGCGGTAAAAAAAAGTAAAAAGTTACTATTCACCAAAAAATTATTTTTATCTCATTGAACCACATTTTACTTACTGATATCGACCGTGTCTGTCGGATTTTCTAAATTCCATTCACAGAAGCGGTAAAATTAAGTTTTATGCAAAATTCAGTTTTTAACCTACCACTTAGTGGTTTCACTATTCATCAAAAATTGAAAGTTTTCAGAAAAATACCAAAATTTCACCCTAGGCTAATTTCGATATTCTGAGTCCAAAAATGAAGTCCATTTTGAAAAATAAAATTTATAAAATTTCAAAAAGTGGTTATTATTATTCATAACGGCTAGTTTTAATAATATTTTAATAGCATATCGTTGTTTAGTGAAACTCGGTATTGCGTACGACGCAAGCTTTCGAGGAAGGTCGTGATTGCGTGTATTGCAAGGCATGTCAAGGATGCGTGTTGTGCAAGCTCCTTTTGGTGTATCATACAACACAAGACATTAGTGAAATAAAAAAGAATATTTTTCATAAAATCTCGGGCTGTTACATCATATATTGCTTCTCCTTTCACATACCATCCTGAATATATTTCCATTATACCTGATCCATCATTTTATTGAGACCCAAGATCATTCTCAGTATTTATGAGTCAAGAATAAGTTCAAAGTGTGTCAATGTTACTAGTGGGAATGATTTATATGTTATTAAATAATAAATAATAAACTAAATAACATCAGGAAAATACAATAAGCAATAAACAACCATGTCATTACAGCATACAATCAAAATGGAAATAAAGTATATATAATGAAGAAAAAATACGTAGAAATAAAAATACCCCACTATAACCACATTTCACATGTCCAGTCTTCATGTTGCATCCTCTATATCTCTAAAACCATGCCATAGAACACACCTAAATACTATAATAATCAATCATGAATAAAAAATAGACTATAAAAATATACGTCTACATACACACCATGGTGCGTATATAGGGTTTGAGATAAATCACATTAGGATCTCACTAAGTATTATATAAATTTTATTGCATTAAAAAAATTCTTTCAAGCGTGAAAATAAAAATATAAAAGTACCACTTTGTTTACTTTCCTGAAAATAAGTAACATGGGGTTCCATTTTAAACATAATTTTATACTATAGAATTTACATACGTGAATAAAAAAAGTATACAATAATTTTAATAAAACATAAGGAATAATTTATAATGAATACTATAAACATATATCATGGAGAGATCACCTATGAAACTAAGGTAGGGACACAGAGGATCATCACACATAAAATAACCATCATTGTAATCACAGTCATATTCATATCCATATCCATATCCACATCCATAATCAAATCCATCTAGGAATAGTCTACTAGTTAGAGAAGGTTTATAAACTAGTGGTGAAGCTCATAATGGACTAGTCAGATTCTCATCATTACTATACACCCTAGAAAAAAGTATCATTGTGACTATGAGGTCACAAGATAGGGATATTTTCTTCAAATCCTAGCTTAGTTCTTATCCTAAGAACTCTCCAATGTTCCCAATGTTTTCCTCGTTAATTCTTATCTAAATCAAGAGGTTTAATAATGTAACAGTACTTTATAACCTAAATTTTATTGAAATAAATTCAAAATTTTTATTATATATTGAAATCCACCACTAATATAAGCAACACCAATTAAATAATTAATAACATAAAATTAATCTCCATATTCATAAAACATATCAAATTTTATAAAATATACCACTTATAACTTTTACTAAACCCTTGGAAACCATAAAATGTGGTAGAAATGCTAAATGTTTGTCTTATAGAAAATCAAAACACTTTAAGGTAACCACAAATCCTCTTAATCATTGAAAACATTGATAAAAACATTTTAGTAATTCATTATAATTCACAAGAAATCATTTCTAAAAATACCATTAAATTTATTTAAGAAAAATCTGGTTTTTAATTTGATTAGGAACCTTATATGCATGGATACCAGTGCATAATTTTACATGTTTTTTTTATAAAAAAACCCTTTGACATATCATTAATTTGATAAATCAATTATGAATAACTATCTTAAAGCAATCATAAAAAATATATAGAAATATTTTATAGATAAAAAAATTAAAACACCCAATCACTCATGTTTTAACCAAAAGGGGTAGAATCAACAATATTTATATGGAGAAACCGTATCACCTTGATCAACTAATGGTGGATTCAGGTTAGCTGAAATGTATATAGTTTTTTCACTGATATCCCCATAGAAATCATGTTTTTACTTTATATAGAAAAACCACTTCACAAACCATAGATCAAGAGAATGGGTAATAATAGTAATGGAATGGAGGAGAGGAGGGCGGAATAAGGAATTGAGAATAGAAACACAAACATGCCTTAGATCCCTGGAGGATACTTATTGAGTGATAGAGGATGTGAAGAGAAGTTGAGGTGATTATTTTTACCCCTCCCACAATGTACATGACCTAAATGAGGGGAGAAATGATTTATTTTCCTCTTTGATGAAAATTATTCTTATAATAATAATAATAATAGAAATATTAGATTGTAAGGATAATAACTAGTATACCAACTTCTTTAAATATCTCCACACACACCAAAAAATATTACTTATAAATATTCACATATTAATCATGATGATGATGATGATATTAATAATAATAATATACTATAAATAATAAATTCTTTTAAACACGTGGTTTCTTAATAATAATTTAAATAATTTAAATAAATTTCACAAAATATTTAATCATAATAATAATACAATAACATGATTATGATGTTCCATTAATAATTTACGAATTGTCTTAAAAAGTCCTGATATAATATTTAAATGTTTGGGAATAATCCAAAGTGTTAAATGAATAATAAATCTGCATAAATATTTATTGTGTGGGTGTGACAACTCCACCTCATCCATAGCTGGCCATTTACTATGATTTATAGGTAGTTGATCCTCATTATCATATTATAGAATATGGGAACATAGATTATATTTGGTATACCTTACATCATCAATAGGTATATTTGGATCAGCTAAGGATGAAAATATTAATATATTTTATTTAGTGTGTGAAAAGATTTTATGGGATACAAAATTTAGACTAAAGGAGAAATTCCAAATGATTAATTTTTGGAACTCTCAAAGTGATGTTGGAGTAGTATCTATGATGTTTGTATGTCTTTATGTTATGTAGACCATATTACTACATGATGATAGTCAAAAGTTAACCCTTATTTACTTTCGATGAAGGGGTATGGGAAAAACAAAGGGAGTGTATGAAAGTAACTTTTACTAAGAGTTTCAAGGAATTTAAATGATCATGGGAAGATAGTGATGAGACCAAAAAGTTGTATCATAGCTTTATTTAGAGGGTATTTAGATTAACTAACTCTGGTGGAGGTGATTCAAATCTTGTTTTAGTAGCATCACTCTTCCCTTTTACTTATATGGTATTTTTTGATAAACAGTTCCTAATCCCTATTATGTGTTTCAAAATTAATTAGGATTTCATTCATTTCTTGTAAATATAATTATATGAGGGTAATTTATGGGTAGAGAAGTTATCTAATATAGATTTTAGGTTATCAAAATTTTAGATAGAGGATTATCTATTGGAAAAGGACCTTGATCTATGATTGGTGGGTACCATGAATGAACTAATAAAGAATGAGAAATCAGAGAGGATGGAAAATTAATAAATAAGGTTGATTCCTATTTCATTATTCGAGAATGTGGCTTATAATTTTATAGAGTTCAATACTACTTCATAAATTATGAAATTTCTTTTCGATATGTATAAGAAGTCAACCATAATAAATAAGGTGTTCATTTTGAAGTGGTAGTTTGACATGAGGATGTTAGAAGATAAACCAGTAAAAGATCACATCATCAACTTCAACATGATAAAGAGCCAATTTTAATTGGTGAGTATGAACTTTGGAGGTCTTGAGTGGTTGTTATTATTACTTTTGTCATTCCCTATGTCATGGGTAGTGATGGTGACTGTGGTGAGTAACTCAATAGAAACTGATGACCTTCTGTTTTCATATGTTAAAGACCTGATCTTTAATAAAGAACTTCATCAAAAGAAGATCCAAGTATATTCCAGAAATTATTATAGTTTAGAATGAAGTGGGAATCCTGCAACATGAAAAATTCACAAGAAAGGTAAATAAAGGAGATGTTTTAGTAAGAGTATCTTGAAAAAATATGGTCCTAAGTGTTGTAATTGTGGGAAAAAATGTCTCCTGGAGAAATATTATAATGATGAGAGAGTGAAAGAATATATACTTATCAATGTGGATCTATGAATCCTATGTGGAAAAATATGAGATTCCGACTATTAAGTGTCACCAATTCACTTGAGTGTTGGGTCATGGATTCAAAATATTCATTTCACTCAACATCCAAGAGGGGGTGTATAGGTAAATGTACATCTAAAATATATAACACTGTGCATCTTGTGGTTGATAAAGCTCGTAATATGGTTGGAAAGGGTGATGTTTTTATTCGAATAGGAAATATAAGTTGGTTGGAGTTGCAAGGAATGTGACACACATAGGTATTGAGAAAAAACCTAATTTCTAATGGAATGTTAGATGATGTAGGATTCTATATAACATTTGTGGATAGTGTATAGAATATTTTTCATGGATCCATGGTTTTGGATAAAGTATTAAAGGATGGAACATTAAACCTAATGGGAGTATAGTAAGGTATGATGTGTTCCAAATAAATAACTTCCAAAAAGTTTTTCCATGAATCTCTATATTGCATAAGTGAGAAGGGGATGGAATTCTTAGCTGTTAAAGGTATCCTAGAGATCAAAAGCATAAATTATATAAAATTAAAAGATTTTATCTCTGGGAAGTAGTGAAACTTTTCCTTACTAACTAAAGTTAAGGCACAAAATAATCATAAGTTAAAGTTTATTAACACAATCATGTGGAGGATATATCCAATTCGTTCTCATTTAGGGTCACTATTTTATGTGACATTCATAAAAAAATGTGACACAAAAAGTGTGGATGTTCTTTTTCAATCACAAGTATAAGTTGTTTAGAAATGTCATCTGATAGATATACATGGTGGAAAAGGACACTGTTTAATGGTTCAAATCCATATATTCTGATAATGTTGAGGATTATAGATTCTAGGGATTCTAGAGGTTCTTCTAGTGGAAGGGAATACAATTTGAGAATACTATACCGGGTACTCCAAAACATAACAGAGTCAAAGAGATGATGAATGAAGAATTATTTGAAAAGGAAAAGAGTATGATAATTAATATAGGATTCTTTAAGGTTTTGTGGGAAAAAGTACTGATTTGTGATACATACTTAATCAATAGGTTTCCATATTATCCATTAGGTTATGAGATTCTAAAAGCATATTGATCTAGAAGTAAGTTTGATATTACCCATCTATAAGTCTTCAGTGCACTCCCCTATATCCGTGTTATCTCTAAGGATAGGGAAAATCTTGAATCTAAGTCTTAGAAATGTTTCTCTATTGGGTATGGTGATAAATATTTTTGTTTTTGACTATGGGATAACAACTCTCAGAAGGTTTTTAGAAGTTTAAATTCTATCTTCAATGAAGAGGTCTTGTTGAAGAATAAAAACATAGTTGAGGTAGTTGATTATAAAAAAGTATCATTGGAGGATAAATTTTAACTAAATGGATGTCCAGAAGTTATGAATGTTCCATATAAGTTGATAAGTGTTTTATAATCAAAAATGATATACAAGAAAAACAGAAATCTTTTGGGGTTGAGCTAAACCCACTAGAACTTAGTTCTCATCCTTCATTTCCTGAAAAGAAATTCCTTGAGAAACAAACTCTGAAACTCATTTCTTCATCACTGGCCACCAAAAATAGCATCGAAGATCCCAACACATCTTTGGCACACCTGGATATACCACCGAAGGGGATGTATGAAAATCCCTCAAAACCTCTTCTTGAAAATTCACTAATACCATAATGCATCCTCTTAAGAGAATAATGTTCTCCCCGCCTTTTGAATATCCATCTAGAGCATGCCCTGTTGAAATCTCAGCACATATGGTCTCACATTCGGTAACCCCAAGTTGGGCCTCCCAGACCCGATGAAAGAGTGTAAGGGTGACAGCCATTGACTACAGGTATGCTTCTCCATGTCCATCCATAAGGGATATTTTCAATAAAGACAACTACTCTGATGCATCATTCAGTAATTGAGAACTATATTTCCTACTGAGAGAATTTTCTACCATGTTCCCCTTCCCAGGAGTATAGAAAATCATAAATTCATATTACTAGAGGAACTCTAGACATTACCTCTGTATAAAGTTAGGATCTTTCTAAGAGAAGATATACTTAAGACTTATGTGATCTGATTAGATGATAAACCACTCTCTCATTAGGTAGTGTATCCACATCTTCAATGCAAATACTTCAACTGCTAACTCAAGATCATGGGTCAGAATCTTCTTCTCACGTGGCCTTAATTTGTATGAACTGTCGATAGTCACTACTTGCCTCTTCATCAGGACACATCCATGTCTGGTCCCTAATGCATCATATAACACCACATACTATATGCCTTCCTCTGGTAACCTCAAGATAAGAGTTCCCGTCAATATCATCCTCAGCTTCTGAAAGTGTTTCTTGAACTATTTTTTCCACACGAAAGGCTTCCCATTTCATGTTAAGGTTTCCAAGGGTGATTCCACTCTATATAAGTTGGGTAAAAATCCCTGATTGTACCCATCCAATCCATGGAAACTCCACACCTCAGTAACACTATTGGGTGGCTCCCAAGAAAGCATTACCTCAACCTTCACTGGATCCAGTATAAATCCGGTCTCTGAGATGATGTGTCCCAGAAAATTAATCACTCAAATCCAAAACTAGATCTTCATGAGATTTTGTTAATGTTGGTCATCATGGATTGTGTCCAAGATAGTCCTCAAGTGTCTGGCATGATCCTCCTCAGAAACCTAATAATCTAGGATTTCATTGATGAAGACTACCATGAACCAGTCTAATAGAGGTTAAATGATCTCATTCACAAGTTCCATGAATACTGTTGGGGTGTTATTCATTCCAAATAGCATTGCCAAGTAATCACAATGATTGTAGCAACGTCTAAAGGTCATCTTCTGTATATCCTCATCTCGTACTCTCATTTGCTGATAACCTGATCTGAGGTCGATCTTAGAGAACTATCATGCTCCTTTAAACTAATCAAAGAGGCCATTAATCCTTCATATTGGATACTTGTTCTTCATGGTTACCTAGTTTAAGCATCGTTAATCCACACATCACCTCAATCTCATGTTTTCCTTCATGGTAAAAAAATTGGGGCTATCTAGAGTGAAACACTAGGTCTCATGAATCCCTTTCTCTGCAAGTCCTCCAACCATATCAATAGCTTAAAAAGCTCTATAAAATCCATTTAATATGTAGGTTTAGATATTGGTTCTTTGTTAGGGTGTAGATCAATGCATAAGTTCATTTTCTTAAGGGGAAGTTAACATGGAACATCCTTAGGAAAGGCATCCTGATACTTCGCCACCACGTCATGAAATTGAGGACTCATATCATCCATTGTGTTAAGGGAGAGACTAGAAAACTAATGAGTAGTTGGTTCTACTCTCCTATACGTGATCCCATCCTGCGATGCCTAGATATCCTTTTCACCAAAAAAGGAAAACTAGGTACCATCAATGCAGACACACCACACTCTTATCTTAAAATAGTCAATCTGAGCATGAACTATGGATAACCAATTCATAACAAGAATGACACCATAAGGCCTCAACGCCGCTACTGAGAGATCCTAACCCAAACTCTCACCTCTAAGAGTCAGTTCACGGTATCTTCACCAATGTGTGATCATCAAGTCTCATCTAGTAAGTGCTTCCAAGCATAAGGGTCAAGTCAACAGTTCAATTGTAGTCTTCGAGTCTTGAAAAATATTAATGGTGAGAAAATAATGAATAGAACCTATTTCTATCAACACTCTATATATGGTAGAAGGAACACACATCGTACCTCATATCATCCCTTAGGTATTAGGGTCATAAGACTCCATAACTTGCAGTTGGTCTCATCCTTTTCCACCAGATCCCTGAGCCTGGCATGGACCACCTGTGGGTGGAGGTGGTAATTGGTCGAACCTCCGACCACCTCCTGCTACCATTTCATCCCCTCTACCATGTATTCCAACCTGAATACCACCCTTATCATTTATTTGGCTTAATCTAGGTAGTCCCTTAAACATATCTCTATCAGTTATACAAAAGTTCAAACAATATTCTTCCAAATATCCCCAACTATGGCATGAGAAACACCACTAGTCATGTGGCTGATTCAAGCTACCCTAGGATCCCTGCACCACTGACCCTAAGTCCTATGATATCCTCACAAAGTGCCTGACCCACTTGGATCCTTGTAACTATTGTCAGATACCTACTTTTGAGGTATTAGCTACCGGGTTCCCACTTCTATCTCTCACTAATGGTGTATCTTCTTCAATAAAACGTTCCATTAATAGGTATTGCTCAAGTACCCCCAAATAAGTATAAATTATAAGGGAGACCACTAATTCCCTAATGTACTATTATAATCCCTTCTCGAATTTCAAATACCTGAGGAACTAATATTGTACCATATATAAAGAGTACCACAAAATATTAGTAAACTTTTTTGAATACTCTGATATGGTCATACTGCCCTCATGAATATGCAAAATATCCTATATGCATACCGATCACAATGTGGCCGGATAGAACTCCTCTCTGAAGATATGATCAAATTCTATCTATGAGAGATATGTCTTGTCATGTAACTGAGTTACCAAGATCCACCATCACTCCATAGATCCCTGAAGAAAACTTGTGGAAAGGACTAACATTTGGTCAGCAGGCATCCTCACAGGTAAGAAAACACAGGTGACTTTATTTAGCCAAACCCTGACCATTTGGGGGTTTGTATCTCTCCAAATCCTAGTAGGTTTCTGCCTATGGAACTCGTGAAATTCCCTCATCCTGCATGCATTCTTACCTAGTGTTGGTAGTAGCTGTTTCTCGACAGGTGGTGGTATAGATAGTAAATCACCTGGTTTTTCTATTTCTTTTACAATCCCCTGTACCAATGCTTCCTCACTAGGAAGATCATCCTTATGATCACATGGTGGAATCCTAGTTAGTTGTCTACATAGAGACATCCTAAAAGAGAACAATATGTACCACATTCAATAGAGTATATCTGGGTAGCTAAATGACATAGAAGAGACAACCATTCCTATATGATGCATATACCCTTGTTTTTTCCAGCAACCTGTGTTTTTGTGCACATATTCGAACTTGAAACACCTAACATTGTTTCCCCAAACCAACCTCAGAGACTTCCAATCCTAAAGTAGAACTGACTGCATTGATACCACTCTATCATAAACCATCCCACCTGGGTCCAAACCATAACTACCCCAATACATTTTCTGATAGGCAAGGGGCTTGTGACTAGCACCAAGTAGGAATGTCCCACAAATGTGAGTCATTAGCCAAAATTACCAGTACACATGCACACATCTCCAAGCCACACAATGCTAAATTGTTAAATAAATGAAAGGATGTATGCATACATCTAAAATTCCATAATAGAGTATGATAGTTAAAGTACTATAAATAGGAAAATGGTCCAAATACAAGCCCACCATAAAGAGTCTGTATCCTAAGTCTAACTGAAATACTAAAGCATCCAACATGCTCTAAGGGAGAGGATTACGTTAAGGGTTTGCTACCAGTAAACACCCCGGTCTAGCCATCTATAGTAGTACTCCACCCACTCCTGGTCCTTTGGGGACACCACCAAAAGGGATGTCATCTACATAAGACATGACACATGTGGGAAAATCTCATGCAGGGGTGAGTATAAAATACTCAGTAGGACACCGCGAAAACACTAAACATGAAGTACCATTTATAGTCAGCTCAATACAAGATGTAAAAATGTATAACAGATACAATAAGTACAAGAAAACCGTAAATATACTCAGTAGAGACCACATCATCAACCGATCATAACCAACTTCCAGCCATAGAATTATTCTCAAAGCACTCTCATTCCATGAGAACCCACTCCTAGAGCCATTATATCATCAGAGACACTCGATGAAGAGGTATACATCATTTGGAAAATTTCCAAATAAATTGAATTAGTCAAGAAGACTATGATTCATAGAGACTGGGTCATGACCGGAACTGCAGGGGGACACAACAAACCCAATTTGGATCAACCCACTATGTTGGGGATCATATTCCAACGATTCCAAAAACCCTACTCATACGGCCTTCTATATGGGGGATCAACACATTGTTCAATGAGGTTATTCCAATTTTACAAACTCCACAAGGGATGATAGAGGATTGCACTCCCATTTCACGGAGGGACACCACAACTATATCTAAGAATCATCCTCCAGAGTGGATTACAATCCAGTGATGTGGATGTAATACTGCACTGTACCCTCGAGGAAAGGACAAATGGAATTCACTCAACCTATACTGGTACCAACAAGAAAAAAGAAGATCCTAACACTTGAATAAGGTACCAAAAATTTGACTTCAGTCGGTCGTCTTAAAATCAAATTCACACTACAGCTAATGACATATCGTTTGGATGCTCTCTTTGGGAGTTATGACCATTTAAATGAAACTAACCACATACCTACCGATGCCTACAGACCTACCGTTGTGGTAGGTCTACCTACCACCATTTTCTGTCCACCTACCTCCATAGTCAATCCACCTACCGCATGGACTGACCAGCGGTGGACTTACCATCAGGTTCAGTCCACATGTCGCTCCTCACTGGCCACTACAGTCGACCGCCCGCTGTCTGTCCACGCGATCATTGCACCCCACGACATCTAGAGATGTCATGACACCATGGTGAACCATAACTGAGCTCTGTCCTAGTTTCCCTTGACACAATCTTGATCTGAACTGCTATCCAGAACTCGATCTAACCACCTCCACTGCATCCACTCAGCAGACCCACTACCATGCTACTCCACTGCCACTGTCGAGTATCGCCTCCTACTAATATTCTCCATTATACACCACTTCCTACACCGGTAACCACTGACTCTACTTCTGTGAGCCGTGAAACCTCTATTGTAACCTGAAAATGAAAATGATAATAGCTTCACGATCCTTGAACCCCATTCTATATAGATCCATCCTCATTTGTCAATATGCCTCAAATTTGGGTGTCCAATCAGGATAGGAACCACCTTACAATGTCAAGCTAAGACCACTTGGATATAATGGTGAAGAATGAAAAGAATAGAGGGAGGGATTCACAATAAAAAAGGTTTATCATCATTGGTAAAGTGTTCTTTTCCAACATTCAAGAATTGAGGATTTGGGATAGAAAACCATATTAAATAAATCTCATAGAATAAAATCCTTCCTGCAAAGCTATCGATCCAAAAATCAATCCGTTCATCGATTGGTTTTCATTTATAATAGGAATTAAGAACATGGAATAAATAAATTTAAAACACACACCCTACCTAGTTTTTGGATCGATTGGTGATGAAGAACGGTTGTGTTGTCACCATTGACAAGATCCTCCAAATTCATGGGCATGATGATCCATGATATGATCATCATACATTGTCATCCACCAAGAACCCTCTCTTTAAATGGTGTCTAGGTATCCAGGGTTTATCAGCCAACCCTGAGATAAAATCTATAGCCATATACTTATAGAGGAGTAATCCTCTATGCTGAAGGAAAATAAAATAAATTTTTCTTTTAATTTATTTTATCAATTTTGCACCTCCGATAATTTTTTTATAGACAACCTGTGTCGACCACTAGATTTGAAATCTAGGTAACTATTTAAGAGTTATTCCACTTTTTCTGGAAAACTGTTCGCACAAGATATTAAATATTTTAATATTTTTCACACATTTATTCCGAGCACACCAGGCCTCAGAATCACACGTATTCTGAGTTCCTCGTCTTGATAATAATCCATATAATATCTAAAAAGAATACATGAAAAATACAAGATATTATAATTGGGAGGTTGGGTGGGTATTTTTATCAATAAGGGGGGGATTCTGTTTTAATTTCTAAACTTGTGTTTTGGACTCTACGTAATAAAATAATCAAAATAACAAACTATACAATGGTTTTTTCCAATAGTTTCGACCAAAGATTTTTTATTTTCAATATTTTATAATTATAAGAATCTAACATATTAAAATAATACCATTGGTTATGTGGAAGTGATTCATGTTCATAAAGAATTTATTTTTAAACCCTAAAATATAATATAACTTTTGGAGGATTCATTAAAGTTTTATAAAATTAATAAAATAAATTTAAAAACAAATTATTTTCAATGGTAAATATATTTTTGGTCATTTACTTCCTTTATAGTATTTATTACATCACTTTTGGTCTATTATGATGTCATAATAGATACCATATATTTGTACCATATTTAATTTTTATCCAAAAATTGACTGTCTCATATAATTTTGAAAAAAAAATCATTATAAGATAATTTTTATGTACTGATTTCAAAAATAATACTTATTTTACCAAAATAAATCTCTAAATATTATACTTTACACTTTTATATAAAAACCCATATTTATTGAAAAATACTTGTTTTTATAATAATAACACCCTTCATACCCTTATAAAAATTACATTGGATTTAATTAAATTATATAATCATTTATATATAAATAAATATTATTTAATAATAATGTTTTATGGAAATAATATTTATTTAACAAATAATGGAACTTATGAAAAATATTATTTTAATTGAAACTGTGTATTTCCTAAAAAACAATGTTTATTTCTTTATATCAAAATCTAATTTTTCATCAAACACATTATATAATCATTTATAAAGTAGTAATAAAAAGGGAAAATGTAATATTAATTTCATTAAAAAAATATAAAAAATTATATTACTAGGTTCTAGATACATAACCCCTTATTACACCACTAAACACCCTAAATGTAAGGTGTGTGATGGTGATGCCTTCTTGGGGTGGTTCAATGAACATGGTTTGGGTTATAATCTTGACAAGCATGAAATTCTCCCATAAACTATTTTTATCAAACTTCATTTATTTATTCTCATATTGGGATTGGTTAAGGGAAAATCATAGTGATGTAATCTCCCTTATAAGCTCTAATAAAGGGGATTCATAGGGTATAATCTTACTGGTTGAGGTTATCGCTTCTTCTGTATATGTCATTTTAACTTTATCATAACCATTAATATATAATAAATCTTAATGGGCACTGTAAAAGGGATATGTTATCATTGGTTATGATTCTTAATAATATTTTAAATCGTATATCCTATATTTTATAATTTTCCAAAATAAGCAAAGTAGTTCATGTGTTTTATATAACTATATTACTTAATAAACAATTTATTCATTAAAAAGGAAATTTATTTTATAAAATTTTGGGTCATTACATTCTTCCTACCTTAATAAATTTCACCATAAAATTTTTATTTTGTACACTAGAATATATGAAGGTACTTTTGTTTCATCACCTCTTTCAATTCCAATGTTTCCTCCTCAAAGTTATGGTTTTTCCACGACACATTAACCAAGTGAGTTTCCTTGTTTCCTATAACTTTGTCTCTACGATCAAAGATCTTCAATGGCTTCTACTCATATGAATTATCATCATCTAGGGGTAACACCTCTAGATTCAGTACATGTTAGGGGTTTGGTATATACTTCCTCAAGAGGGATCCATGGAACACATCATATACTTGAGATTGGTAAGGGGGGATTTCTAGTCTATAGGCCACACCTCTAATATGATCAAGAATCTGAAAGGGTATATATATCTTAGACTAATCATTCTCTTATTCCAAAACCTCATGAATTTTTTTACTGTGATATATAAAAGAACACCAAATCTCTAACCTCAAACTTCATTCCTCATCGATGATTGTATGCATATATTATATATCAAATTTGTTCAAATTTCATATAATTTTGAATTATTTGAACCTTATCTATGATATCTTGGATAAGGATTGGTCCTACAAACTTCCACTCTCCAAATTCATATCAATATGTTAAATTCTTATACCTATTCCCATATAGAGCCTCAAAAGGTGTCATTTGAATGCTGGAATAGAAAAATTTGTTATATGAGAACTCTAATAGGGGAAAGGGTTGGTCCCAAAATCCTTGTAAATCCATTTAACATGATATCAATATATCCTTTGGAGGTTTAATAGTTATTCCAATCATACTATCCATTTAAGGGTGCTAAGTAGTACTGAAAATAGGTCTGTATCAGTGCTTGCTGAAGGATTCTCCATAACATTAAGGTATACCTCATATCTCAATCAGATATAATGGAGAGTAGTAATCCAAACAATCATACCACTTCCCCTACATTTATCTTAGTGATTTGGTCAAGATATAATTCTTACATTATAGAAATGAAATGTGATGAATTTTTTAGTTTATTTATTACCACCTAGATGGGGATGTTGCCTTTAGATTTCTCATTCAGTCCTATAATAAAATCCCTGGTTATGTTTTCCATTTTTCTATTGGTATGGGAAATGGTTGCATAACACCCTTATACCTCTATCATTTATCCTTGACTTATTATAATACCATGCATCAAGATACAATTTTTTAACATCTCTCTTCTTGTTATCCCATTAGAAGTTTTTCTTCAAATATCAATACATTCCAGTGATTTCTAGTTGAATAGAAAAGAATGAGATATTTGAATAATCCAGAAGTTCCCTCTTAATATCTGATTTTAGGGGACACATATTCAGGTTCCAAACCTCATAACTCCATATTTATCAAATTTAAACTTTATAATATTCATTATCTTTCTCTATATCTTCTCATTATCTTTTTAGGTCTCCTTGATCCTCTTAAGAATGGATGGTTGTGTAGTTATATGAAAAATGTAGGATGAATATCCTTTTATTATTCTTGTTTACATCCTATTCATATCCTATAATATTGGATCCATTCGAACCCTCATCATGGATAGGTTTAAAAGAAATTTTCTACTCATAGCATATGCCAGTTTATTTGCCTTCCCACTATGGTAATGGATTGAATAATCATAATCCTTAATCATATTTCACAACCTTCAATGGTGAATATTGACCTCCTTTTGTGGGAAAATAGAATTGAGTATTTTATGATCCATATATATGTCACACTTCTCCAAGTGCAGATAATTCCCCCAAATATTTAACATAAAGATCACTGAAGCAAGTTCAAGATTATGTGTTGGGTAGTTATACTCATGTATCATTAATTGGTATGAAGAATAGGCTATCAATTTGTCATCATTAATGAGTAAAAAACCCAATACCTTTTAGATACATCACTGTAGATCACAAATCATGCCCCTATAGTGGGTAATTTTACCATAGGTTTAGTTATTAGCCTCTTCCTTATCTCTTTAAATCACTCCTTTCATTCATCAATCCAAACAAAATTTACTCTCTTCCGAGTCAGGTTGGTTAGTGGGATGGAATATAATGATAAGTTTCTCACAAATAAACAAAAGTACCCATCTAATCCATGGAAAATATGGATCTTCATTATAGATTTCAATCTTGGCCATCCTTTCATTACCTCTATTTTTGAATGATCCACATATATCCCTTTATCAGTGATAACATGCCTCTAGAATATTACATTCTCCACCTATAAGTTTTATTGATAACTAAACTCTCATTTATGAGTAATACTAAGACATTATTTTGGGAATATATTCTCTAACAATGGTAATGTTACCAAGGATGCTCCTTTTTCCCATAGTATTAATCAATTTAAATAGATAAACTTTCTCATAAGTCAATAATATCAATTCTATAGATGATAATTATAAACAAAATCTATAATATTCCTTACACTTATCTTCAATCAAATGGTGATTCATGATATGGAGGGGGAATCCCCTCCCCCATCAATTTATGTCGGATCTATATAGGTAAAACCAATCAATACCAAGTATAACATTGAATTCTACTAATTTAAGAGTGATAATATTTTCAAGAAGTGCATTCCCACAAACATCAACTTGAGGTAAATTAATCATATATGTTTTCCTTTATGATATAAAATCATTTTTGGTGATGAATCAATGTTCTATAAAACTTACTAGATATGCTAGTTTGGCTTGAATGAATATAAAACAGGATATATGCAAACATATAATAGAGGTTATGTATACATTAATCATTATGGTCTGTCTCACTGATTGTCATCACACTGGACCTTCCTGGTTCCCTAATTCTTAGATATTTTTAGAGATCATCATCCTTGGTAACCCTTAGAATAGAGAATTTTATTAGATAATTCCCAACTTCCCCACATTTATTATATAAAATTTTTAATGGTCCCTTAGATGGAAATTTATTTCCCTTCATCAAGTTAACTACACTCTTTATTTTCGTATAGTAATTAGCTACTTTAAGTCCATTTTTCACACTTAAAACATCTTCCAGTTCCTTTATAACATTTCCCTTAGGGTTTATTTCCATATTTTTTACATGTGTGTAGTTTAATCTTCTTTCCTTTATAAAAATTATGACATGAACTTCCATGATACATTTTCCTACTCTTCTTTGATGTGTTTGGATTTTCAACTATGATCTAGTTGTTAATAATAATTTGTGATAACAAGTTTGGAATAATCACATGACATCTAACTTTAGATCACATAAATTTAGGATTCTTATTTATACAATCGTCACATTTCCCGTAAAAAAATTTATTGACTCAGTTCCTCCTATATCTATTCATTTTCTAAACTAAATAAAATATTAGGGGTGATAATTTTCAAAATATTAACAATTTAAATGGTAAACTTATGAAAATTTAATAGATAACTCATAAATTACATACATTATTTAACCTATTAAATTATTGATTTCAGTCTAAGTTATCCATGGTTTATTTCCAAATTTTACATTTTCTGGAGATTTTTATCCCCTTGACGATGGTTTGTAAATATCTGGTGAAATAACCAAGAATATATCCTAGAAGTTTCAAACCATGTGTGCAATAAGACCTCTTTTTCTTTCACAAGGTGATGATAAAGTCAATACCCAATGCACCCTTTTGGGATTATTACCCCTAGGTAATATTATACCAGAGCTGAATCCACTTATAGTATCTATACTGGGATTTTATTTCTTGGAAACCACTCACTCTATAATTTTCCGAAATTTAGGGTTGTTTTCCTATGTTTTTTATTGTACCTAAGGAATTTACTATGTTTTTCTAATCCCAACCCTAAAAAATAATTATACCATGACTTTGATACCAACTATAACAATCCATATCCTTTATATACATTATTTCCTGTTTTTTTATATAAATATATGCATAATACAATCCTAGAATATAGATAAGTGTAATGTATATCAGAAATTAGATACATAGTACATTAACTAGAAATAGGGAAAAATCATTCTTTAAAAGTCTATAACATTCCCCTAAAAAACCACTGATCTTCTTATACGGCATGGTATAACATGAATACATATATCATAAAGGGGTGAGAAATAAATCCCATTAGGGGATTAATCAAAGCATAACCCGATACAAGTAATAAATGTGAGTCAATAGGTATATTTAGGAGGCATAAAAAGGTGAGAGTCATAAACATGAACATAAAATCATGGTAAAAGATGGTAGCATCAAGGAAACATTGGAATGTGGCAAGAATATAAACCATGGAATTGTTAGAATAAGTTAAGGATGACCACCAAGAAATCATAATATAGTGTTCTTATGATAACCTACTATGTACCATACATAATATATCATGAGATAAAAATTTTACAAAATTCATTGGAGGGATATAAAATTCTAGGCCCACCGGTCACATTCATATTATGTTCAAGGATTTGTGTTCCACATAGATCATACAACATAAGAATATATTTCATCACATTTAATCTCATGATCAAGGAGTGTGGGTTATATAAATGGAATTATTAGATCAATAAAGTATAGATATATTAATGATAATACAGTAAACAATAAATGAGGATGGGTATTCATGATACAAAAATTGGTCATGGAAATTCATGAGATAATTTTGGCATCATAACAGGTGTATATAAAGGTTTATAGAACAGTTTAATAAGAATGTAAGTTAATATATCATTAATGTTGAATCATAAGGAAAGTAAATGGATGTGTAAAACCATATTCCAACATGAAAAATTTGAAATCAAAAAGGCATAATACAAAGAAAGCACTTGAATAAAGAGGAGGAAGAGAATCCCTTACCATGAGAGGGTGATTCTAAAAGCATGGGAGGATCTTTTTAAGAGATTAGAAACACCTTGGGCGGAATTTAGAGATGGATAAGGAGATTAAATTCATGATTAATGGTTTTTTACTAAATATTAGTGGGAATATGTATGGGTATTTATAGAAAAATATGAGAATTTTTTATTAATTTTCAAACTAAGGATTTTTACTCTATATAATAAAATAATCAAGACCAAAACCTTAACATGGATTTTTCCCATGGTTTATAAAAAGGGAAATGTTATTAAAAATTTTATAAGATCAATAACCAAACCTATTTAAATAATAAAATTGGTGATTTGGAAGTGATTCATGTTCGTCAAGAATTTATTTTAAAAAAAATAAATTATAATATAGGTTTTGGAGGAGTTATTAAAGGTTTATAAAATTTATAAAATAACTTAAAAACACAAAATTTTAATGGGTATATCTATTTTTTGACATGGATTACCTTTATAGTATTAATTACATCACTTTTGGCCTATTATGATTTCATAATGGATGCTATATGTTTTTACCGTATTTAATTTTTACCCGAAAAATCAATTGGCTCAAAAAATTGTGAAAAATTATCCATTGGATAATTTTGACATGTTTATTTAAAAAATAATATTTTTTACAAAAATAATTATATAAATATGAGAATTTAAACTTTTAATAAAAAAAATATTTACCTGAAAAAGTTTTTTTACGATACAAATGTAAGAACTCGGATCTTCATTTTAGTTATGGATCTTTTTCTAAGGTGTTTTTAAGAAAAAGGGGAGAATTTAGAAATTTTATAAGTATATAATATGTACGTAGGAGTACACGTCGTTTACCATGTTTCCGTGGGTAGCCATGTAATGGCTATGTAATGGCTGAGACATGGCTGTGTGGGGTGACATGGAAGACTACTAATGCCAGGGTCTGGTTGAAACAAATAAATGACACATTCATTAACAGTACACGTTGTGTACATTTATTTTTATTTGACATATCGGACCAGGTCACGTCTGACCCTAGTATTCTTCTTCTTCTGTTCATTCCTTGTGAAGAAGTATACAGAATCTAAGATCCTTTTATGAGCCACTAATCTGTCATCTTTTGTCGAAATCAAACACCTTCGGTTGCATTGGAATCGCCTCGGTGAGTTCTTCCTTCTTCTTGGTCCCTTTTCCTGATTTCTTCTCTCTCTTGAGTCATTAATGTTTGAACGTTTTTGACATTTCTTTAGATCTACATCATTCTTGGATGTTTCAAGGGTCGTCGTTTGAGAGTTTTCATTGTACATCATCGAGGTGGGTGGTTTTTTTCCTTTCGTTTGTTGTCTTTGAGTTTTATATGACCGAGTGTTGATTACCTATGTTTTGGGAATTTAGGGTTAAGGAAATTGAACCCTATTTTATCTACCTTAGTTTTATTGTTGGATTAATGGTTTTTTGTTGTGGAATTATGTCAAATTTTATGTTTAAGGAATGACCCATGGGTTTGTTTCCTTGTTTGAATGTTTAGGGCCATTTGGTCCATGTTGCCTATAAAGTAGACCTTGTTTCCTTGCCTTACTTGATAGGATGAAACTGTTTGACTTTTTCTTCTTATTAAATACTTGTGATATACATTGTATTTTTTTATCCATGTAGTATTTGATATTACTTTAGGCTATTTGATATTGTTTGTGCATGATTGAATTGCACAGGACTGTGAGAACCTGGTGTAGTTAGACCATAGGGGGAATTGACGTTGAGTGCTTCCTCAGAGTGTCTATCATATTTCTCTACAATACAATAGGGGGGATTGATGGTGAGTGGTCCCTAAGAGCGTATATAGATTAAATTATGAGACCATAGGGGGAATTGATGTTGAATGCTTCCCCATAGATTCTGTATCTATTATGGAAGGACCATACGGGGAATTGATTGTGAGTGTTTTCTTAGAGTTTCTTGCCTTTTTAATTCATTTTTTTTCCATAGGGTTTAGACTGTGTGAGGTTCCCAGAGGGTTAATGTAAATATTGAATGTTTTTGACATGTATTCCAAGACAAAGCATAAGCTTGGATTCAGTCCTGTTAGGTAGTCTTCTGAGATGCCTACTTTTTATACTCATTTGATTAAATTATGAACATTAAATGCTAATGAATGTAAATTGAAACTATGGGAATGGTTACTTTTGTGAACTCCTGTTTCCTTTGATACATTTCCATTATTACCTTCTTTATATACTCACTGACTATTAGGCATAGATCTTATGGTGGTTTCCTACTGGGATTTGTCTCACACCTTGTTTGGGTCACGCTTTTGGACCCAAACAGGTTATATGGTTGTAGGTATAGATAAGGGAAAGCACCCTTCGTCATAAGGTACTTGATTTTTGTAGAGATGGAGAGCATGGGACCAAGATGAGGCTTACAATGCTTCTGGAGTTAATTTTTTTAATTTTTTTTAGTACTGTATTTCTAGAATTGTGACTTGTTTGGATGTTTTCCTAGACATATGTGAAATTCTTCATTTACATATGTGCTCTATTTGTTTAATCACCTTGAGTCTTTTGCTGATTACTTATTGTATGGTATTATTACCACCAGTACTATTTATTATTTGTTATTACATTATGAATACTCTTCCAATTAGGGCATAGTTTCCCCATTATCACACTCAAACCCTCACTTCTATTCATAAGCCTATGGAGTTTGTGGAAATACGCTTGAGGCCATGTGACCAACCGGGTACGAGGCACCTTTGGGTGGCACCCAGATACGGGATGTTACAAAGTCGTATCAGAGATTGTTTTTTTTTCTTTGTCTTGTTGTTTTGAGCCTATAAACAGGTATAGGAATGAATAAGTAGTCGGTAATAAGTTTTACCGAGGAGTAGCTAACCCATGTATTGGGAAAAGCCAATATACCTCGAATATTTCAATTTTTTGGATTTGCAATTGTTACAGTTGATTTGATTTCACCATTGGGTGATACACATGTTTTTTGCTATTATGATTTAAATCATTGAGGTTATATTTCTGTTTCAACCTGATGAGATGAGGGTATTCCATCTCATGCATCATATAGGCATTTGATAGGGATCACATGTCATGCATTCTTATCATGCCATTTAGGGTGAATTTATGATTTCATGCTATTGTGATAGATTTTTGTGCTAGATATGCATGTTACTTTTATGGATTTTGAGATAGAATACCAACTATTTCGATAGGGAATTGGATAATTTAATGTTTCATTTGAATGAGTACCAAACTTTGGTCCCTATTATGTTATGAGCCATCTTGGATCAGAATTTGGTGAATCATATTGAACATTAACTGAATCCTATTATGATATGACATGAATATAATTACAATATTTGATTCTTTGGGAGTATGGTCCCCCAAGGAATGTAATTTGGCACTTTAATGCTAGTTTCAGCATTTTTATGGGGTTCTAGAGTATTTGTTTAGGCTTATTGACAGTAAAATACCATAATAAACGACGTGTGATGATGAATACACGCCCTGTATCCTTCTGTTTTGGAATAAAATGTTTTCCTTAAGTACACATTGTGTACTTTATCTACACTCCTTGTAGGTGATGACCATGTGACTGACCGTGTGAGCAGAGACACGGGAATGGGGAACCTTTTGTAGGACATTTTGTGTATCAGTTTACCGTGTGACCAACCGTGGGGGAAGAGACATGGATTGGAAAAATATTTTCTTGAACACACTGTGTACGGGGTGTACACGTTGTGTTTTGGTGATATTTGTATCTTTTTACTGTGTGACCAACTATGTGTGAAGATAAATGGGTTGGAAAAATGTTTTCTTGAACACGCCATGTACTATGAGTACATTTCATGTTTTGGTGATCCGTGTATCTAGCTGTGTGACCAATGACATGGGTCGGTAAAATCCTTCTAGTACATGTCATGTCTGGCATATACACGCTGTGTTGTTTTGTTCTAAAAGAATCTTATAGTTTGATCCATGTAGGATAATTTGGGAAGGATAAGACATTCAACCACACGTCGTGTCTCAAGGAGAACATTCCGTGTGTATGGGTGTTACACGAACATGTTTGGAAGAGGTACATTCCATGTTAAAATCCTAAGAGAACAGGATGTGTAGGGGATATACACATTGTGTACCCCTATTTTTTAAAACATGATTGTTTTCTTATCCTTATCTTTTATGAACTTCTATGTTTCAGTTCTTGATAATCTTGAACTATTGTGTGTGCTGGAACTTGTAGAGCCATGCCACCAAGACATCCTACGGTTTTATGATAGGTACGGGGAAATGATTAGACCCCGGAGACGGTAGCCCAAGGACTAAAATAAGACCTTCCCATATTTCCCTTCATGGAACCACCCATAATTTTTGATACAGGAGTTGATGCATAGTTCTGAGAAGGATTCATGAGGATGATGTAGACTTTTTAGGGAGCACCGCATCCTACTCCATCTATAAAAGAATTGATGCGGGTTTTTCAGCAGCAGCATCCTCCCAACTTCTCAATGGTTGGAGAACCTCAACCTACAGATTCGTGGTTGGAAGTCATGATGTCTATATTCTAGAATCTTGAGACACCTAGTGAGGGGAGGGTGAAACTCACAACCTACATGCTTCAGGATTCCACCAAGATATGATGGGATGTGATATCACAGGCCGGATGCCAGCAGGTTTTGGCTTGGGATGAGTTCGAGTGGACCTTCTATGACTACTTCTACCAGGATACCTTGAGGGCCGACTGAGCCCAATAGCTAATGAGTTTAGAGCAGGGTACTCTCTCATTCATAGATTATTCTTCTTGATTCACATATCTGCAGTGATTCACACCCATTCTGGTGGGTGATGAGTTATTTTTGGAAAAGAAGTTTGAGGATGGTATCAGGAATGACATCTGATCCCAAGAGAACATCTTCAGGTTGACTTCCCTATCTCCTATAGTCAATTACGAACTGATCATCGAGTGCAACCTAAGGGATTATGGAGCTGTGGGCCAGGGTAGTTCATCATCTAGAGTTAGTACTCTTTCAACTGATAGAAGGAAATGCCATAGGGAGTCCACATTTGGAGATCCGAGTAGGTGATATTTTTCTTCTGGTATCTAGGTGGTGTACTACCAGTGTGGTAAGGACGGACATAAGAAAATTTAGTGCCTAAGATACCCAGTTGAGTGCCGATATTGTGGAAATATGGGACAACTTTATCATTTCTACAAGCCCTCCTTCCAGTAGCTAGTGATGGAGGATGTGTTTCAACTCCTCATACTAGAGAAAGACCACGAGTTGCACATCAAACCAAGGGCTAGATTTCTTAAGGCTATTCAGACCGAGGTGCTGGTTGTGTCCATTGTGGTCAGAGGTAGGGTTTTTGATATCCACAAGGTGGATCAACTCAGGGATTTCAGACAGCTTCACAGTTTCATGGCATAGGTCATCCTTTTGTGCTGGATCAGATTCAGCATGAGAAGGATCCCAGACCCTCTATGGTTGGAGGTACAATTTTAGTTTCCTTAGTTTTATCTTCTGATATTTTCGGTGTAGGGGTTTCCCGTATATTTATATTTGTGCCTACTGTGGAGAGCCTTGGGATATTTATCTTTACTTGTTATGATATCATGACTTTGGGCAATCCGTCGGGGATTAGAATGGCTAGCGTACATCAGTGTAAGGAGTTCCGTCTTGAGGATGTTGAGTTTTACTTCTTATATGACCTTTATATCATAAAGATGACGGTTTACGAAGTCATTCTTAGAATGGACTGGTTATTTCTTTTCCATGAAGTTTTCGATTTCTATCACTGTATGGTGAGTTTCACATCACCATAGGGTATGTTGTTTCTACATAAGGGTGAATGGGATGTCTAGGCGAGCAGAGTCGGACCCAAGCATCATGGGTTGAGATGTGTTATAGCCTAGATGGCTAGTCTATATCTGGATTACCAGGGGACTTCACAGATGGAACTTCCTCTAGTGTTCGACCATTTCAGGGATGTATTTCTAGATAAATTTTCAGGTGTGCCTATAGAGAGAGGGGTACACTTTTCTATTGAGCTTGTGTTAGGGGCATCATCAATGTCCAATCCTCCTTATAGGATGGCTACACCAGAGTTGCAGGATCTCAAGAAGAAGTTGGAGGAGTTTCAATCAAATGGTTTCATCTAACCTAGTACTTCTCCTTGGGGTTCATCAGTCCTGTTTCCAAAGAAAGTAGACAGTACCATCAGTCTTCAGGTGGATTATCAGAAACTGAAACAGTTGATAGTCAAGAAACTATATCCCTTACCAGGGATTGATGATCTCTTTGATTAAATTTTAGGATCTCGGGTTTTATTGAATATTGACTTGAGATATGGTTATCATCAATTTCATGTTAGACCATCATATATAACTCTTACATCCTTTCAAAGAAGGTATGGTCTATATGAGTATTTGGTTATGTCGTTTGGTCTCATAAATGTGTCGACAGTTTTCATGGTACTGATAAACCGAGTGTTCCATCCATACATGGACTCCTTTGTGGTTGTTTTCAAGGATGATATCTTTGTGTAATCTTACACTCAACACAACTATACCACCCACTTTGGGATCACTTTGAGTACACTGAGAGAGCATCAGTTATATGATAAGCACTCAAAATTTCACTTTTATATGGACCATATTCACTTCTTAGGTCATGTTATCTCAGAGAAAGAAGTATCAGTGGACCCATATAAATTAAGAGCATTAGTTTCCTAGGATAACCTGAAGAAAATCTTTGAGTTACAGAGTTTTTTATGGTTGTTTGGTTACTACATATGTTTTATACAGGACTATTCATGCTTAGAAGAGCCACTGATAGGCTCGACTAAGAAGGTTGCAAGGTACTTATGGATAGATTCTTGTGATTCAGCCTTTCAAGAGATGAAGGGGACGTTGAATTCATCACCAATGCTGATTTTTCTAGAACAGGGAAAGAGTTACACCGTATACTGCGATGTTTCTCGTATCGGGCTGGGAGGAGTGCTTATGTAAGGGGAAGGAGTCGCTGCATATGGGTCTCAGAAGTTGAGGCCACATGAGAGTAATTACCTGATTCACGATGTCGAGTTAGTTGAAGTTTTTCATGATTTACATTATTGGAGACATTACCTTTTGGGTGATCATTTTGTGGTGTATACTGACCACAAGAGTCTCAAGTATGTCTTTACTCAGCGTGATCTGAATTTGAGATAGTGAAGGTGGGTTGAGTACCTTCATTATTTTGACTTTGAGATTGCCTATACACTTGGAAAATGCAACATTGTGGCAGATGCATTGAGTAGGAGGACTCAGCTACAGGTAGTTCAGGAGGCCAGCAGTGAGTGGAATCTTATGGCTCTGTTCTCTGAGATGCATTTGGAGGTGTACGAAAAACAGGAGAAGACATTTCTTTCTTCTATAGTTTTTTCCTCTACACTTCTGGATCAGGTGCGAATGAGGCAACTATCGGACTCTGAAGTCCTAGTCCTATGGAAGATTGTGTCGAGAGAGGACCCTACTCCTAGGTGGATTATAGGTGAGGATGAGGTCTTTTGTTTTCATGGATGTGTATGGGTGTTAGTAGACATACATGAGGAGTTGATATTAGATTTTCATTCCTTAGTTTGAGTAGTTAATCCTAGTGTCACCAAGATGTATCAAGATTTACAGCATCAGTATTGGTGGCTAGGTATGAAGAGGGATGTTCCTAGTTTTTTTATGAGATGTTCCACCTGTCAGCAAGTGAAGATGAAGCATCAGCAACCGGCAGGTCTTTTACAGTAGTCACCCATTCTTGAGTAGAAGTGGAATAATGTCACAATAGATTTCGTGATAGGGTTACTGAGGTTTCCTTGAGGGAATGATGATGTTTGGGTTTACATTGACAGAATCATGAAGGTTTCACACTTCTCAATGATCAAGGAGACCTTTAGTGTTGATGAGCATGGAATGTTGTACATATTAGAGATTTTACATTTTCATGGGGTTCTGCACTCTATAATTTTAGAGAGAGATGCCTTTTTTACTTTTCATATCTAGAAGGTATTATAGAGGTCTTTGGGTACAGAGGTACTTCTGATTATAGATTACTATGCCTAGACATATGGCTAGTCAGAGCGTACAATTAAAGTGCTGGAGGAAATGCTTCGAGCATGCAACCTAGAGTTTGGAGGTTCTTGGGAGAAGCATATACCTCTGGTAGAGTTTTCCTAAAATGATATTTTCCAGAAAACTATTCAGATGAAACTTTAAGAGGCTTTGTACGGTAGGTCATGACAATCACCCCTATATTGGATAGTGGCAGGAGAGGTAGCTATGATGGGACCTCATCTTGTCCAGGAGACCACTGAGTAAGTGAAGTTGATTCGGAAGAGGTTGGCTACTGCATAACCTCTCCAGAAATCTTATGTTGATCGACAGAGAAGACCACTAATGTTCGAGGTCCGAGATCAGTTTTTCATACATGCCACCCATAGATTGGGACACATGAGGATTATGTGACAGAGAAATATTTTATCGAGATACGTCTTGCCATTTGAGGTTTTGTATAGATTCAGTCTGGTTGCCTATCAATTGCAATTACCTCAGAGGTACCATGCTATACATGACTTCTTCCACATTTTTCATCTATGGAATTACTTCTCAGACCCATATCATGTTTTTCAACCCAATGAAGTTGATTTGTTGGTGGATGCATCATTCGAGGAGAATCCTATCTAGATTATTGATCAAAGAGTGAAGGTTCTCTATGGATGGTATGTTCCTCTAGTACAAGTGGTGTGGACACACATCTAAGTGTTGGATGAGACTTGGGAGAGGGAGACCAATGTGTGATTGCAATGGCTGGAGAAGTTCAAGGATTCTTATTCACCAACTTATTAAGGAAATTCTGGGATGAATTTCATTAAGGGGGGAAGATGATAAGAACTCAGATCTTTATTTTAGGTATGGGTCTTGTTTTCAAGTGTTTTTTAGAAAAACGGGAGAATTTGGAAATTTTATAAGTACATGATGTGTACTTAGAAGTACACGCCACATACCAGGATGATATAGGTAGCTGTGTACTGGCTATGTAATGGATGAGACATGGTCATGTGGGGTGAAGTGGCAGACCGCCAATGTCGGGGGTCGGTTGAGGCAAATACACAGTGTGTTCATGAACATTACATGTTGTGTACTTTTCTTTTTATTTGACATATCGGACAGGGGTTGCGTCTAACCATCGTATTCATCTTCTTCTAGTTGTGCCTTGTAAAGGATCATATGGAATTGTCGATCCTTCTCCAAGAAAATGATCCATCATTCGTTCTCCTATTCAAACACTATCTGTTTCGTTGGAATCACCTCATTGAGTTTTTCCTTCTTCTTGGGCCCTTTCTCCTAATTTCTTATTTCTCGAGTTATTCAAGGTTGAATGTTTTTGACTTCTTTGTAGATATACATCATTCTAGACCAATTTAAGGGCCGATTTTTTAGAGTTTTCATCATACATTATCGAGGTATGTTGTTTGTTTCCTTTCATTTGTTTTATTTGAGTTTTACATGACCAAGTGTCGATTACCCATGTTTGGACTATTTTGGGTTAAGGAAATTGAACCTTGTTTTATCTTCCTTATATTGATTGTTATATTAAGGGTTTTTTATTATGGAATTATGTGAAATTTCATGTTTAAGGAACACCCCAAGGGTTAATTTACTTATATGAATATTTAGGGATGTTTGGTCTAGGTCTCCTAGGAGGAAAACCCTGTTACCTTATGTTTCTTGATAGGATGGAACTATTTGACTTTTGTTTCTTGTTAAATTCTTGATATATGAATTGGATTTTTTTATCCATGTAGTATTTGAGATTACATTGGGCAGCTCGATATCGTTTATGCACGATTTAATTGCACAGTGCTCTGAAAAGCAGGTGTATTTAGGCAATAGGGGGAATTTACGTTGAGTGCTTCCTCAGAGTGTCTGTTATATTTCGTTATGAGACCACAAAGGGGATTGATAGTGAGTACTCCCTCAGAGTGTATATAGTTTACGTTACGAGACCATAGGGGGAATTTATGTTGAGTGCTTCCATCGAGAGTATGCAGTTATTGTGGAAAGTTCATAGTTGGAATTGATGGTGAGTTCTTTCTCAGAGTGTCGTTCCTTTAATGGAATTCATTTCCATAGGGGTTAGACTGTGTGAGCTACCGAATGGGTTAATGTAAATATTGAATGTTTGTGATGCATCTTCCAAGAAAAAGCACAGGATTGGATTCGGTCATGTTAGGTAGTGTTCTGAGATACCTATCTATGATACATAATTGATTAAATTATGAAAATTAAATGCCAATGAATGTAAATGGAAACTGTAGGATTAGTTACTTTTGTGCACTCCTAGTTCATTTGCTACATTTACATTATTACCAGTTATATATACTGACTGATAGTTAGGCACAGATCTTGTGGTGTTTACCTACTAGGATTCATCTCACACCAATTTCCGTTATACTTTTCGACCAAAATATATTATGTGGTTGCAGGTATAGATAAGGGAAAGCTCTCTTCATCATGAGGTACTTGATTGATGTGGAGATGGAGAGCATGGGACCAATCTGAGGCTTGTGATACTACTAGAGTTTATTTTTTTCTTTTTATACTTTGGTTTAGTACTATATTTCCATCATTGGGAATTTTTTGGCTATTTTCCTAGACATATGTGACATGAATCATTTATATATGTGCTCTAGTTGTTTAATTACATTTAGTATTCCATTATTTACTTGTTTTATTGTATTATTACTCCCTCTACTGATTACTATTTGATATTCCATTGTGCATGCTCTTCCAATGAGAGAATAGATTCCCCACTATCACACCCAAGTCCCTCGTTACTAGTCGTCAGCCTCTTGCATTCGGGGAAATGCGCTTGAGGCCATGTGACCAACCGGGTACGGGGAACCTTTGGGCCGCACCCAAATCCAGGATTTTACAACTAACGTCTTTTTTCCCTTATAAAATTAATATTTGACATCACTAAATTATATTATAATTTATATATAACTAAATATAATTTTCTAATAATATTTTTAAAAGAAAATATATATTTATAAAAATATTGAATTTATCAAAAAGACTGCTTTTATTGAAACTATGTATTTCCCAAAAAAAGATTTTTGATTTCGTCATATCAAAATATAATTTCAATCAAACTCATTATATAATTATTTATAAAGTAATAAAAACAGGGATAAATATAATCATTATTTAATTAAAAATAAAATATATGAATTCATATTATTAGGGTCTAGATACATAACCCCTCATTACACCAATGTACACCCTAAGGGTAAGGTGTGTGAGGTGGTTCTTTCTTGAGGTTGTTCGATGAACATGATTTGGGTAGTGATCTCGATAAGCTTGAACTTCTCATGTAAACAATTTCCCATGAGCTTATTTTTTTAATCTCATCTTGGGCTTGGTGAAAGGAAAATGTCATTGATTCCATCTCCCACAAAATCTCTGATTAATGGGCATCATAGGGTATAATCCTACAAATCGAGGTCATCGCTTCTTCCATCTATGACATTTAGACTAATAACCTTAGTATATACTATTATTATTGGTCACTATACAACAACTATATTATCAATGGTTATGATTATTAATGGTATTTTAAATTCAACATGAAATATTTTATATTGGTCAAAAATAACCAAAGTATTGCATGTTTTTTCTATAAGTATATTCTAAATAAAGAATTTATTCATTAAAAATGGAATTTCATTTATAAAATGTCCAGTCATTACAGTGTACTTAACTATCATAGATAAAATCTATAACAAATGCACTCCATCTATTTGTTTGAATCCTTTCAAAATTATCCTAGTCATATACCTCCATCTAACATCTACTTCTTCCTTTATCCAATAAACCCATTTTTTTGAAAGGATCTCTTCCTAGAAGGCCACTCCTTCAGCTCCCATGATTTTTACACATGGATAGAATTAGGTTTATCCCTCATGGAAAACTAAAAATCCACCCAAGATACTGAGGAAATCACTAATAGAGGGGTGAATCAATGATTAAAAATATATTGTATTTTCCCCTTTTTAAAAATAATTCTCTACTAAACACACCACCTAGGACACATATAAATGGAACAATAGATTTTACAAGGGTCATTACTCAAAAAGGGTATCCAGTCCTTGGCATGATCAGGAAAAAACAAACATCACATGGTCTACTAGAAATAATTATGTAGAAAATAGCAAGTAAGGTATGAGCATAGACTTGTGATACACCATAGTCTTCCTATGGTGAAAGTGAATCCTACACAATAATGATAATTCATTGAGTTTTTTAACAACAGTAATGTATCACCTAGCTTTATACTTTGAGTATATTATTATTGTGTTGCATCCTTCTTCTCATCTCTCACTGTATTAAATCTTCTTTTCACCTTCTTCAATCTCTTATATAGTAATGAGTAAGAACATATTCTTATTCTTCCCTCTATCTCTTAATTTATTTTTGATACAGAATGAATATTCTATAGGGTTTCAGTAGTATTTATGTTATATCATTTTTTCTTCTCAAAAAAATATATATTCATTGAAAAATATCAAAAATATTATTTCTATAATTTTTATAGAAACTCAATGATTAAAGGAAGTGATAAATCCACCTCTTTAACCTTAGTCAACCTTATTTTAAATCAAGTCAAGGATTTAATTTTAAGATTATTAAGACTCATCCATTAAATTCTCACACAAAATTTGAATATCTCTTTCCAAAACATCCCCACAAAACAAATAGCTTTAATTCATCAAAAAAATCACATACATAGAAGCATAGATATTTACCATGTGAACTTTCTGCTTATGTCTTAGAGCACATCTATCTTCACAGCATCAACTTTGGTTTAATACTGAGACCATGACATCAATAACAATATCATTACAATGTATAAATTATAATGAACAACACATGATAATGTCCAAATTTTTATTTAATCATAATATACGAATTTTTGAAACTCTAGTTTCCACATAGTAGATCCATCAAAAAAATATCTAAGTATGGAACAGATCGTGAGGTATATTGATCATGTAAGGTAACCACATTGCCTAGATTGACCATTTGGATCAACCATATAAACCAACATAGAAAAAATTATAACATACTCCAGATTGACAGTAATTTTGATTTATTATATGGCTAAATCATCAACCATAAAGATCTAAAGTGAGGAAACATTCTTCATTTCTATCTAAATGTCAAATAGACATTAAAAACAAATCAACCTATCATGTCTCTCTGATTTAACATGAATATCATCCATATATACAAATAAATCTACCATGTGGATCAACCATGAGGTATAATTCTCCATTTTTCACTAAGTTTCAGATTGACTGTATGAAAAAATTCAAATAATTATACAAACCCACGATTATTGGACCTACTGTATGGATATCCTACATACCAAATGTTCCCTCTATAGTCTAAAAATTCAAAACATTATTTTTTTTGGAATTATAACCTCTTCAAAATAACACTTTCCTTATATAAACACCTCAAAACCTCTTCTGAGATGTTTTAGATAATGTCTCTACATCCACCATCACTTTTCATTTATTTATTTTAAGAACATCATGCCAATCATCACATTTACCTTTGAATATTATTTATGAATTAATAAAAAAGGCTCACACAATAGACCATATCCACTTCAGACTTCTTCAAACACAACACTATTCAAACACAGGCTTATTAATCTCTCACTTTAGATTTTTTTGGAAACCAACAAATATAAATAACCTTAAAAATTATCCAAAATAACAATAAATCATAATCCAATAGTTATAAGCCTAATTGAGTGAACATGGTGTAGGAAATAGGAATATTGAATAGTAATATCATTCTTCATATAAAACATTGATTCTTATCAAACACTTTAAGCTCAAATTATCTTCATTCGGAAAATTTAAATCCTATAAAAACATGTTCATGTATATACTTCAAAAAATTTGTTAAAATAGTTCACAGATTCACAGACTGAAATCAAATCATACACTTTTTACTCCCACTAAACAAATACACCCCCTGAATTGGTGTGAAACATGTCTCTAGAATTACACCCTAGTGTTTTCCTCTCACTTTTAAGTACATTTGATAGATAAATAATTAAAAAAACATAAAAAAAATTTATTTTTTCACTTCCCCCCATTTAGATATAAATTCTGAATCACAAGGTTATAGAAGGGATGAAACACCATACCATTCCACAAGAAAAAATATATTGAACTCCCATTTCCAACCATAATCATTCAAAATCATCCATGAACAATGGTTTCATGAACACATTTGTTATCTCATCCAAAGTAGGAATAAATTCCAACTTTATCTAATTTCTCTCAATAATATCCTTAATAAAGTGATATTTGATATCAATGTACTTTCTACTTGAATGTCAAACATGATTATTTGGAACATTTACAACACTTTAATTATAATATCCTAAGAAAATTGGAAACATCACATTAACAATTAGATCTTCCAAATATGATTACATACACATCAATTGAGTAGTGGATATACTGTAAGCTATATACAATACATCATCAATTCTTAGGGTCATTGAATCATGATTCATTGTGGGATGAAGAACTCATTTATCACCAAGAAATAACAATACGTCATACATAGACTCTCTATCATTAACAATACATTACCAATATATATATATAAATCCTTAAATATTCAACTATCCATTGTTGTTGTATTTCAAACCAAAATCATTTGTGTCTTCTACATATATAAGGATCTGTTTTCTAGTAATAAGATGTGACATTTTTAGAGCACTTTGAAATCTTGCACAACGGGTGGAAGTATAGGCTATATCCGACCATGAAGAAATTACGTATAATAGACTTATAATTAGCTTTTGAAATTTTATTTAATCCACTTCCTTTCCTTGATCATATTTAGATATATTGGTTCCTACTGATATTGGTGTATAAACCAGTCATTAATCCTCTACTCCAAACCTTTTAAGTATTTCTCTAGCATACTTTTCTAGTAAAATAAATATATGATCCTTTTCTTGAGAAATTTTTAATCCAAAAAAATATCTCATCTCACTAAGCATGGAAATTTGAAAGAACTATTTCATTTATTTAGAAATATCTTCACATATCTCTCCATTATTTCCAGAAAAAATGATATCATCTACATATATAATAACAATGAGATGAACATTTTTTCATCCTACATGTACATATTATTTTCCAATCTACATTTTATGAACTTAATATTCTCAAAAAATACTTCAATATTATAATATAAATCTATTGAGGATTATTTCAACCCATATAAGCCTTATTTAACCTGAAAACATGATTTTAATCTTATCCTTGTAATAAACCATAAGGTCTTCCAATAAAACCCTCTACTTCTAGTTCACCATTGAGATAGTAAGACATGACATTCATTTAAAAAATATTGTAATTACATTGGGTAGAAATCAAAATAAATACTCTTATGGTTTCTATTATAGAAATAGATTAAAAAGAACCATTAAAATCCACTCTTTCATATTGAAAATAACCCTTAAACAGAAGTATCAATTTATTTCTAATCACTTTACCTTTTTCATTTAAATTATTCTGTAAACCCAGTTTTATTCCAATTATGTTCTTTTCTTCAGGTTTTGGTACCAACTCCCATGTGTAATTTTTTTCTATATGATCCAATTATTTATTCATGGAATTAACCCATTCTTGATGCTCAATATCTTATTTAATATCTCTTGGTTTAAACCATGAAAACAATGTCATACATATTGTTTTTCTAAAATTTCTTCTAGTTTAAACTTATTTTCCTTGATATCTGATAATGTTTTAGACTTAAACCTATTTTATAATCCTTACATGAGATGAGTTTAGTTTATCCTCATCACTTGAGTTTATTAAATCATCATCTTCAGGATGAAGTTCTTACGAAATTATAACCTATTTTGAAACTTCATCATACTGTTTAACCAAACCAGATTCATATTCATCACCTATGATAATTGTTATCTTCTGTGTGTCTTCTTTATTTGTATGTTATAACACTTAAATATCACCAGTATCCATGATCGTCTTTTTCTATTTTTTATAGCATCTATATCTTATTTTATTTAGATAATAACTATGTAATATTCCATCAATACATCTTCTATAAAACTTTTCTAGATTTTTACCTTTGAATTTTATAATGTAAGGGATTATAAATACCCTTAATGGATTCAAACCTAATGTTTTATTGTCATACATATCATATGGTGACATTTTATAGTATGTTCTATATAAGTAAAGATTTTGAATATGAACTACTACTCTAATATCATATCTTCAAATTTATAGAGAATTATTATTCTCTATACCTATTAAATGATCCATCTCCACTAAGATTATATTATTTCATTCCACCACACCGTTTTAGTGTGGGGTATATCATTTACTAAGTTGATAAATAATTCCATTCTTATCCTAGTATTCTTCAAATGTTCTATTTGTGTATTCAACACCATTGTCTATCTGAATCTTCTTCAAGGTGTGACTGCATTATTTTTCCAGTACTTCTCCTAAAACATTTGAACATATTAAGTGATTTTGATTTATATTTTATAAAAATAATGAAATAAATTCATTAAAATTAATCAATACATGAAATATAATTCTTATATTCATTTTTAATTACTTTCTCATGTTCCCATAGAAGTCATAATGAATAAGCTCCAAGGGATGAGGTGTGTGAATCTCAACTTTCTTATGTAAAGAATTAGGAATATTACCCTTATGTAATATGGATCATATAAAATACCTTTCCTAACTCATATTAGGAACATTATATACACTTTATCTTAGATTAATCTTAGTCATATTACTTTGGAAAATAACTTATCCTTCTATTCCATAATTCATTTTCTTCTTTCATACATACTTATTAGTAATTTTGAGCATCTCCCACTTTAAAAAAGTTATTATTAGTTCGTTGTCCTCTTGTAAAAATCCAAATATATTCAAGTCTTTTCATTATTAAACCATATTTCCTAAAAATAACTTCATTATCTTCATTACATTGTTGATAAATACTTACTAGATTATGTTTCATCCCATCAACAAACAAGGTATTTTTTTACTCTGTATTTTTTTACCAATAACCATTGAACCAAATCCATTTATCTTAAGTGACCCATTATATCCAAATTTCTCTAAGACTTCTATATGATATTCAATATTATTCAATAGATTTATGTATAATATCATATGTAAAGAACACCCACTATGCAATATCCATGGACACTTCCCTTTTGAATCCTTGAGAGAAACTTCAAGAATAAGGGCCTTTTATTTATCTTCACACTTTATCTCAGCATTTATAGAATTTCAATATATATTTTTTGTTTTAGTTGAAGTATGATACATTCATTTTCATAATGAATAGCCCGATCACATCTACAAAAAACCTCCCTGAGTTTATAAAATATGTTCCTTATATTCTTTCCAAAATTGACTGCTTTTGTCTAAACATGTATCCTTTGAGTGGGTTGAATCCACCTCTGTTTTTTCTTTCTAGGACTTATATATTCATATTAATATTGATAGTTACACCAAAACATACTATTTTTATGTCTGAAGACTCCAAAACACCATAAGTATCCTTAAAAGGAAAACATTCTTCTATAATTCATTTTTTATCTAGAATTTTTTACTTTCACTTCTTCATTATTTTTAATAATAGTTTTGTATTCATTTTGTTAAAAAAACATTATTGTGAGTCCATAACAAATTTATGTCCAACATAGACCTTTTTAGATCCTCTTATATGCCACCAATTGTATCATATTATTATTTTGTGTTTAGGTTTAAATAATTAAATAATTTTTTATTTTCCTATTTTAGTCAAAACCATGGTCTTACAAACGTTATTATTCTTCTTAGAATAATCAACAATATTTTAAGAAATATTTATAGATGTAGTTGTTATTAATATTACAAAGTCAGGACTATATTCAATCTATTTGTTGAAGGTAAATTGGTGTGTTATATATGGGTATTTTGGGAATGTACATGGGTATAAAGGATATTTTAGGACCTATACACGAATTTTTGTAATGGTGGATGCATAGAGTTTCTAGTGGGAATGATGAATTGGAAAATCACTTCCTGATTCTTATAGTTGGTTGTTGGATTATTTGGGAAGATCAATGTTTTATGAGGTTCAATGGGTGTTGTTTAGATTTACAAGGTATTAAGATAAAAGTTTTTTCTTTGATAATGGATCTTAGAGGTCAAAAATGATTAAGGGAGGGTCTCAAAACATTAATAATCTCACAAATCAACCAAAGAAGTATCTAGATCCCAAAAATGGTCGTGTCCAATGGGTGTGATGGAATACAATTTCTTGCAGTATAAAAATCAAATTATATGGATCATGTGTTCTATGGATCATGAGAGGTTGTGGGCTAGTGAGAGACAGATGGGACTCAGTGGTGGTGGAATAAAATGAATATTATAGTCATGTTTCCTCCTTTTTAGCTGATGTAAAATCCCTTCTTAATGGACTTCTAATTTCTAGGTTTTATAAAATTAATCTCTAAGAGGTGAAAATAGACTCATCTCTAGTACACGACTTCCTCATAAAATATAAGGCTTCTAACTTGTTAATTATTAATAAAATTATAGAATGAATGGGTTTATTTGATCAAAGGGTGGAAATCAAACATACATGGTTTGAATGGAATAGATTTTTCATATCTAGCTACTCTGCAGTCTCAGGAGTATACTCTTATCATTCATTCTTGTGTTGGTCCACTCCCCAGAAAATTTATGATCATTGTTAGAGAATACGCACTGGGGCTCCATCATTTTAGACCATATTGATTTTCAAGTGGTGGTATTTCTTCTAATTAAATATTTTATTTATGAGTGAGTGAGGGTAGTTTTTTATGGGCGTGAAAAACTACTTCGGTATTTGATTATTCCCCAACTTATTGGATAAATTCTTTGAAATTGGATTTATATTTTCTTAGTTATTATTCATATTTTAATAGTTTTATTCAGAAATTCCCAACTTCTTCACTTTTTATTTTATTTTCAGTTCATTTTTTATGTTCAAAGCCATTTCATCATCAAGAAGTTTTTTACATCACAAATTTATTTCAAAAACATGGAATTTTATTCAATATATTAATATTATTTGCCACCAGTAATTTGATCACCCTTTTTTAGCTTCTTGTTTTCCTTTTAAAGCTTTTAAATTTTTTATATAAATTATTTAAACTCTCTATTTAGTATAAAATACATCTAAGCTTCTTCTACTTCACATTCAAAACCACTACTTTCATCACTAGTAAATTTTCATCATTCACCTTGGTAATTAGTAGTTTCTTATCATCATCACTAAAATTATCAATTTCTCATTCATTATCACTATCATCACTTCCATTATTATTTTATAATAATTTTTTATTATTTTTTTTGATACATTTTTTCCCTTCCCTTTAAGAATGGGATTTGACTTATTAGACTTCTTTTTAAAGGATATTTTAGTTCTCTAGTATTCTTCATCACAAGATACTTCAGCATTCAATGTTGAGTAATTTTTAGTAAAGTTCACAATGACTCCACACTTGAATCATTTTAAAGGAAAAATTACCATGTACTTTCATAGGCCGCTTGCGAGTTTTCTAGATAAAATTGACATAATCATATCAAAATTATCATTTAACTCTTCTTTTAATTCAAATCAGTCAGATTCATTTTCTTTCTTCTTATCTTTATAATTCTTGGAATATTTAAAATAAATATATTTATC